>JAGSMZ010000012.1:600000-980000 GCA_029286645.1 Papilio protenor
TTTTTTTTTAATTCATCGCGGACTGAGTCGCGGGCGAAATCTAGTAAGAAATATTGTAACATGTTACTTCAGATCAGGACTAAATGACTTTGTACAGTTCTTTTAGCAGAGGAAATGTTTTTATACGACATTGAATATTGCACACCTAAAGTAATTTCCAGCAAGATTCCTTCATACGTTTTTGAACAATTAAATTTTATTATAGACATTAAATAGACAAATTTATTTTATAGTCTTTGCTCTATGTTCAATCTTTTTCATAATTAAAATGAGTCACAGCATATTTAGTTTGATATTAAGGTTGATTGGACTTGTGCGTGGGTGTTATCAAAAGTTTGTGGGATCGCAATGATTTTCAAACCTGTCGTGAGCACAAAAGAGTATAATAACTACTGCTACTTTGCATATTATAATAAACACATAATACTCAGAATCATAATACTTAATATTATAAATGCGAAAGTTTAGATTGATGGATGGATGAATGTTAGAGTTTGTAGTGTTAACGGCTGAACCGATTTGGATGAAATTTGGCATAGACGTAGAGGATAGTCTGGAAGAACACATAGGCTACTCAGTTTTTTTTTTAATTCCACGCGGACGGAGTTGCGGGCGATAGCTAGTAACTAAATATTTGTATCTATCTATACTGATATTATAAAGAAGAAATATTTATATTTTTGTATGTATTGAAATAACTCAAAAACTACCAGGCCGATTTTTTTAATTCTTTCGCCATTAAAAAGCTACGTTATCAATATGTAACATAAGCTATGTTTTTTTTTAATTCAACGCGGACGGAGTCGCGGGCGAAAGCTAGTAACTACATATTTATGTCTATCAATACTGGTATTATAAAGAAGAAACATTTATGATTTTGTATGTATTGAAATAACTCAAAAACTACCAGGCCGATTTTTTTAATTCTTTCGCCATTAAAAAGCTACGTTATCAATATGTAACATAAGCTATGTTTTTTTTTAAAGTTATTTTGTCTCCATCTGGCTGGCTTTTATAAATAAATAAACATACTTGAATAATAAATAGTAAAATACATAAATAATACCAGCCACTATTATGTTTTTCATTATTATTTTATTATTTCACCGGGACGAAGTCGCTAGCAAAATCTAGTTTAGAATATATGGTACACGAGTGTTTGAGTCACGAGTTAAAAGTATTTCATTTGGTATGAGGCAATTTGTTATTTAAGTTAAAACATGCGTAATATTATTAATTCCCATTAAAGTTTAATAGTTATTATTATTATTTTAATGGAAATAAATTTCATTAAACAATTAAATTTAATATATTCTTACTTATAACATCTTTGTTGCTTTTAGATTAAATTATGTTCCATGAAGTAATGGCTTATTAAATTGCAAACCGTTAACAAACTAATGTCATTTAATAGGTCTACATTATAAATGGGAATAATGAGATAGTATTTCTGATTTATAATGATTCCATTTAAGTATATGCCAGCTTCATTAAACAGCGAGCAAATGTCTTGTGAACTGAAATACAACGTAGACCAAATGGCAACGTAATTATAAATTATGTAATATTCTATTTAGGAGAGAGGAGAGAATATTTGATAATCTTATGTACTAATAAATATAATAGATATTTTGATGCTGGCATTTATTATATTTTACGAAAACCTTTAGGTATTAAATTTAAATTTGTTCAAACTATCTTCCGCAATATTGTTGTTCAGTTTTATAAAATAAAACTGCTTAAAAATAGTAGTTGTGACAAAAGACATTTAACATTATGGATATATGGGACACCAAACAAATCATAGGTCCACTATCGCTCAGCTACAAGTCTAGTTTCGTCAAGTGCATAGAATTTCAGGTACTAATTATGATTGTAATATTTGTAAAGTCCGCTCTATGTTAGATATATGTGTATATCTATTTGAATATTTGTGTAATAAAAGCAATAATAGAATTAAACAAGCGGGATGTCGGATGCAGAAATTTAAGTAGAATCGTAATAAAATGTCGCCGAGAGCCGCGCACGCTCAAACCGTCTCAGCTAGATCTCTATCCGAACTCACGAAATACTAAAGAATAATATGGATCGTTTTTAAGCTTGATCTTCTATATCATACTAGCTGTTGCTCGAGACTTCGTCCACGTGGAATTATAATAAGAAACAGAACAAAAAATAGCCTATGTTACTGAGTGATAATGGTGAAAGAATTTTTGAAATCGGCCCAGTAGTTTGATACATACAAAAATACAAATCTTTTCTCTTTATAATATTAGTACAGATTAACTGTTACTCGCGACTTCGTCCGCATTAATTATAAAAAAAATAAAAACAGCCTAAATTACTAATTAATAACGTAGCTTTTTAATGGTGTAAGAATCTTTTAAATCGGCCAAGCAGTTTTTGAGTTTTTCCAACACATACAAAAATAAGCTTTGAATGTTTGAAGATAAAACAAATTATTAAAATCATAAATAAATAAGTCAAATTAATGTGAAAATAATGCTATCGTCTCAATCGTAGAAGTGAGTAAATATCTACTAATGTCTATCAACTCTCGGTTCAACAATTAATTTTAACCGTATCCATATTATTCTAACGGGTATGAATGCGTGGGTGTCGATAGGCGAACGTCAGCACATCTGCGGCTTCCATTGCTTCTCCGATACTATTGTCATGGGAACGCTGGACCATATCCGGCCATTTTACTTATACCAAGCTTGATCTAGGCATATAGTTAGTTTATTCAATTCGTCTATACATTAAAGACTGTGATTTCAATCTCAGGTATTGTTTTGGTATTTATTTGCTACTAGCTTTCGCCCGTGACTCTGTCTGCGTGGAATTAGGATAATACAAAAGTACGTAATCTATGTGTTATTTCAGACTATGTCTACATTTTTGACAAGTTTCATCGAGATCTGTTCAGCAGTTTACGCTACAAACTCTAGCAAACATCAATCTAAACTTTCGCATTTATGATATTAGTAAGAGTAAGAAGTATTAGACAAGACATTTACTTAATGTTATTTTGAATGCCACAAATCTCGAATATAGTTCAATTTATTCTATTTAACTTCAATACAAAATAGACAGTAACAGACTAACAATAAAAGCGACAATTGAACATCAAACCCAAGTATTTTCTGTCTACTCGAATTATATTCAACTACAATTTTAATTTCTCAATCCAATCTGACATTTAAAGAAATTCGATCATTGCAAATTAACTCATATAGGAAAAGGAAACGTCTTCATCCATCGATAATGAAAGGCTATCGAACTGACAATAATCTTGAATTACATATCATTCCACGTCTATAATGATTGATAAAAAAAGGCTAGAAACAATTCTCTCGGCTGTGCGATCGATTTAATATGGACGTAATGACAGTGCTGGCGAGGAATCCGCCGCGATGACCCGTTAAGAGTATTATAAACTCATCAACACCTTGTTTGTTGTGGGAACTGAAGGACCGGAAGAGGTAACGGGCTACGATACATCTGGTCAAATTCGCGTATCGTCACGGGAACTGATCGAATTAACGACATGAAAATAACTTTAACACGTCACCAAAACTGTTTTCCAACGACAATTCTCAAAGGATTTGAAGATGTTATGTTCAGAGGTGTAGATCTTCTTGTATGTATAAATAGGGTGTGGTTACAGGAGAAAAGTAATGATTTAAAAATAATGATAGATTATATGAAAATGGCATCGATACGACGATAACTAGTTAATACCAGAGCGCACACCTTTGACTAAACTATTATGCGATTGTCGATTGTTTCGCAGCAAATTCAACTGTGTAGTTACACAACTAAATATCGAGTAGTGTCCATATTAGCTCATAGGAATCAAAGCGAGACTCAACAGTTGTGCGATAGTTTAGTTGCAGCTAAACTTTTAAGATCATCCTGAATGATTTCTATAACTATGATGCGATGGATATTTCAAAAGTGTCTTTTGACCTTTTATTACTACAGCGGTATTCATGCGATTACCGTCACTAAATACCTTTATAATAATTTTACAACCGTTTAATAAGTTGCTAAATTGGCTTTCTTTAATATTGCACAAGTATCGAGTTATACCAGTATCGTTATCGCAACGGATGCAGCTGGTTTACACTTAGTTGCTTAAGTATATAAAAAATACCCAGCATCCTAGAACACTTAGAAATGCTATTAAGTGCAATAGTAACATTTATCGGCCATTGGTCACATAATATAAATATCCTGTCGATGTAAATGGAATACGCAAACGTTTTTATAGCCGCATAAATAAGGACCTCCATTTTGATGATAAAGGTTAATAAAGATAATTTAAATGCGAAAAATCGCTTTGAAATCCGAAACATAAACTAGATGCTAATGCATCTCAATTAAACCATCTCTCTCTCTCTCTTCTCTTCTTTTCCTATGTCCCCAAAGTGGGGCAGAGGGCGTCCACAGTACGCCGCCAGTTAGCTCAAAAGGCAGTCAAAATACTAGGCCATTTTTATGCAATTATTATCCAATTATCATGAGCGATATATGCACTATTTCCACTAATGTGGTGCTACGACTGATAACAATGTAAAACGCAAATCGCACAACGAAACAGGATCTTATAATATGAGTATGTTTGTACCTAAATGCGCTGTCATATACGTATTAACGAATCTCTTTTAACACTTTTTAACTGTCTCTGAAGCCCTATCACGAACATATAAGAACGTATTCGTAAAATCACCGATAAAATTAGTATTAGATTTGTGTAGCATCCTTACAAAGCGTAAAGTACGCCAACGAATATTACACAAAATTTATCGACGATGTTACGAAAACGTTCGTGATAGTCCTCATCATACATCGTAACTATCAATTACATTTCACTTTATCTCGCCTTAAAGTGACCACAAATCAATGTAAAAGTATATTCAGTTACCACACGCATGTTACATTTGTTACCACTTAAACATCCTCATTCTAAATTGTCCTTACAAAAGTAAACGACTGAGAATTGATGAGGTACTACAACGAATGCATTTGCCCTGTGTTCAGTGTAAACCAACTCTGTGTTAGTATAAAGAGTGTAATGTACAGTTAGCTTCGTTCGCGGTACGGTACTTTAGTGTTAGAAAATTTATCTCGTAACAAAACAGAACTCTACCGCTTCTTACAAATAAGAGATAACAGATACATGTACTTTACTACTATAGTATTTAAAATGGTATTATAACAATATTAACAAGCCCCCATAGATAAAGTAACATTCTATTATTCATATTGCTATTGAAAAATCTAAAACGTATGGAACTGACAATGACATTCTATAAATCACGTACTTGTCAAGTATTTATTCCTAAACATTTTAACACATCATGTCAATTTTACAAGTGAACTCATTATTAGAAAGACACTTTGTATAAGGGAGCTGAACCGTTTCAAAGGAAATATGACATTTTTTTTGTACTAAATATAGCGCTGAACTATAATCCCACATGATAATGGTCGGATTAGTCTAAAGATGATAAGATCTAGTTTCTTATAATTTTAATTTTAATCTGTAACGCCGCTAGTGAAGCTGACTGTACATTGAATATAAATAGCGTAGCGCAGGGCGTCTGGCGCGCGATATGTCCTGCTGACGATAAGGCTGAGATATCGCGACTGCGGTGGTCCTTTTGCTTTTCTGCAACATATCGTTTATATCATAGCGGAAAGCGTGGGTATTTCAGATTAATCGGAATTGTTTTTTTATACTAAGGAGGCTAGAAAGATGGCATATCGTATAGTCTTTATATATTAAGCAGGGATAAAATAAAAAATAAATCTCCTATACAATAACAATGAATAAATTTGAAATGGTAACACCGTATTGACATTGAAGACAGATTCTTGTATCTTTCATAAATTATCTCATTGTCTCGGAAGGTTTAATTAACCTAAATACATTCCAAAAAGTAGGATTTAATACGGATTATTTAAGGTTATCTCAACTTATATCAAAATAACTGCACTATTATTAAAATAAAAAAGAAGAATGTTGCATCGTATTCGTTATTAGCGATATGGTCCTGCCCACGCTACGCCAGGAAAGGGCAGGGAAGAAACGCAAAACTCACACAGGCTGGCTATTAAATAACTTGATAGTCAGTTTGAATACAGGGAACATTTCTTTGAAGAATTCAGTAAAGGACTATTGTATTAGGTGGAAAATAACTAATGTAAAACTAAAAAAAAACTGACAAAGAAGTACATATCAGCTTAAATATATAAATCTTGTAAAATTAAATTTGTAACTTTTAAATTGGTTTTATCATTAAGTTATTCAATTATGTATCATTTAGTTCATTTGTATCAAATTACTACAATTTTAACAATGAAAATGATACGCTGCTGTTAAAACATCTATATTTGTAACACGCAAGAAAAACGTTTAAAACAATATCTGGCGTTGAAATGAGGCGAAATAATAAGGGTCAAATTACATTGGTCGGTTATCCGAAGGTCGAACAATGTAGGTGCAAGGAAGATCTGCTCCCACGGTCTCGCGACCTCCGGGTCTACAGTTCACGTGGGCAAATGAAATCAGCCGGATCAATCATGCAACAATCACCATCGTATGTGTACTCTTGGGCGTTCGAACTTTTACCCGTGACTTCGTTGGCTTTATTTTGTAACAATCCTCCAACTAAATGATTGGCCAATGTTTGTTATAATCGCCAACATTTTGACAAATGTCGAAACGTGTCCACCTTTATTGTGATTTTAATTACGAAATAAAGTTTTTTTTAATAATTTAACATTACATCTCTTACCATAACATTTAAAAATGACATGTATTCATCATCAAATTGCCCTTATTCCTTATGGAGGGTCGGCACAGTATGTGCTGCTCTTCCATACATCTCTATTAGCCGTCATATCTGAATCCACTCCTTTCTTAAGCATATCCTCTTTCACACAATCCATCCATATATTCTTCGGTCTTCCTCTTCCTTTGTAGCCATCCACATTAATTCTTAATACTTTCTGGTTTATTTCCCCATCGTCTTAAAACTGACATGTATTGTTTCAGCTTTTTTTTCACTAACTACAAAACTCATTTATTGTATTCTTTTAAATAACAAGGCAACAAAATATCTATCAATAATATATACGTTCTTTTTACGTATTTCTAATATATGTATTTTGATTTCGAATATAAATATATTAACTCTCACACGTGTGCTTTCAATTAATACAGAAATATCTTTTGTCAGGTTGACGAGACGTGGCGGAGACGTCAGAAAAAATCTCGCGTTCTTGATTCTTTAGCAAACGGATATTGCGAAGTCAACAAAAAGTTGGTGACTTGCAAGTAATATAAATTAGGGTCAACCGGGTCACTTGTACACTGGGCGACAAAGTTTGTGCTTCGACCTTCCTTGCGTTGTAAAATAATTGCTATTATAATTGTAGATACCAGTTTATACATTAAAATATTATGTATATATGTTAGAGGAAATCAAACGAGATTTTCTCGTAAAGAGAAAAGTTACACCTCCGTTATAGGTCCAAAATTTGAATTAAATTTCGCCTAATTTGATCCTAGAACATGTATTCCACGTAACTTTATTTAAAATCCAAGAAATAAATAACTTACAGCCACACTCAGTGTCGGCTGATGGATGTAAAACATTTACACTCTATTCTCTATGCAACAATTAAATTAGTAAATCAATGCAGTAACATGCACAAAAATATCAAGCCCATTACATAAATCGTAAACATAAACAAGAGAACTCATACAGAAGGTAATGACCAATCATAAATCCATTTCGATAAACATCAAAGCCGAGGTGTCACGGCCAGATGAAATTGGCAGCGCGTTTGAAAATTATAACACCGTCAGTATACGCTAGATGGCGCTGAGATAAAACTACGTCGCCCGCGCACACGGAGTTCACGGTAGGAACGTCAATCAGTCGGTGTACGGTGACCATGATTGTTTGAATTAAATTGTTATTTACAATACAATAATTGAATTTATGCTATATCTATACTAGTATTATAAAGATAAAAGATTTGTATTTTTGTATGTATTGAAATAACTCAAAAACTAGTGGGCCGATTTTTGAAATTTCTTTCACCGTTAGAAGGTTGATTTATCTGTGAGTATCATAGACTATATTTTTCATTAAATTAATTTCATGCGGGCGGGGTCGCAAGCAACAGCTAGTATTCTATGTGAATCTTCAGAGAATTTGTTGTTTTTTAGTTAGCGTAAGAAGTTAACTCAAAGGCAATCCAAAAACTACAAATAACTTTGTTGGGTTTCTACCACGGTATCAATTTGTAGATTAACAAATTTAGATTATTTAAAAGATAACTTTTTCAATATTTATTAACAATTTAAGAAGTCCCATTAAACTTATTGGCAACCTTTTGTGAATGTATTTATAAACAATGCTAACAGGATGTATCCCAACTTAATTAAACACGTGGTCACCCTATTGGAAGACATCACTGCACTAATGTCGGTACATTAAGATTAAGGACACATCTAGTTGCTTTACCGGAGATCGTGTTTTTTACGTTGCTATTATATTTTCATTGCAACTGGAGTGCGAAGTGTCTGCCCGATCATTTGGATGCGGTTTGTTGATGTACGAACAAAACTTGTTGTAGCGTGCAAAAATTGTTTGTTATAAAACATTTATATGAATTACGTCGACAACTATGAAAGAGAAATACAAGAATGTGCTTTTATCTATACTAATATTATAAAGAGGAAAGATTTGTATATTTAGATTTTTGTATGTATTGAAATAATCCAAAAACTAAAAAAAAATTCTTGCACCATTAAAAAGCTACCAGAAAGCAAAATATTGCTATACATAAGGGTGTATTTTTCCATTTTTTTATTTCACGCTGACAAAGTCGCCAGCAACAGCTAGTATTTCATAACATAATTGATTGAATTCTCGTTCCTTTATACGGATTAAAAGGATTTTTTAGTAAAAGGAGGACGTTCTAGAGATTCCTGAGATATTATTGCGTATGAAACACACTCTAAAATGGTAACTCTTAAACACAAATAACTTCCAATATTGAATATACTTCTTTGTATTCGCTAAAAATAAATTTCTTACCGCATCCATAATCTTCTATTCGTAGTTTATTGAATAGCAAACAGCGCTCGCAATCCGTCACCTTGACTTTTCCCGATCTGTGTAGAATAATTTGACATAATACCGTATCCAGCATCATTACGTTGTATTATTACTTCTTGGTGCGCAATACTTTACAATTACAGTTATATATTTTATTAATTTATATCTTGACCTCATTCTAGTGTTGGAACATCAATAACAATTTGAATATAATCGATTTCTTGTATTCAATAAAAGATTAAGTTAAACTTACGTAATCTATACTTCTATACTATTATAATAAAGCGTAAACACACACTTCTTTGTTGCCTAAGATGTCAGCAAATACAGCATATTTTTGAATAATACTTTTTTTAATTAAAAGCCCTACACTTACGTCATGCTTTAGGCTATATATTTTCACGCCATTAAACTTAGGGGGTAAATATTTTGGATAAAAACCCTAATGTGGGAAAGAGACCATAAGTTGCTGCCAACATCAAGAAAGAAAGATTGCTAAGGTTTGTCATGTCATGTCATGTAATTTTGACATTTGCTATTGATAATTTGACAAATGTGGATGAATCCGCACGCGAACAGCTAGTTGCGTATATTAATAGGGATTCCTTTTGAAAGAATAATATAAAGAAACATAATTAAATCGTATAAGATTTTTAGACACATTTAATAGCATCTAACGTAAGCCACACACGTTAGGTACTGCTTACAATAAAAGCATAAACTAACGTATCTCGCTGGTGTAAGTTTAACTTCTACCGAAGTTGATGGATTAATCCTTAAAATCATAACAAAATTAAATCAAGATAAACAAATTCTTATATTTAACAAGACAAAACAAATAAGGGGTCGAGTAGAGGTTAAAAGAGGTGATGAAAATTTACATATTTGCAACACGAAGTTCACTCAACGTCAATCAAAACGCTCATTTATAAGTGAACAATTCGGGATCGGATACATTGCAGTCGATAGCGGATTTTAAAACTTTAATAAGAGAATTGAGTCAACAAGCATCAATCATGTTAGAGGAAAACCTCCTAAAAAGGAAAGACCTAATTTTGTACGTTTTGTACATTTATTTCATGGATTCTATTGTATTATTGCCAATAGCTTAATAGTTTATGATACGGATTACCAATCTTACTAATATTATAAATGCGAAAGTTTGAATGGATGGATGTTGTTAGAGTTTGTATCCTAATCTGCTGAACGGAACTCGATGAAATTTGGCACAGATGTAGAGGATAGTCTGGAAGAACACATAAAAATACGTTTTTTTTAAATTCCATGTGGCCAAAGTCGCGGGCGAAAGCTAGTCTAGGAATAATCAGTTTGATTCCTGCCATTCGATTGTTTTTTGTAAATTAATTGAATTAACTATAACGATAAAAATACGAAGGACGTCGAATGTACGAGTAATTTAGATAGATACGAAGTATGTACAGATATTGATAGCCATTCAAAACAATAAACCTAGAACTTTATTAAACAACGTGTAAAATAAATTATTACATCGAAATGCATATTTGAAGATTCTGGAGACACTTATCACGTAGTTAATTTTGTTCTCTTTCAACGCATAAATAACGAATAAACACCAAAGTTTACTCGTCCATAGTATGTTTACCCCATTACTGTGGTTCAGCTTACGATATGCGAGTGAATTAGTAACTATTTAAATTCCGGATCTGTCGTAGAGGTAACAAAAATTGGGATTTAACGTAATAATGAGCTGTGTTGTCGATAAATGCGTGTCGTGTTTTGATAGGCGGCGGTGTGGCGGCGGATTTGTGAGCTTGACTAAAGAGAAACGGACTAGGCAAACAGACGTAGTTGTAAGAAATATATTGTATCGTTTTTCGAGATCGGTGATGTAAACATGACACGCACATATGTGCATTTTATATGTAGGTATGTGAAGTTGAGATTGTTTTGTGTATGTCAGGGATTGTCAGGTCCTGTCTTTTAAAATTCAATGTAGTTGGCGGTTGCATCCAGAGGGTCAAATGATGTTCACATAAAAACCAGTGAATGGTCTACTTTAGATAAGATTAGTCAGGTGAGAACGCCCACGCATCTTGAACTCCATACATTTATTGTATATCTTGACCTTTACTCTGACATTTCTCTTTTATTCCGTTAGACATTTATTATGCTATTTATTACAGATATTTAATAATTTAGTTTCGTCACATTTTGATGCGATTAGCCTTGAATTGGAAGAGTAATTAATATTGCAAGCTTTGGTCACTTTAATTTGACATTTAATAACATTAAATTAGCACAAAGAGGGACCACCAGTATGGCAATGAGTGGACAATTAACAAACATAAACAATATCACATGACCGAGTCATAAATGAGTATAGAAGAGTGAAATATCTGTCATTTTGCTATCTTATTCTCATGGAGCGAGTCGATATTTCTACTTGACGCCGCTCTCGGTTGCTTTCCGATGATAGAACGGTAACACGGACCACCCATTTGCTGGACCACGCTCTGCCAGCATAAGTTATGCTCTACTGATAAGATAGACTAATATGGACAAGACTTTAATTTGACGTTGGCATTTAATAGGTTCTTGGACTTAACGTCTTTTGAAAGTCTATTGCGTATAATACGTGAGCCTTTAATAATTAAGTACTGGATCTAATTTATTGTGTATAAATTTTATATTGAGTGCTTTAATATCGTACTTTTACTAGGGTGTAGTTTAGAATGCTGTCTACTTTATTTAGGGCCTGTTCCACCAAATTGTAAATTGTCTGATAACAATCGAACGTGTAAAATATGTGATGGAAATATCGGATTTTGTTCCCTTATCTGACAGTGACGTCATTATTAAGCTATCTGAGCCTCTATCAGCCAGTGGTGGAACAAGACCCTTATCTTCCAAATATGGTAGAATCGAAAGACTTTTTAAAATAAATAAAAGTGTATGCAAAGGCACTACGATTGAAATAAGTAAAATATTTGCTACAAGTAACTGGTAACAAAACTAGTAGTATAATAAATTTAATGCATGTCCTATCCACATAATTCTTACATCGGCTGCCTTGTATATCGTTGTAATTGGATTAAACGATTTTTTTCTGTCATTGTTCCCGCGGTCGGCCATTGTTCTTACGAGTTTCATTTGTTTGTTTGTCTGTCTGTGTGCTAATAAGCTGTAATGTGATACAATACTTCATCCCGATACCGACACGCACTCTATGGGATTAAATGGATTATGACAATGGGTATAAGATTAAGGTAAGCGCTTGCTATCGCCTGATCTCGGTGAAAGTATAGCTTGATTTTTTATTATGACATTTATGAAGACGTAGCTTTTTGTTTTTAAATAATGCCGAGTTCACACTTGGCCAGTTGGACATTTGCGACGGCAAGCGACACTCATTGGCGCCTATCAGCGTTCACACTGACCAACTGTACTAGCCAAATGTAAACCGCGCATTATTTTCCTTTTATTCTTTTAGCTTGTAATGTGAAATGCTTTTTTAAATTTTAAACACTAGTTGTAAGCAATGATTTCATTTATTCATTAATTTAAAAATATTGCGTATAAAATTTTCTGTCAAACACGTCGCACAAACAGCCTTATTACGTCACACTCGATCATCAATTCCAAGAAGGCATTGTGCGAATTCGGTCGCGGGGCATAAATTTGACTATCGAAGTCAGATCGACGCCGATAGCTGCCTGATTGTAGGTATTAAGCCTTTTTGGTAAGCGGAGGCTTCAATCGCATCGCTTCCAATCTGTAATTTGTGAGCCGCGTCGAAATCGAACGGGATTTTGTGGCCCAATTGTAATAACCCTCAATCAATGATATTGTATGCCCATGAAAGTACGTAATAGGAGAATTGGTTGTAATTAATCGATATCGATTCTCGGAATCGATGTTTTTCTGGGACTGGGAGAAATTTTAGTATCGATTGCGTATTGCTACCGCAGTGGCAACGATTATGGAACAGATAAAATTTATAAACTCATCAAGTCGGTAATTAATAGCATCGTAGTCTATTGGCTACTTTTATAACGGTTGTTAACTGAACCCCAGTTAACATTTGTAACAAAATACACTTTAAACTGTCGTGATTTTTACAAATATAATGTTCGTAACATACGGGCTTCTTACCACGATTGGATTGTTTTAGCTAAAATATATTTACCTATTCCTATTATGTGTTGGAACATTGACGTTTCTGCTAAGCAATTCCACAATTTTAATAGGATTGTACAATTTTTTGTACAATACGTTTTTGGATACAGGTGTTTTGATAATGGAAACTCATGCTTAGATTTTTGACGTCTAAAGTTTTGTTTAAGTTTAGTTAACTAATTTAAATTGTGACCTTTTATTATGCATAAGTTGACCGCATACTGTAATTGTATTTAGTAGATAATTTGATATTATTTAGTATCGTTAAATTGAGTAATGTTATCGATTACAAATAAATCAATTAATCTGTTATTTGATCAACATTTAATTAATTCGGCGACTAAAGGTATGGATTTGTAGTGTACTTCTATTTAGATTGGGATCGATGCCAAAGAAGCTTTTCAATTTGATAACTGTTACTACTTTACTAGCTTTCGACCGCGTCTCCGTCCGCAAATTAAAAAAAATAGTAACTACCTTAGTTTTACTCGATTTTGTCGCTCAATAAAACATCTTTATTTGGATATAGTAAAACCAAATCTTAAGGCTACTGGCTGATAGAGGCTCAGATAGCTTAAAAATGACGTCACTGCCAGATAAGGTAACAAAATCACATATTTTACAATTGGATTGTTATTAGACTATTTACAATTTGGTGGGACAGGCCCTTAGTGTTTTTGCGTGTGTGTTGTATTGTGGTTTAAAGTTCATTTATGAAAACATATGACATACCAAAGTGTTAGAACTCCTCGTGCATTCAACTTTGTACATTTGAAGCGGAGTTCAACCTAGAATTACATAAATTATCCGCACAGTCCGTCTATATCCATCAGTCGATCAAAGCGAACTTATAAATCACCGGCGGCGACGACAATTAATCAATCGAATCACTCGATTGATACAATTCGATTCATCTCTCGATTAGACTGATTCGATTCGGCGCGAAACAATCGCCTCGGAGCTCACTTATGAATAATTCCCTATCAATTATCTGTATGTGATTTACTGCGTCAGTAAAACGCTGCAAGGCGCAGAAATGGGTTCGGAAATGATTTACTAGGGCTCAATCGATGACCGCAATAAATGAAGAAATGTTATTTGAAGCTTTAGTTGGTCATTTCTACAGTCTAACTCGTTTTATTTAATTCCTTTTGGTTTTAGCCTAATTAGTCCTCTTCCCCTTCCCATATGTTTTATATAAAGAACTGAATTTGCCGGGGGATGAGACGCATATGAAGTATCGTCTCTCTTTGTCCTTCTCTAATAGTTAATGCATCTGCAAATGAAGTCTGTAGGTAGCGGACGCTTTGCCATTTTAGCAAATTCCAATAGCCGCTTGCACGTTTTTCATTGTTAATATAAAAATGTGTTTTTATGGGTATAAATATTGACGAGCCATTTTACACGAGAGTACTATAGTACCAGACATGCTACAATATTGTACTAAATATCAAGAGAAGGGTGAATGGACACCTATTAAATCAGTGCGTAACATCCTTCGACCATTTTACCACTTAACTATAGGTGGAATCGTGGTCAAGCGCTGTTTTAAAAATCATAAAAAAAAATTATATTTAAATACCAGTTTAAGTGTCAGTCCTACCAAATTCTTAAATTGCCTGATAACAATCCATGTGAGCGATGTCCAAACCAAATATATGTGATGGAAATATCGGATTTTGTTACCTTATCTGTCTGTGACGTCATTTTTAAGCTATCTGAGCCTCTATCAGCCAGTGGTGGGACAGGCCCTAAAACAATTTCATAAATATCTGCCTTAGTTTATAAGGTAGTTACAACGTATTGTTCAAATATTCGTCAAACGCGGTAACATTGACGAATGCAGTTACAACATTGACACTTTAATAAAAAACAGTAATGGCGTTTAGTTTGCATTGTCTCTGCCGACACCCACGCTGGCTCCAGATAAATTATTAATATTGAATTAGTAATGACACATAGATTAGTACGCGTACAGAGAAACACTTTAACTATTTAATGAATAGACGAACATACAAACAACAAATTTTCTCTACAATAATTAGAGACATTTTATTGTACAAACTTTAGAAAACCCTGCATTGAAATATGATCTAGTATTAAATCACGTCCTTGCATTTGTCTAAAATGTTTTTTTTTATTGTACAATTAAAATCTAGGTTTGTATTTACATGACATTTTTGATTTTATTTATTTATTTATTTAAAAAACCAACAGCGTAAACGTATAAAAACATATTACATGTAGTATTATGTGATAATAAAGCCAATGACAGGTTTTTATTTTAGCTTATAAAGTAAAAGTATAATATAATGCAATAATAAAAAAAAATATGATTCTAATCCTTTGATCTTTCAATGAGTAAAATGGTATTACATTTAAATACCTCGTTAGTCTTTAGTCTAGTCTATAACCGTTTGTGTAGAGCATTGTTAGTCACCGTACGACAATGGCCCCACGTCTTTGTATCACACAGTACGTATATCTCACGCTATCAGACTCAGCTAGCGATTTGCATAATTTGACACGAGTAATGCTCTGGTGCTTGAATAATATAAGCTTAGAATGGTAGCGGACGAAATAGTATTAGAAATGTACATGCTACTGAAATTAGATTTAGGTCAATGATAATAGGACAGGGAGTTAAGTTATGATATAGTGTGTATGCTCGTTGATGTTTACGTCTATGATGACAGTAAAGTCATTATCACCAGCTCACTATACGTCCTCACTGGGGCTCAGAGCCTACCCTAAATAAGGGTGACTAGGCCATAGTCAACCACGCTGGCCCAGTGCGGGTTGGTTGACTTCACACATATCTTTGAATTTCTTCGCCGATATGTGCAGGCATCACGATGTTTTCCTTCACCGTAAGAACGTCGGGTAAATTATGTACATATGGGAATTAGAAAAATCGAAAATCACATTGGTACAGCGGGATTCGAACCCAAGGCCTGTAGATTACAAGTCAAGTGCTTAAACCACTGAGCCGACAGTAAAGTAACTGACTGGAATTAGACGCTTCGTTATTGATATCTTCTATTCAAGAACACCAAGAAGTTACTAGTTAAGGATTGATCGATTTTATGAGGTAAAACAATTTTATCAAGTGGGACGTTGCTTGCTGTTCTCGCTGAAATACTATGAACTATTTGAATACTCGCCTTATAAATTACATTATACCTCGTAACGTCAATCATCAATAGTCTGTGAAAGAATTTGCTTTTCAATCTCAATTATTAATATATGAAAAACGGATTAAGAGGCTGTAGTGAGAAATTTTGTTCTAAATTATCATTATATTTCGACTGTAAAATAGCCCATAGATTAGGCTAACGAGCTATGGTTTCGCTTGGATAAATGACGTCACCTAAATTTCCGTTTAAAAGAGCAAATTTATTACTTTTTTCAGATATAAACAAGTTACGGTGAAGAAAAACGTGATGGAACCTGCACTTAACGGCAAAGAAATTTAAAGATGTGTGAAGTCAACCAACTCGGAGTAGGCTAACATGGTTGTCTATGGCCTAGTCACCCTAACTTAGATTAGGCTCCGAGCCCTTTAGTAGGGTATTATGAGCTGGTGATGAACTAAGTAACGCAACTTACTAAATATATAATTTATTAAGTTTTACGTACAGTATGGCGATGGAATTGTCTATTTCACTTTAATCTCCCGATCTTATCTCCAGTTCCCAGTAAGTGACCCCTAATAAATAAAGATTTTTTTCTCAACCAATAACGAATCTATACATTCCATTATTTATGGTTCTGGTTGCCAACAAATCATTGCTTTGTGTATTACATTCATACTATATTGTATTTAAAGTCGACGATGTGCTAAGATTTATGTCAATGATCATATTAAGAAATATTTATGGTAAATACTAGAAGTGACATCAGTTCATCTTACTTCTTACTAATATTATAAATGCGAAAGTTTAGATGGATGGATGTTTGTTAGAGTTTGTAGCCTAAACGGTTGAACAGATCTCGATGAAATTTGGCACAGACGTAGAGGAAAGCCTGGAAGAACACATAGGCTACTCACTTTTAGTTTTTTTTATTCTACGCGGGCGGAGTCATGGACGAAAGCTAGTATTTAATATGAGCAGAATTTATACGATTTATTTTAGTATTTAATTCGAGCATAGTAGATTTTTTATTATAATTTAAAACATTAATTGTACTTCCAAATATAATTATTTAAATTAAGATTTTTAAATGATAAAATTTACAAATAACTGTTTTTTTCTTCATTACTTTAATTTTTAAATTTTAATAAATTGTTGTTAAATTTAATACAATCCTAAATTTTAAAATATCTACGGGATGATTAAAAATGTAATATAATAGGCAGTTAAAGAGTTTTAAGTCGTCAAAGTTACTTAACTCGTTATGACACATCTAGTTGCTGATATCTTTGGCTTTCAACCAAATGAATGTCAAAATATTTTTACCCCTCGTCGTTTATAGGTTAAGTGGAGTAGGGAGCGTTTTGTAGAGCATTTGTTTGATAATTTTATTTATGAAGCGTAAGCAAACCAAAGGTACTTCAATAGAATTTTAAATGCTACCGTTTTGTTGTAAAGTTTATGCGAAAATGAACTTTATCCCAATGAATTAAGAGCTGTTGTAAATCATTTGGGTGAAATTTTTAAATTTGTTAATGTACTTCTTCGCAGTTTATAAATAAGGTTTTGAACAGAATTGTAACAATTGAGTACTTCAAAGTGCCGTTATTGTGCTTTGGGTGCGACAAATCTTTTCACATGTTTGTTACGCCCCTTAAATTACAAAATAATTGATAAATTCGACTTTTATAGCATTTTAAACGCAGAAAGGTGAACTTTGACATTTAATCTGTACTAAAAAAATACTTGTAGACAGAATATATGGAAAAGGGTGGAATAGCATACCAAAAAATCCGATATAACGCACTTAACTATCTAAATGTAGAAATGTTATTCTAATTTAGTTTGCTATTAATTGTGTTAATTTACAAGCATAAAAATTGTCTCTTTTGTGTACAAACAAAACATCTTCTTACTAATATAAATGTGACTGTTTAAATGAATGGATGTTTGTTACTATGTATCTCCAGAACGGCTAAATTCCCGTTTAAATTCGGCAAAGATAAAGCATATATTCTGGAAGAACATATAGCCTATTTTTTTAATTCCGCGCGGGAGTCGATGGCAACAGCTAGTTACTGATAACATTCCAATACGCGTATGCTTTAAATTGCCAATTTCAGACAGCACTGTCAATTGTTTTGTTTAAAAATATATCTATAGTTACATCAACATAAGTGTCTTAGTAATTGCCTATTTGTTCGTATATCTGGGTACTGATATATTGTCCTTATTAACATAAGAATTCACTTACAATATGCATAATAAATCCTTGATACTATGGCCTGAGAAACAGTGTTAAACCATTGAAAAGCTAGAGTTAAGGTAATAAATTTCAAGGCGAATAAATCATTACTGGGCCAAGGTTATGCCACAAATGTATATCGAATTTGATTATTTCAAAATTGTCACAAGCAATAGGTAATTTATTATCAACTAGCTTTCGCCCGCGACTCCATCCGAGTGAAATTGAAGTATGTGTTCTTCCAGACTTCTATGCCAAATTTCATCCAGATCCGTTCAGACGTTTAGGCTACACACTTACTAATATCCATCCATTTAAACTTTCGCATTTATAATATACTAGCGTTTTCTCGCGACTTCGATTGCGCGAAATTACAAAGTAATAAAAATATAGCCTATGTTACTCTCTGATAACGTAGCTTTTTATTGGTGAAAGAATTTTTGAAATCGGCCCAGTAGTTTTTGAGTTATTTCAATACATACGAAAATACAAATCTTTCTTCTTTATAAGATTAGTATACATAGATATAGTAAGTATATAAGTATTCTATGTAATTTCTAATTACATATATGTAAATAATAAGCAGAGTGGCGCAATGGAAGCGCACTGGGCTGTTGACCCAGCGGTTCGTGGATCAAAACCACGCTCTGCTGTGTTTTGTTATCTATAAAATCAATAATTTTGAATAAAGATTTCATTATCGCAATTTAATATTAACTACCAATCTAAAATAAATAAAAAAATACGCAATTTTTGCTTTTAAAAATAACATTTATTTTAAAATTAATAATAACGACATCTGTTAAGTTTACTAAAAATCTTACATTTTTTTATTGTAGGGTAGTCATAATTTTCTTGCCTCGGTGTTTTATCAATATACCCTCAGTAAAAAAAAATTTGAGATAAGACACGTATTGAATATGTTTACATGCTTGAAAACATTGATTATATCAGATTACAAAAGAATTACTATGTTCGGTTTTAAATAAGCGCCAATAGCCTAATGGTTTAGGGTATGGACCACCGGTCTTGAGGTCGAGGGTACGAATTCCGTCGCTCGACTATTGTCGTGAACCATATCCTAGCACAAGTCTACAGCTTAGTTGGAATGGTTAAAGGAAATATTATATTAGTAAATTAACAAAAATCTACTAATAATTTCATAAAAAAATACGTATAAAATAGTTCCTAGAACTAAAAGTTATTGCCTTGATATTAGTTAGTTTTCAAAACTTCTACATAGTCTGTACAAAAGATTTGTCTTGAAAGATAAAATTTTCACATAATACTGACATAGAGATAAATAAAAATATATCCAATAATTCATTACTTTAATTTAGTTTTTACACAAATAGTTTTAGAATAAATGTTAAAATTGTTACAGCTACAATACTATTTCGAGAGATTGAAATGTGACACCCACACGCCAAAATTGTTCACACTTCTGAGAATATTATCCGCATTCGTATCCGCTACTATAAACAGAATCCAGATAAATTAACATTGTATTATATTATATTATAATATAAACATTTAATTCAATTATTTCAATATCAAATAATACATTTTTAAACTTCATACAAAACACTTATCCATATTTATCTACTAGCTGTTGTTCGCGACTTCGTCTACGCGAAATTGAAAATTGTTAAAAATATAGCCTTACTCAGAGATGGCGTAGCTATATTATTTAATGGTGAGAGATTTTTTTAAAATCTGACCAGTAGTTTTTAAGTCATTTCAATATATACAAAAATACAATTCTTTCCTCTTTATAAAATTAAGTATAGCTCAGTAACGAAATACAGTTATACAAAATCTAGGAAATGTATTCAATGTCGGCGAAGCTATAGACTCAAATATCTCGGAACTGTATGGTTTTTGTAAAACTAATATAAGTTTATAATGATATTGATTAATGGTACATAAAAGCCGCTTAAGATTATCTCTAGGCGTAACGTGCAGTACAAAAACCTATGTGAAGCGATGCCCGCCTAACGAAGTCGCATTGTTGCTCACCGTATAGGACTCGAGTAAAGTCGAACACCCAATGTATTGCCTTCACAAGTCATAAGCGGAAGCGATTATCGAGAATGTTACATTGATCGTATGTTGTATCCAATTTCTAGCCTAGCGTAGATAAAAAGTTTAAAGTATACTATAATAATTAAGAAAAAAGAAAGTAATAAGTGTAAGAATAGAATTCCTGGTTGAAGATATTAATAACGCCACATGGAAAAAAAAATTGAGGGTAATCTAGTATTGTTTTTGTTATTACTGATATTTTTAGAATATCCGCACTATTGTATTAAGTGGTAAATAAAATTATATATTGGTCGAATTGTGATTTTATTTAATTTGCGTAAACCAGATGTTTTTTGGTCGCTCGTGCAATGGACCGCACGCTAACAAATCCGAGCAAAATCGAACTGCCGTCCAACAATGGTCCGTCCTCAATACAAAATTGACAATAGCGAGAGTAAGAAACGGGGAATTTATCACCTACTGTTTCTCGAACGAACTAAGTTCATATTCTTTATACTCTGTGACTAAAATGTTGGGACGTACACTGCCTGTGCTCATTCGAACTTAGCCAGATTTGCCTTTTCAATTAAAATTTAATTGAAAACTCAAGATTGATCCTAAAGCTTGTTCGTTATTGTGTTTTATTTGTACTGTCAAAAGATGCCAAGTCAATTTTGTGCATGGATCTTTTCAGTTTTGTTTTTTGTTATTATTTTAAAATTTTGAATATCTCTGTTCTTTTTTATAATCGTTATCTGTTGCTAATTGATTTGTTAAATTCATTCTTACTATTTTTTTTTTCTTTTATTCGTATTATAACCTTTAAGGTCACTAACATAATTATAACACACTGCATTTGAAGATTGAAAATCACATTCCGGAATAACAGGAAGCTATCAGGTCTTTTTGTGTAAAGAATACGTATATAAATTTATTGGTATTGCAAAAAGTATTTTATGTTGTAACTTACCGTAAATAAAATATTGTTCTGAATGATCTTTATAGATGTATCAATGATAATAAAAACTCAAACATCAACGTGGTAGATAACATCGGCACCTGGTAGATCGGCGGGTAGTTTGGAGTAACACATTTCGGGTCGTTAGTGCCCACACGTTTTGTTATAAACAGATGCTCAGCAACAATACACTGAATATTCGGTAGGCGGTGGCGGCGTACACTTTGTTTACGATGCGCTGTGGAGACAGTAGCGAGGGTGACGAAAGAATAATATGGATTTTTGAAAAGGATTCCAGTTTTATTTTTGTAAAAAGACGAACAATTAAAACAATTTTTCTGCTTGAAATTATCTATCTATTTAAAATCATTTGAATGTGATTTTTATCGATTGAATTAAACATGTAATTCTGACAAATTAATTTCGGCAACAACATTTTACTCTTCAAAAACTCTGATATCTCAAGGCTGTAGCTACTTAAATTAAAAATTATGCACCTTGTGTATACCAGAACAGGTTATCCACTTGTCAGTCATTGCTTAGCCCTGAGATGATAAGTAACACTCCCAATTACTAAGTCGCGCCTCAGACACTGAGACGTGTCTAACGAGCTGTCAACAGTAAATTATAAAGGTGATGTTCGCATGTCATGTTAAGGAAAATCTTCAACATGTACTGTCAACGTGGTCGTTCTTTTAGTTCACACTTTAAATATCCGGGTGTTTTTTAATCAAAATATATTCAAATTGTGTTAAAAGTAAAACTTATGACGTCATCGTCGCTAATGCTTAACACGAACTATTTTTAAGCTATAGACATAAAGAGTAAAGTAATAATAATATGTAGACTTGTGTTCACTTATAAATATTATATGTAAGTAAAAAATCTGCTAAAAGGGGAAATAAATCAATATACTGACTGTAATTATTTGAACTTAGTTATTTCTTTATAGACATGAATGACGAAATCAATATAAGGAAATTTATTTAAATAAAATTACAAATATATCTTTACACATTTCATTTACGTGATAAAACATTTTTTTAAATAAGAGTGATATTTTAAAACATATAATACTATTTACTAAATTATTGAAACACACTTAAATTATTTTGCACATTGTCATATTGAAAATAGTAGTCTTATCCATAAGTTTTTGACCAAAAGTAATAATTTCTACAAATTATGGTATATTATAGAAGAATAGCAATAGTAATTTATCTTCAGTGGCCACAAAGCCATCGAAAACATTGTTCAAAATATTGACACGTTTTTGTTCAAACGCGATTTGGGGTCCTTTTGGACCCCCCACTTAACATTTTATTGTCGCAATACTATCACATAGTTGGGCTCAAGTTGCAATGTAAAGCGGGTAAAAGATCGAAACTGTGCATACATTAAACTAAATAAACCGACACATACGTTAACACTGGCTTACTTTTATTATAAATTTTACTGCTAGCTAATAAGTAAAATAATGTTTTAAAACGGTCAATGAAAACTGGGTAACTTTGCTTACAATTTGCAATTTAAATGGAATTAAAGTAATAAAAATCTCTCGATGAATACGACCTTGCTTTGATACCCGCTGTCGCTTATGACATAGACTTGCGAAAATCGTGCATTGACTGGTTCAATATTTTGAGAGATCGTGTCAAATGATTCCATTATTTCTTTATTGTACTCCGCTTTGCAACTGTACACGTATTGAGTGTGACAATTGCGAACACTATTTATGATATAATTGCACTATAATATTTTAAACCTTATTCCTATATTAATAAGATTTGATTTCGTTTAATAGACTGAATGCATTAAACGGTTTGAAGTTCATACTTTGAATGGAGTTACTATGAATTTCACAAATTGCAAATGTATATCTTCAAAGTCATTCGTCAAGGTACTTAAGAGTATTAGAGAGTTTTACCTACCAATAAAACTTGCCTATTATTTTTCCTTGAGATATCCGGAATCCATCTTGAGTGTAGCCTTCCGTTTTCCTTGTGTTTGCTAGTCAAGCGAGTCCCTCTCTTATGTTAGTGGCGCCACCTGGCGCCCGATGTGCCAACTTCCCCCTGAGGCGCTCAATCGCCAGCTCAGGGCTCAAGTTGCTTTCTTTCGTCATTATGCGGCGTATGTACCAGGTAGGAGTTATCTGGATTCCGGATATCTCAAGGAAAAATAATAGGCAAGTTTTATTGGTAGGTAAAACTCTCTATTATTTGTTCCGTCATCGATATCCGGAATCCATCTTGAGTGTAGCCTTCCGTTTTCCTTGTGTTTGCTAGTCAAGCGAGTCCCTCTCTTATGTTAGTGGCGCCACCTGGCGCCCGATGTGCCAACTTCCCCCTGAGGCGCTCAATTGCCAGCTCAGGGCTCAAGTTGCTTTCTTTCGTCATTATGCGGCGTATGTACCAGGTAGGAGTTATCTGGATTCCGGATATCTCAAGGAAAAATAATAGGCAAGTTTTATTGGTAGGTAAAACTCTCTATTATTTGTTCCGTCATCGATATCCGGAATCCATCTTGAGTGAAATGTTTGATTTCTCCTGGTACAAAACTTATATTGATGCTATAATGTGTAATGTTAGATAAGGTATGTGAAAATTACTTAATACAGATGTATAGAAGTAACCACCTAGGTAAAAATAAAAATATTTTAAGACAAGGGAAAATTATATTAATTGCAGTAATTAAATAAATCTATATTAATATGATCACAAATGTATAATAAAATCAAATCCATTATACCGATTTGAAATATTTTGACAAGGAAACTTTTAAATTACTTGTCTTCCTTTCCATGTCTTTAATCTGCCTGTGATAATAGGTTCTAAATGTATGTTCTTGCTTCCAATTGCTAGTGGAGAGTATTTGGTCCATAGTGTAATTCTCTATCCAATTTAATGACGAGACTGCCGAACGTACGGAACCTGGAGGTGCCTCCACACCTGCATCACGCAGCACATTCTTAACCCATCCTCCAATCATAGTTCTCGTAGCTGGTTTAGACACTCCTCTTGTTGAGATTAATAATTCCTTCCAGTCTCCTTCACAACGTCGCTGCTCCGATATTTTTAATAATATACGAATCCAATATAAAATATTTAAATTTAATTCCGGATGTGGCTCGAAACGCCAGCCCGACTGCCTTTGTTCAGCCGTATCTGTTTTTGAACCAAAGTCAGGCCACAAAATCAAAGAATCTCCTTCGTCTATTAGGTGCTCCGGTCCGATTCTAAGGAGGGTGAGGTCGTGTACTCGCCGACCCGATGCAAGCAAAAGCAAAATTGCGACTCTCCTCGAAACTTGATATAAGTTGTGTTCATCTGGATTTTTAGAAACAAGATAATCTAAAACAATTTTAGGATTCCAAATAGGCGGTTTAGGATTTTTAAGTCTTGCAACTGAAATGGCTTTTAAGGTTTGCCTGACTAAAAAATTGGTTGATACACCTTGATTGTTAGATTTGCAAGCGTGGAAATAGCAGACTTATGAACCAATATTGTCCGGTATGCTAGGCCTTCAGTATTATGGAGATAAGCCAAATACCTGGCGACTACCGACGGCTCTGCAAATGTGAAGTCAACAGACTGCTGTGAACACCAACTCTTCCACTTGCTCCACGCTGCCATGTAGGTTTTCATCGTAGATTTCCGCCAGCTACTTAGTAATAAGGTTTTTTCTTCCGTTGTCCAATCTGCTACAAGATCCGCCCACCTTGTATCAGCCATGCCTCCAAGGATATGTTGCGAATATCCGGGGGATGGCGTCCTGTTCTCGTATCGATCAACACCCGTGGTAGGTCCTGTATTGGTACGGGTGCTAGACTTGTTCTCTGTTGTATGTCTGCTCTCCAAAAAGCTTTTTCCCAGCATGGAGCTATAAGGACATATTGACCACTGGCTGTATTGAGATGTGCTAGCACTTGAGGTATCAGATTTGGTGGTGGAAATAACCATCCGAGGTTGTAATTCCAGCGTCTGAGAAAGGCATTGTGAGAGAGTGCTTCTCTGTCCTCTTGGTCCAAGGAGATATAATCCGGCACTATATGAGCGGTCCTCGAGGCAAACAGGTCTATCTCCGGAGTACCCCACTTCTTGAAAATTTTTCTCGTCGCTGCTGGAAGAAGATGCCATTCTGGGCTCCTCTTGTTGCGAGACAGTGCATCCACCTCCATGTTGTAACGGCCTGGAAGGAACTTTGCCGTTAAAATCACATCTTGACTGTCCAGGAGTTCTAGGAGCCGACGTGTCAGGTGCAGGAGCTTCTTCGACTTCGTGCCTCCCTCTTTGTTGATGTAGGCCATGACCGTGCAATTGTCTGTCTGCAATAGGACGTGCGAGTTCTTCAATAGGTGTTGGTTTTGTGAGATTGCAGCATGAACGGCGTAAAGTTCCTTGCAGTTGACATGCCAAGACTTCTGGGCTCTTGTCCAAAGACCAGACATTTTTATATGTCCTAGTTGGGCTCCCCATCCTGTCTCGGATGCATCGGTCGTCAGCAGAAATGTAATTGGTTCCGCGTGCAGTGGTGACGCACCGGACACTGCTTTCATCCACCATCTCATCTCGACAAGAGCCGGTTCCGGTATTGTGAACTGTCGGCGTGGTTGAGATGTTGGGAGATGCCGACTGTGGTATTGTATTGTGCGACAATGTAGTCTCCCTCTGCGGACGACGAACGAGGCGAAACTGAGTCTTCCCATTAGGACTGGGCCTGTCTGAGAGACCAGTTGCCAAGCGAAATCTGTTTTGTAATGCCCTGCGTAGCGTTTGGCATTTTGGTTCCGACAGGGATTTGGAATTGGCCAGTGTATCCCAGGTGACGCCTAGAAATTCTAGACGTCGGGTCGGAACCAAAACAGATTTGCTGAAGTTGACTTTCCATCCTAGGTGTTGCAGCAGCTGTATTACCAATGCCACCTGTTCCTGAAGAATCTCGAAGGATTGATTGGCCAGCAAGAAATCGTCGAGGTATACCACACAGCGAATGTTTTGTTTCCTTAGGTGTTCTGCGATCCAGTTGGTAACAGTTGCAAAAAGTCCCGGAGCTGACGACAGTCCGAATGGAAGACAGGTCATTTGGTACAGCGTTCCGTTGTAACTGGCTCTGAGGAATCTGCGATGCTGAGGGTGTATTGGTAAATGATAGTAAGCTTGGCTTAAATCCAGTTTCACACCATCAAAAAAAAAAAAAAAAAAAGAAAAAACAGTCCTTTTCCTGTAAAAATGTGGGTACACGAAAATGGCTGAACAGACGGAATCTCCGAATTTTCACAAAGTTGTTTAATTGCCTCAGGTTGAAAATTGGGCGACAAGTCCCATCTTGCTTGGGTATTAGGAAAAACTTTGATAAATAACTCGGTGATATCTCCGCCTCTTCGAGAATTTGGTCTCGAACCATATCCTTTATCTGTTGCGACATTAGAATTGATTTGTTCGTGGCATATTTCGCGAGGACTATGTTGCTCGGGTACAATAGAGGCGGCTTTAGTATAAAAGGGATACGAATCCCGCCTAATATTTTGTATATTTCGTTGGGTGCCCCCAGATCGCGCCAATATGTTGATATTGTACCAGACAGCCGCCACGAAAGGGCCGCGAGTCATGCGCGGCGTTGTCGATTCCTGGGTGGAGAGCGGGAGCGAGGTGGCTTAACTTGAGTTTGTCCTTGCTTAACACCGGAACCTTTTCCTTTGCGGATTTTATTCTGCTTAAGCTTTTGGTTTCCATAGCTGCGAAAGGTCTTAGATCTAGACTGTTTAGAAGTTGAAGCAAAATTTTTATATTCGTTCATATTAACTAAACGACTTGTAGGAGCATTAGTCTGTGCTGTTGCAGATGTTGTGGCAATTGGTGCCCTCAATAGATTTTCTGCCCCCCCAATTTTGCGTAAATAATCATCAAGTAGTTGTGCATCAAATAAATATTCCGAACTTGGGGGTATTTTCCTAAGACTCGCGGCAATGTATTGGTCGGGTATGTGTTTAAGAATAGATTCTCGACGAGAATTAATAAAATCGGCTCTTCTACCACAAGTTATTTGTAATAAATCGTCACAAATTTTTTTGATATTCTGTATCTTTGTTAAACAAACGTTCAATTTTTTCGAAGAGAGTTTGAGGTGTTAATTGAGTCTCTTTCTCTGCCGACCAATTAATTAAGGTTTGTAAAGACGATTCTAATTGCTCTTTTTGATTAAGAAATGCATTCGTCATTGCTGCGAAAGTGCGTTCTAAAAGACAATCATCTTTATGAAATTGTTCCAAACGCCTCAAATCCTCATTATTTTTCAATTCTATGAACCCGGGGGTACATAAATATTTCTTCTGCGCCTCAGAAAAGCGTATGTCATTCCATTCGTTTGTTTGGAAATGTTGTAATGCTTCTAGCCTTTTTAAGAATTTTCTTTCGCTTTCGGATAAAGCGGTTCTTTTATTAATGTCGCATAATCGGATATGCTAAATTGCGATTTTTCTGTATTAGAAATGGACGGTGGATTTAAAATTATTTGATCTGTTACATTATCCGCCATTACTGTTGTCTTCGATGACTTATCTATATTATTAGATGTCTGTGCAATATTGCCTTGAGAATGCGTAATCAAATTTGTTAAAAAGGCTACTTGTTGTGACAAAAATTCATATTGTAGATCTCCTACCTTACGTTGCCGCTTCCTCGAAGTCCTAGTAATTCCTTCCTCAGCCGATCCTCGCTCCTCACTCTCCGAACTCGAATCCAAAGACGATGTTGAACTGATACATCTCTTTCTATTTTCTTCATCCACTAAATTATTTTCCATCGCAAATTATAATGCTAAAACACTTTTTAATATTCAAAATAACTTTTAACAAAAGAGAGGGTAATTTTCTATCTATTCTAGTATAACTTTAACGTTCTAAAAAGTTACTACAATATACTAGTCGCTAAGACGTCTGAACACTAGGAAAAAAACGACGCTATAATGACGAAAGAAAGCAACTTGAGCCCTGAGCTGGCGATTGAGCGCCTCAGGGGGAAGTTGGCACATCGGGCGCCAGGTGGCGCCACTAACATAAGAGAGGGACTCGCTTGACTAGCAAACACAAGGAAAACGGAAGGCTACACTCAAGATGGATTCCGGATATCGATGACGGAACAAATAATGTAAATTATTTTACATTGTCATTTATATTGCATTTTATGTCCCGTGTCGGGTTACTTTCGAACTATTTAATTCTTTGTAAAAAAATATTTGGTGTGTTCAATTTTTAAACTCGCGTTTAAATCGTAAACTGTGTCTAAACTGCAGATGTGGTTTTGTAGAAAAATTGTCTTTTTTTGTTATCTCGAATATAGGTCCTTGCAAAAAACGATCTCACGAACGTCAAAAAGGGATGACCCGGACGATAAAACACAACACAAAGCGTGACAATCATTAATCAAAATATCGATCGCAAAAAACGTAACGTGTGGGCGCACAATTCGTATACCAAAAAGTAAACACACCATTCCTTGGATGAAAAAAATCATGAGCCAATAAATATTATTTATTCATTTGTTTAAATAACGCCTAGAATAACATAATATTTGTAATCTTTTCCTCTTGTGTACTCTTATTTTAATAGGTCCACTATTATTATTATTATATATATATTTAAAAAATATATTGCCTATTAATAAATATTTATATTATATTAGTACAACAGAAATGGTGCGTTTTGAGGATTAAATAATCTTGAGGGTATAATGTTTTTTTTAATTTAAAACAAGTACACAGAAACATACAAAAGTAGAGATATTGTCTGAATCGATGTCTTTTTATTTAATATACCAATTATTAAGTATTTTAAATATCAATATGCAGTAACTTGCGTCTCAGATTTTTCAAATTAACTTACAGACCTCCAAAAGCTATGAAATAATTTTTGTCTTCCATTTGCCCACTGGCTGTTGCCCACTGCCCACTGGCCGCGTATTGAATTTATTGAGACAACAATAAAATACGGCGCGAGATATAACATTCTTAAATTAATGATACGTTTCGCCCTCCGCGGCCTTCCGAGTATCACGTCTTTGTTGTTTCTCTGAAATCTAAACTTAGCTATAGTTTGTTTTTTCAATCAATAAAATATCGAGAAACAAAAAGCGATCGCAGCTAATACAAATCAAATCTGCTCTTATCAATAAGGCATTGCAAATTATTTCATACAATTAATAAAACTTTGATTCACGAGAATGATTTTGTATTGTTCTTGTTTATATAAACGTTTAATATGAATTCTTAAGTTTATAAAGGACTAGCTGTTCCCGTGCGACTTCATCCGCATGAAATTATTAAAATTTGATTTTATTGTTTACATTTGTCAAATTATCAATAGCAAATGTCAAAATGACATGACATGACAAACCTTGGCAATCTTGCTTCCTTGATGTTGGCAGCAACTTATGGTCTCTTTCCCACATTAGGGTTTTTATCCAAAATATTTACCCCCTAAGTTTAATGACGTGAAAATATATAGCCTAAAGCGTGACGTAAGTGTAGGTCTTTTTATTAAAAAAAAGAAATATTTATAAATATGCTGTAATTGCTGAGATCTTAGGCAACAAAGAAATGTGTGTTTACGCTTTATTATAATAGTATAGATTAAATGTATTTGTTATTTTATAATGAATCTATAATAATACCATTCGAACAAGATTAAGTTTTGAAAAATAAGTTACTGTAAGTGTAAGTAATTGACTTGAGAAGTACAAGTACAATGACTATCTCAAAAAAAACATTTAATTCGATATGACCGTTTTCAATTCTACGAAAAATACTTGTCATGTACTTAACATTAAAAACCCATCTAAAGAATTGCAAACAAATGTTTACGAGTGAGATATAAAGCCGATCTCAATCCAGATCTTAGTAGCGATTTCCACGGACATGCATAAACAGTACGTTTGTGTTTGACCGTAAAACGAGGACAAAGTTTACCGCGGGTTACAAATAGGTTGGTCCAAGACATAAGAAATTAAAACATACTCCGCATTAAACTGTACCAATAGCATTCAAGTGCTAAATAGTCGATTAGTTTTGAATTCTCACTTTTTTGAGATTTGCACAAACGCACGGTGATCATCTAGGTGATCATCGTTGCCCAGAGACATCTGCATTACTAGAAGAACTTCAGATGTGTTTGAGAAAGAAGCCCGATTGTTTTTTGATAGACCTTACCTGGCACGAATTTGGAAATACATCTAACTAATCTTATAAATGCGAAAGTTTAGATGGATGGATGGATGGATGTTTGTTAGAGTTTGTAGCCTAAACGGCTGAACGGATCTGGATGAGATTTGGGGTAGATGTAGAGCAGAGTATGGAAGAACACATAGGCTATTTACTATTGTTTTTTTTAATACCACGCGGACGGAGTCGCGGGCGAAAGCTAGTAAGATATAAGACAAAAACTATAAGATTTTATTTCTGCTAAACAATTCTAACCTCAACTGTACTGTACATTTAGGCACAGTAGTCGTTGCCCTAACTACAGTCAGTAATTTACATATCTATTAGTAGGTGTTGCTCGCGACTTCGTCCACGTAAAATATACGTACTCAGCAATAACGTAGTTTTCTAATGGTGAAAGAATTTTTGAAATGCCAAGTAGTTTATGAGTTATTTCAATACATAAATACAAATCTTTCCTCTTTAAATTATTAGTATAGATAATTTAATTTTTAGATAACTTGTAAATTGACCAAAAATTAGACCAGACTGATGTATTGACCAGTCTCTGAGTTGTAAAGTTGTGTTGTGATTTTGGCGTACAATTTTTCTCATTCCCCAATAGTAACATTGCACCACAGTCTAGAGACGCAGGTTATGTCTGTTTACTGCGTCTTCGTTAGCGGGCTTGCGGTTTACGAGCTTTGCACTCATGTAGGCAGATTTTACATGCGGCCCTCGTAAAACCATCTCACACGTTCAAATCCTTAAACGTTACCTAGTAACTGCGTAAAGGGAAAACGTTACCTCATGAAATATGTTTTGTAACGGTTAATATGTAATAAAAAGTTTAGTAGTTTATAATGCTATTTAAATAAAAACTTTTATAAAACATGGTCGAATTTCGACCAAAGCGCGACCATTGTGTTGAGAAATAGACAAATTGCCTTACAGGACTAACCAAGGTTGTCCCTTAGTATAGGATTAGAATAAAACCACACTAAATATTTATAAATTACGCAAACCCGAGTGTAAGACTAAAATTAACTTCAACGTAGAGAACTTAAAATTATCTTATACATCATAATTCTAAAGAAAATATTAGTGATCGTAATAAAATTATACGATGTAAGTGCTTGATTCTGTAAAATTAAATTACGTGTTAGTTCTATTTAAGTGATACTTCTAGCGCCATCTAGTAGTAAAGCTCGGAACTATTGCGACGATGACAAGATGTGACATGCATAGCTAATGTACCAAGGCTTAATTTATTGTTTAGTAATCAAGACATTTATGTACATTTTACTTAATACAATTAGAATATTTTTTTAATATTTGATTAAAAATGTGTTTGTAATCTTATTAGACACAACACACACTTCAAAGATAAAATTATTATTATATTCTTTCTACTTTTTTAATCTTCGTTATTTATTTATCCAGCTCCTTATTCGATTTATCCATTTCCCTCATCTTAATTAATTTAAAAAAAATCAAGCGAATTGATTTAGATTGTCTACCAACATGAGCGTAAAGATTTAAACGGGTTCCAATTATATTTTCGACACATTCTTGATAGAAAATAATCCAATAAGATTGTTCATAACAGAAATCTCATTTCGTCTTAAAAAAAACTTACTCTTTGTAATCTAATTCAAGATTTTTTAAAATTTAAATGCAGAATAAAACTAAGACTAAAAATTAATGTTAAAATAACATTAAATCTATTTAAAAAAAATAACTTTCGAAAATATTGTTATTTAGGTATTAAATTTATTTTCATTTTAAATTACGTATACGTTTGATTTCTCCCGGTAAGAGGCGTACACCTTTGACTAAACTATCACACAACTGTTGTCGATAGTCGATTGTTTCCCAGCTCATTCAACTGTTTAGTTGCACAACTGAAAATCGAGTAGTGTGCACACCTTCTATGAGCTCATAGGAATCAAAGCGCGACTAAACAGTTGTGCGATAGTTTAGTCAAATAGTAATTTCTTGAATAAATGGTGCCTTTTAACATGTCTTATTAATTTATGTAGAGAATACTTCGTTGCATTCGCCACGCGTTTCATCAAAATTATAATGTGATTACATATAATTAAAATGTCCAGTAAAACTAACTTGAATTCCATAACTTATTTGCCATAAGTGTTTTGAACGGACAAAATAATAATTTAACTTTAACTTAACCTGTTTGTGGACGGTATTATGCAAAGATGTTCAGTAAACATAAAAGCTGGTGCTCTTCAAATGCCTCGAGTGACCTCTGAACTCTCTGTTGTAACATCGCTAAATGTACAGTTGCGGAAAATCGCGGTGTTCTATATAAAAAAGATTGCCTCGATCCTTGCAACGAGATACACTGCCTCTTCCCAAATAACCAGTTAGGTAGCAGTGTTGTACAAACGACGCAATAGGTAATACTGCAACGATACGCCACCTATCACTGACCTTTTCTTCGTGTACACAGATTTAACAGCTGCATTTCAGTTTATGTTTCGTTTTGTACCTTCAAACGATTGTTGCTTTCAAGATGGAACGCCGCCAAATTCCTTGATTGTACCTGATTTGCGTACCCTGTACGGTTAATTCTTTGTGTGTCGTTTAATTCTTCGATATTGATGCAATGAGCTAATCGGATTGCTAAACTTGCAAGTATAAATATTAATAGGTATATGGATATCTGAGGGTATCGCTTACATCGTGGTTAAGCAAAATATTTGATGTAAAACAAAAATTTTGGAGTCCAAGTAATCTGATCAAAACCAATTTTTGTTTGGTTGATTAGTCATTTTTAACTGTACTTTTGTTATACTATAATTTTCTAATTATAGTGTTTGTGACATATTTTCAGATAGAATTTCTTGTAGCAAATTGTCTGTCAATTTAGCGATCTTTTTGATATTTCGAATTTCTCTTAGCTTTACAAGTATAGGTATTTGCTTTGTCTACTTAATCTCAAAGCTTATTTGGCGATAACAAAATTGTGCTAAGTTTGTTTTCGAATAGAAATTTCGCGTGTTTTGAAACTTAGATTTACATATTACGCTTAATATATTGTGTCAATAATAAAGTTGATACAATATGTTCCATAAACAGACATCCTTTATAAAGATGTATCAGATAAACACGGTTCGCTTTGAAGTGCGAAATAAGATTGTAGGTCGTCATACCAATTACTAGTAAAGCGGTGAAGAAACAAACATTTAATGCGTATTTATCGGGCATCTGTAATAAAATCTCGGCAACGGCATTAATTAGCAAGTAAATGGCATATGTCACAGGTCCCCCACTAGCGGCGGTTGATCTACAAAACCCCCACTTCGGGGGGGAGGGGGCAGGCCCCTCTATAACGGTACAGGCGGGGCCTGCAAACACACGCCAATCACGACAGACGCGCGCGCGCGCATGCCGCTCATCTAAACGAATGATCTAGCGTCCGTGTCATTTCGCGACCACCGGATTGGTCGAACATAAAATATTTCGCCCGATGCTCATTTTCGGCGCGACGCGATCTAGTTTCATCGAGCGGCCGCTCCGAGATTTATTGACATTTAACGCCTTATGTACGCGACTGTCTCTCCGTAACGAATGCGAACTTTGACCTACTTTTGAAATATTTACATTTCAACAGAAAACAATAAAGTTGTATCTTTATGTTGACATTGTGACAGAGAGGCCTTGTAAAATAATAATATACAATGCGAAATCCTCGATAAGGAATCAGGAGGCACCTGCGCGAATTCTCAATAAATTTATCGGACGAGTCGAAAGGACAAAATAGCGGCGAGCAGACGATACGGTACGTTTTATGGTCGGACAGCGCATAGAGAAAGTACCGGTTCATCGGACGCGACCTTCCCACCCGGTGTCCGCATGCCGACTGACAGATGAGCACGGTTTAACCTCTGATAATAAGAGAAAACGGGACGAGTATAGGTGGGGAGCGGGTGTGCGAGCGAGAGGTGCGATGTGTCTTCTTCGGTGATCGCGAGGTGCAAGATGAGTGTACAGTCACACACGGGCCACATCCGAGTGAGGCTCGGGGACGGCTTCAAAAACGAACCGCGCGATTCGCGTTGCGCGTACGCACAGACGCGCGATACTATTTTGAATTCGTATTTCGTGCGAAATATCGCAAAAAAGACTTAATTTAATTAGAACATTATAATTAAGACGTATAATTTAGTATAGTGCGATCAGCAGTGGTTAATTTTAAGTGTTGCAGTGAAAACATGGATAAAAGTACGTAAGAGTTAAGTGATTAACATTTTAAAAATTTGTAACCAAAATTAAGGAGGTCGGGGCGCGGGCAATTTTCAATCTGTCAAAGTAAGTTTTTTTTTTCATGTTTGATTTTACAACTAACACACTTCATAATAAAATTTGTTTTTATACAAACATAGATTTCAACGTTTTTTTTTTATTTGACTCCATGTGAGCAAATTTTAAAACAGACATAAATTAGTTCAATTTATTAGACACAACGGTATGCGGCCATTTAGTATAAAATATATATTTTTAATTTAATATCGAGAGCAGTTCCACATTTAAATTTGAATATAGAACGACGGACAACATTCAAAGTGATTTGAATCGGAGTTTATAGTTCTTTTTTTATTGACCACACATTATTACTATATCACTATTAAAGGTCACATATCACATCCCTATTGTCTTAACATTTCACACGGGGAACTTCGAAAGCGAAAAGGCTTAAAAGATAAATTAGAAATTAAGTAATTACGACCTTATTGTTAAGATAAGTGTAAGCTTTTATCTAAAAAATCCTGCGAAATGAACAATTCTTTCTCCGAATCATAACATGAGATAAAACAATCAAGTATTTGATTGATTATATTTCATGTGTGGATGTTAATATTATTAGTATAATGCTTTTTATATCAGGTTTTTGTGACGTATGGATCTCGACTTACGGATGTACGCGGGTCATATTAGACTCGTATTTGTAAAGCACTTCATAATTATATTGAGTGGTCGTATTGTGAACGGATCGAGAGCTAAACACATGTTTATCAAAATTCAGATGTTAAATTTCAAATAATTAGTACAAAATTATTCCATTTTACAATTTTATCCCAATCAGATAAAACCAAGTCGGAAGACGCTGTCTGTCTATGTATGCTTAGATCTTTAAAACTATGGAATGGATTTTGATGCAGTTTTTTTAAATAGATAGAGTGATAAAAGAGGAAGGGTTATATGTACAATACACCTATAATGTGGTATAGAAGTACTGAACAAACACATTTTTGTATCAGCATTGAATCCGTGCAAAGCCGAGGCGTGTTGCTATATATTTGTAAATTAGAAATGTGAAGCTAAAGAGAGTATAGACATGATCCAATAGAAATAAGATAGTGGTAAATATAGTTGACGCTCATTTGTTTCCTATCTACGCATAAAGTATCAAAGTATACTGAGGTAGAAAAATAAGAAAATTTTTCGAAAAACAAAAGAGAAATTAGTGACGTTTTTCATTTTTTTCTTAAAGAATATGAGAAGAGATGCATCTGTTGTAGATTAAGAGCGGGCGCACATCTTTTACTATCGTACAACTGTTGTGCGATTGTCGATTGTTTTGCAGCCAATTCAACTGTTTAGTTGCACAACTAAAAATCGAGTAGTGTGTACCTCCATATAAGCTCATAGGAATTAAAGCAAGACTAAACAGTTGTGCGATAGACCGATAGTTTAGTCAAAGGTGTGCGCGCTCTAAATGGAATAATAAATACGTATATCTCATATATTTGTATCGTAGGTTTTTTCTTGTCTAACGGAACCTTATGGATATGAATAGAAATTCATTTTAAAGTGCTAATAACTTAATGGGTTACGTTCTGTAAAATATTGTTAAGACATTAGTATCCGCCTATACGTATTGTGGAAGACTTGTCGCAAACATCAACTTATTTGGAGTACTTAACATCGATGCTTTATATGCAATATTAACATGTTAAAATATTTTTATGTGTAAATAAAATAATAATACAATATTTGTGAAAGCACCTGGGTTTTAAGAATGTCGGTAGCGCGTTGTATCGGACTAGAACAAAATTTAAACGGTCCAGGTTCGATCCCCGCTACTTACTCTGTTTTTCGATGTTCGAATTTTAAATATACATTTATCTCGTTCTTATAAAAGAAAACATCATTATCCAACCTGCACATATAGACTAAGAATATGTGTTAAGTCAACTTGCATTAGGCCAGCGTTGAATGTAGCCTAGTCACCTTTAACTTAGGTAGACTCCGAGATCCCCGATGGGATCCATCAACCATTGTTTAGTGTAATTAGTTAAGTAAGAGAAATCAATATTCAGAGTATTTTTAATAAACATTAAATGACTTAGTTGTAGTTAATTGTGATAAGCATTAATTATTATTAAGAACCGTTTATAAACTGTGGTTGTGGAAAATTTTTATTTCCCTATGACGTATACGTGCTAATTATATTAGTATAACTAGAGCTTGTAGGAAAATGACATTTACTACCTTATTTAGATTTGTTAAGTGTCATCCGTGAGTGGAGATTAAGTATTAAATAACTAGAGACCTACGTAACAACAGAGTGCAGTGTAGTTTTATGTATATCATTTTTCTAAAAAAATATAACAGTACTAGTTAGTTTGGTAATCCATTTTTTTCTTCTGTTTTACTAGAACGGGAAAATATTGTCACCTCCTCCTCAAGTCGTTCTCATATCTAAGGGTTGTGATTTGACCCTCCATCTTACTCCTTACTAGCGACTCACCCCGGCTACGTCCGGGTGGTAAGATATGTTCAAAATTCAAGAAACTTTTAGCACAGCGGTTCGGTAAGACGCTGTTTATTATCATTTACTAATCGTGAATTATAATGAAATATAGTTTAATAATGGCGAGATTTTGAAATCGGTTTAGTAGTTTCAATGCAAACAATTTTTTTCTCTCTTTATAATATTAGTAAAGAGTTCGCTATTGTCGATCTCCTGTTACTTTGAGTAGAATATTAACGTGTTACCAAATATCGTGTAGACTAAATCATGCTGAGTTACAAGTGTAATATACGTCATAAAATCTTTTACACATTTACAACATAACTTACATTACAATTTTCGTAACAACCACTAAATGTTGGACGTTGTAGTCGTAAATTAATAGTTTTACGATTTATTTTATTATTATTATTGTATAACATGAAATACAACAATTTGTCAAATCGTTATGGATCGCACATTCTACACACTTCATACGAGACGATTTTGTTTTTAAATTATGTTATCTATAAAAATTTTAATTGACTCAAAATTAACATAAGCTTTTGTTTTGACACCTATTCAGGTTTTATTACCATTTTAATTAATTCCGTTTATCTGTAGGTTGTAAAAAGTTGACATTGTAATCAAGTAAAAATATTTATTCGGACATCATTTTAAAAAGCATTTAATTGTAAAAAGAAATAAAAAACCAAGTATTATTAAATAGTTCACATCGTAATTGAGAACCAGTAACTTAATTCCCCCTTTTGGTTTAGCGGCAGTTTTCGTGCTTAAATTTAAGTATATACTTTAAAACTAGCTTTCGCCCGCAACTCCGTCCGCGTGAAATTAAAAAAATCAAAACTGAGTAGCCTATGTGTTCTTCCAGACTATCCTCTACGTCTATGCCAAATTTCATCGAAATCCGTTCAGCCGTTTAGGCTACAAACTCTAACAAACATCCATCCATCCATCCATCCATCCATCCATCCATCTAAACTTTCGCATTTATAATATTAGTATGATAGTAAAGAACATAAGTTGTAAGGTTAACCACTGAGCTATCGCCACTTTACAAGAAGAGATAATTCACAAACCTGTAAATACGATTTTAAACAATACTCACAAGAAGGTTTTAAAGACCGCAATTACGTAACAGGGTTTGATGTCCAAGTTCTAAGCTTTAGCGATTATTTTATATTGCAAAAAGCATATATTGTCCTTTAAAAAATCTTCTATGAAATATGACAATACTGAACAATGATTGATAATATTTACAATAATAATAATTAGTATACGAGTAGTTTATAGCTTAATTAAATTATTTTTGTAACACATATTAGTAAAATTACTGACGCCGGATTAAATTAAGCACCGATACACGTAATACAAGGATTTTAAAAGTAAAAAAATGTTTACATGTGTTTTTTTTAAATTGTCATTAACAGATAATAAGGTGAAATAAAAATTAAAACAAAAACACTTCATAAATCGCTAAAGCTTTTCAATTGTACTTGACCGTAGAGAACAAAGTAGAAAGTCAGTCGTCTAAGGTTTTTACAGCGGGGTGCGCCTGCGGTCAGCGGAGACAACTGATGGCGTTTTCACCTCTTCTCTTTTAATGGTCTAACCTAAGTTTTATAGGCCGACAACTCTATGCTTCAACTATTACGTGACATGACAGTTTAGCGTCGATTATTCCGAAGACCAACGAGGATATTAAAAAAACAACTGAACATTTTATAATCTAAAATAAAATAAAAATATCATTTAACAAATACTTATTTGAAACTAGAGTGCTATTAGTCGGCTTAAGGTCTTGCGATTGAGATTTCATTGGAAACAAAAAGGCAACAAATCTATATCTATACTAATATTATAAAGAGGAAAGATCTGTATATTTGTATTTTTGTATGTATTGAAATAACTTAAAAACTACTGGGCTGATTTTAAAAATTCTTTCACCAATAGAAAGGTCTATCTGTGAGTAATATAGGCTATATTTTTTATTATTTTTAAATTCCATGCGGGCGAAGTTGCGAGCGACAGCTAGTAATTTATAATTCCGTCTGCATTCGGAACCAAAACATCGCATCACGTGACCCTAACACATTCAATAATGCTATGGAGTTACTTTTGCTTTTACTTCAACATGTCTTCGGGTCGTGTCGAAGCGTAGTTTAAAAACATTTACTTGCAAATACGTACCGCATTAGACTTACAATTACGATTTTACCGATATTTGTACATTAAATTGCTCCGAGCAGATTCAATGTTAAATAACGATAGCCGTATTCAGTTTGCGTGATAAACTTTGCATAAAAACCACACTACAGGTAATGTTAGATAATATATGAATTTTATATCTTTGTATTTTAAACTTTAATCTATTGATATTTTAGATTATATATCATATAGATATCTATTTTCTTTACTTATAAGTCGAAAACGGTATGAATTTTAGTTATAACTAGCTGTTGCCCGCGACTTCGTCAACGCAATATTAACATAAAAAAGTAGCTCTTCAATTAAAGTCCGGACGAAATTTGCCCTGCTGTTTCGAAGATTTGCACGCGGTTTGCGGACAGACAGACAATTTTTTTTAATATGATTTTCGTTATCATTAACGCAAATACATCATCTTCCCGGAAATCTGGAATTTTTCTTTTGATATTACAAACAGACACTCCAATTTTAATATACGTATAGATTAAACAGTTCTAACAAACAATGCTAAAATAGTAAGTCTCCACCGTTTGTTGAAGCTTTCGGTAACCTCTAATTAACGTCACTTGTCACGTTTTAGAATTTTTTAATCAATATTTACATACATTTCCAATAACGTTGTATTTAGCCTTAACATCCTTCCAATTAAATTGTGTTAAACTTATAGATTAACAAGTTGTATTATAAAAGTTAAGCAAATGTAAAAATATTCCACGAAAAGATTTATTATTTTAAATTCTAGAGACATTAGGTTTATCAATGATAAATTGGACTAATAAAATATTGTTCTTTCGTATGGATTTTTATGTCTTTATTACAAAGGATCGAGTTTCCTAAAACTAACGTGTTTCATGTGAATATATTAATGCAGCGGGAAAAAAACTAAAATTAACTTTACTTAAACTTTCACGAGTGTTTTTAGCTTTTAATTAACACTGACCATTGCAGAATATAATTATTTAAGAACCAATTATCCTGTTTTTGTAAAGATAATGATCTTTTAAAAGTCTATAAGAGCGGGCGCACTTTGACTAAACTATCGCACAACAGTCGTGCGATTGTCGATTGTTTCGCAGCCAATTCAACTGTTTAGTTGCACAACTAAAAATCAAGTAGTGTGCGCACCTCTATATAAGCTCATAAGAGTCAAAGCTAAACAGTTGTGCGATATTTTAGTCAATGGTGTGCGCCCACTCTTAATGCGCAAAAACGATTAGTCATTTGTTTAAGAAATCAGATTAACCACAGTCGATAGTAACATGATTATAGTTACTTATGCCATTTTGTGGTAGTTTTTTTACTTTCCCATTGAAGCATTTAATTCATAAACCAACATTTTTACTCACGACACAAAACATACGTGCTCCACAATCGTGCAGGATCAGCACATCTTTATTTCACAGTTGAACTCCATCACGAGTTTAAGTAATAAAATAAAAAAAAATATGTATCAAAATGCAATCTTACTAATATATAATGTTTGTTAGAGCTTACTGACTAAACGGTTGAACACGTCTCCGTGAAATTTGGTATACTCGTAGATGCGAAGGATAGTCCGGAAGAACACATTGGCTACTTGCTTTTGTTTTTTTTTCAATACAAAACGGACGGAGACGCCTGCGAAAGTTACTATAAGGTTCATTACAAAACAAAACACTATCGTTCATTTTTTTGAAATCCAATTTGCTTAAAACAATTGAAAAACCTTGATGTATAATTTACGGGATTTTGAATTAAAAATGTTCTATAGAAAAAAATATGTCTGGGTTCTTGTTGTTATATTTCATTTGTTACAAGGATTAACATATCATTAATTTAATAAACGTGAAATAAATTACATTATAAATGCGAGTAAATTAGTTTTCATTTAACAAAATAAATAGAACTAATTATCTAGAGACAGGAACGGGTCTGCGGCGTCAGGTTTCAACTTCGAGCATTATGATGACATAAACAGGCTTCTACGCAAACGCACGTTCCCTATACCGTACTGTTAAAACCTATTTTACATACTTCCTTATAAAATGTTTACTACAGATAATATTTATAAATAAAACAATTCATTTTATTAAAATATTGCAAATATCCGCACGTATGTATAGAACTTTATTTTTTAGTTTCATAAAATATTACGCAAGAATATGTACTCGACCCCTATTGCATTTGGAAGCATTCCGTATAAAATGACAAAAGTTGCTACATTTACAAACTCACAATACTATGCATATTTACAATATAAATAACAGTCCAACCTGGAGTTAGAGTTCAAAGAACAGGATTTTCTCGGACATAGAGGCCAAAGTCTATCCCGAGTTTTTCGTTTAGGGAAGTCATCAGTAGTGACCGGACTTGCCCGAGAGACTCTTGCTTAAAGTGGTTTCTCAATTAACCAGGTTCGATAGTATACAATTCATTTTAAATGGAATAAATGTCCAGTGTAAACACACCTTTACAGACAGTAACTTGATGGACTTCATTTCGCACATAGTTGTGGAAGTGGCTCCTATAAAGGGACACCGCCGTAGTCCTTACACCGAGAGCATACCGCACTATCGTTTAACCGCTACAGTTATAGTCGGAATAGATGATTAGTTACGAGAAGCTCAGTTAAGTGTAACCAATTTATGTGTTCATAGCTTTCTGGAGCAAATAAAATGTTACTTTACTGGCGCGTTGATGTCTTTTTCATGGACTGTTTAAAGATTTTGCTATACTAATGTGAAAGTTTTTTTAACTACTACATATACTTAATATAATTTTGTGTATCAGTTACATCTAATACTATGAAGAGGAAAGTTTTGGGTTTTTGTATGTTACAAAAAAACTTAAAATTATGTGAGTTGTAAACTAAAAGTTAGAAGTCAACTCGTCATATTTCTCAGAATTTCGTAGTAAGTTATAAAAGTCTGTCAATAATATTGTAGTAGGTTTTATAAATGTTTGCTTTTATTTTATTTATACGTTATATTACTGTATATAACCCTAACTGAGATTAATTATTACAAACAAGTTTACTTGAATTTGCGTAATTCTGTCTCTCACATGTGACGTATGTTTTACTGACTTTCATGTCGTGACTAAACTGCGGCAGTTTATCGATAATTATAATAAAATAAACCTTTCACCATAAAAGAGTATCAAAATTATATACAATTATAACACTATTTAAATTATTCATTGATTTAAAATTATATATTCTGTAATCGTTTAACTCTTTAATATGTGAAGAAAATTAAACCCGTAAATATTTTACACCTTTCAAATAAATTAACTTAATATATCTATTAAAAGCACATAGAGATTTATTATTAACATTATTATGCAAAATAAAAAAGTCGTCGATTAACACAATTTAAATTTTATCAGGCTTTCAATGTTGCTATCAGATTTTACTATTATTATGAGCCATTGTACACCATATGATTATATGATTTTAGACAAATAATCTTAAAGTTGATAAATAGATTATGATTATAATTCTCAGTAAAATACTGGTCTAGGATGTAGCGTGTGACTCGATGATACTTTCAACGCAATTTACCTTATACTTTAAAAAATGTTGCGATATTTTTCTCCGAAGGTGATCTAATTTGCACGTGTTCCTCACTTGAGTCACACAACGTTTTATTATTTAATGTAGACTAGCGTCATCGGTCTACAATGTTCTGGTATAACTGTAAATATATGATTTTAACTAGTTTAAAAAACATTAGTATATCATATACAGACAAACCTAGCAATATCACATCTGAAAAAATAAATTGTCAGACTCAACATAGCTTATATAACTATATTTTATTTTTATCAATTCATTATCATCTTCCTTCTTATCTTACTCCCGTAGGGTCGGCGCAACAGGTTTTTGTCCTCCACATAACTCTATCATACGTCATCTCAGGCAACACACATTTTGATCATGTCACCTTTCACGCAATCCTTCTATCTCTTTCTAGGTCTATTACCATCCATACATATTAAATCAAATTCAAACAGACAATTCAATGCTTGTATTTCAATCAAATATTGTAGCAACATGCTCCAATTCCGTGCTCGAAGCTCGCTTGGCGTTCACACGGCGCGCGGGGAGGTGACGTCGACTGACACGATCCGTCAGAGGTCGACAGATATCGTGACGTGTGCTCGACCCGGATCATCTGACATGGGCGCGAGCGAGAGAACGACGCGAGCAGATTGCATATGATGCGATTGTAACACAACATATTACTCTACGAATAAATATTTATTTTTATCTATAGATTAAGTAATTAGAAATAGATTATTAGCTCTTGTTAGTGTACTAAGCTCCAGGCTTGTGTTAGGATGCACTAGAGGCTGGCCACTGAGGGTTTTAGTGGGTACAAACCTCGCATAACCCTATCTTCCGCCCAGAAGGAAGGGTGTGTTTTTGAAGATTTCTCGCCCGATACAAAAAAAAAGGCTTTAGGATGTAGTTACTAGTAAGTTAGTATTACAGTTATTTTTTTTATTTTTATAGGGATTTCCACGTCTAGTGAGTATTTTGAGTAATAGCATGGATCTCTCCATCCAACCCAACACATTAAAGAACCCTTTTCTCCACGACAACAAATAAAAATAATCGAACCAAAGACCGCTTCTGTGGTGAGCCCATTTAACCACTAGGCTATTGGTGTTAATTTATTGAATATGCTGTTTGTCATTCTACCAGTTTTTTTAATTTGCATCACGACAAATGTATTGCAAGTTTTGCAATTTAAAAGTACAATATTTATCGCATTATTATATTGTAACATTATTATTATGCAAACAGTAATTGTATTGTTCTACCACAAAAAGTGATCGCTAGTATGAACAAACCTTAAGTTAATTTAGCTTTTTTTCATCGCGCAATTAAAACTTTGTTTTTATAAAAAGACAAGTGATTAAGTTTGAAGTTAGTGCACGGTCACTTCATTAAATTTGACTTTGATATGTTTCAAAGTGTTTTGAATAAAGATCAAATAGTACAGAGATATAAATAAATACATTTTGTTCGTTAAAGTAGTTAAGTTAATTTTTATCATACTACTCGTAATATTATAAATGCGAAAGTTTAGATGGATGTTTGTTACAGTTTGTAGCCTCAACGGCTGAACGGATTTCGATGAAATTTGGCATAGATGTAGAGCATAGTCTGGAAGAACATATAGACTACTTGAATTTGTTTTTTTTTTTAATTCCGCGCGGACGGTGTTGCGGGCGAAAGCTAGTATTATAATAATTGTACATAAATTATTTATTTCTATTTCAGGAATAACTTATAATAATGAAGAACAAAAAACCAGGAGCATTTTCAAAACAATGTAACTTTAATATAACTTTAAGTATCTCTAATCTTGGCAACATTTAAGTTGACAAGCAAACTATGTAACTTGTAACAACTTAAGTATATTTTTCTTTACAGTTTCACTTTATGCTTTCGTGGCATCCCACCTATGTGCAGTCAAACAATATAACACAAAGACTTTACACCGCAATTCGCACAGGCCGGGGAAACTCGACAATGCAATAGGTCTGGTCGTAAAGCTGTTCCTATACAAAACCGCTGCGTTACTTTCCACGAAAGCCCATAAAGATTTGAACTCAAACGTTCCTCTATGACGACCTGTTAGAGTAACTTCACTTAGTGACAAGATTTGTCGTAATTACATTGTAGGCCGCAACAAGCGTGGAAAATTTTAACTTATAGCTTTTATAATTTGCTCCTTTTTATAAAAAAGATTAGTAATCTATCCCAACTTGGTTTGGATGGCAAAAAAAGATATTTTCTGTCGTATTACCTTCCCACTAATGTAAAATATAAATATAGCTGTAAAATTCACTCAGTGAAAACCTTGTCAATAAAAACAATCAAATATTGCTTTTTTATAACATTAATATATGCATACAAAATTATTAAAGTGTTCCAAAGTCAAAAACAATACTTGAAATCTTATACGTTTATCATAAACTGTGTGATTTATTTCTCGATTTAATTCTGACCCACTTAAGTAGCTCGCACAGAAGTACTCGCCTGCGGTTATTCATATAAAATATTACCAATAATCATTAAGAGACCACCTCCGTTGAATCCGACCCTTTACTGGAGTCTTTTGTTTCATAAATTGGAACATCATTCAATCCGAGTGAATACGTTGAAGATTTATTTTATATCCAGCCAGTGTCATTAATAAAAATAATAAAGACAATCAACCAAGCATTTAACAGCTGTGATACTTCTGGTAATGATCATGCGAAGTGTATACAATTTTCGACTAAGGGTAGTGTTGGGAGAACTGATCTAGTCAATAAAAATTGTGCTTGAGCAATATTTTTATGGAAAAATTTAATAACTGTGCAATACCGATCTTCATGCAATATAAGGTGTTATTAGGTCTGGTTCATACAGTAATTTGACAATACCACGTAGTTACTGAAATAAAAATATTCTTCTCTTTGTACAGTACAGCTAAGAACTTCCATAGAATTGGTAACTTAAATTTAATTAGTGAGTTTACATTTGTTTCGTTAAAATATAACATTAAATTAAGTTATTAACTGTATGCAGATAAATAATAATCTACCTTATAATGTGTTAGATATTAAACGATAGATTAAGGTTTTATCGTAGTAAGGAAGTAATGTCGGTGAATCGAACCGATTTGACCTATCGGTCATGCGAGTACTTTATGGCCACAAGTATGGCCCAAGTACGAGCAATGATACTTCAAAACTTATGCATGAAATAAACAAAAGTAGGTAGCCTCTGTGTTCTTCCGGACTATCCTCTACAACTATGCCAAATGTCATCGAGAACCGTTCAGCGGCTTAAGCAACAAACTCTAACAAACATCCGTCCATCTAAACTTTCGCATTTATAATATTAGTAAAATCAAAACACGTTAAGTTAAAAATACCTTTCAGTTTTAAGTATTTGTTTAAAAAAAGGTTATTATATAACACATAAATTATTTGTATTACTAAAAAGTTGACTAAAAACTTTAGTTGTGATTCTCTCATGACTTGTACAATGCTGCCACAGTTTTGTAGATTCTCTTTGCTAAATTCAATTAAGCAACTCTTAATTGGTTTCTGGACAGTTTATTGGAGTGTAAGGATTTAATGATAGCGATTGCATTTAGGCTCCGAGCCCCTCGGTGGGGACGTATAGTGAGCTGGTGATGATGATGATGACGTTTCATTTTTAATTTTCGTATATGAATTCAAAACTTGTTAGTATAAAATTAGATTAAATTATTGTAATTATATTCAATTTATAAACGTTGACAAGATCTAGGATGTTAGGAGACATTCCTAATTAGAGTCGAGATAGTGATGCAGTACTGGTATTAAAATATTCAAGAATTTAAACTGTACAGCGCCATCTAGTGCGATATTTCAACATCCCACTTGTAATTTAAGCTCGTAAATTAAATAACTATCTTGCAGTAGACTTAATAAAATACTTTTTTACATTTAAATAGAAAACCACCTTTGATTATCGTGAATTTAATAGTTACTTAAATCCTTAGTGTCTATTTAATTTGAGTAGCAGTAATTATAAAAAAAATAACACTTCTTTTATTATTATAATATTAAATTTTATCTATCGAAATTAGGAAGCCTTATAACACGTAGTATAAAATATAATAAACAGTACTTTAAAATATAGTTAAGTGCACACTTTATTAATTCTATTAAACGTGTCACGCCACCTGCAGTGTAAAAGAAACATTAAACGCACTAACTGTAAAACCGCCAACGCCCTCTAGTGAGCATTTAAACCTGTTACTAATTACTATAGCGTTGCACTCGGCTTAATGAAGATCCACCCGACCTCGGTCACTCGGTACTTTCTAACCTGTTAAGGCGAAGACATACGTAAGTAATGTTTAATACGATTTTGTATCGAAAACGTAAACTTCATTGAAAAGACAAGATAAATTACAAATGTGTTTGTTACCTACTTTTAATGTAAAAATCATATATATTTTTTTATATAAATTGAGAAATGATTGTTTCTAAACTGCAGGATCTATCACTTAAAAATTCGATTTGATTTACCTAAATAAAAAGAACAAACAAAGTATAAACTTTAATTGTAGTTGATATGAAAAATGTATATTTACTATTATAAATTCTTTGTAAATACCAGCAAATATTTACTGCGACTGCATCCCCTTAACAGTGTGACATGCGACTAACGCGGCGACCGACCTGTGACCCAATGCCGGTAACGGCTCTCAGAATTCCTTATGAATCTTCTAAAAATATATAAACACGTTTCATTAAATTAAACGAGGATTTAATTGTAGATAAAGCTAGCATATATAACTTTGTATTGAACTTTTTTGGAACCTATAACTTACTATAGTTGAGACATACTGAGAGTACTCGGTATTATGTAATTTTTTCTGCAACGTAACACGGTTTTTTACAAGAAAAATCACACTAAAGTTACATAAGCTAATAATGTATGTATAGATGGATATTTTTACTGCATTATTTCCAAAACGACTTAACTTATCTCGATGAAATCTGGCATTGTAAACCACAGTTAGAAAGAACCCTTAGAATATTAAAAAAAATATTTAATTCCATGTAAATGAATTCTCGAGCTAAAAAAAATATTTAGAATCTGGATATAATTGTATTTACTCTTACAAACCTACTTAAAACCCTTCTATGAATTAGAAAAACGCTTAAAGTTATCTTAAGACAGTTATAAGTTACTATTTAGATGATTTATTTCAAAGTATATTTTGCGACGATTCCCTGTATCCCGTTACTTGGAAGCTAAATTTTGATGTGCTCACACTGTGTTGATATGAATGAGGCAACTGAACGCTGATATTTATTGCCCCGGTTCAGTATACTGCTCCGTCGACAGCCGACACGGAGATTAAAACAATAAATAAGATTATGCTTAACGGTGGGTTTAAGCAATACTTATATTAAATTAGAGAAAATTCTTTCGCGTAGACATCGAATCTTATTATACTAAAGTATAGTTTTATAGTAATGATTGAAATTTAAAACCTTCTAAATACGCAATCAAGATAATCATTTGCTATTGGACGTGTCTGGGCGATTTGTATATGAAGTTAGTAATGAAGCCAGTTCATCATCAGCTATACGTCACCACTGAGGAGTTTTATGCTTATTAATAACTAGCTGTTCGCGTGCGGATTCATCCGCGTGAAATTATAAAAACTTTATTTGTAGTTGATATGAAAAATGTATATTTACTATTATAAATTATTTGTAAAAACTAGCAAATATTTATTGCGACTGCATCCCCTTAACAGTGTGACATGCGACTAACGCGGCGACCGACCTGTGACCCAATGCCGGTAACGGCTCTCAGAATTCCTTATGAATCTTCTAAAAATATATAAACACGTTTCATTAAATTAAACGAGGATTTAATTGTAGATAAAGCTAGCATATATAACTTTGTATTGAACTTTTTTGGAACCTATAACTTACTATAGTTGAGACATACTGAGAGTACTCGGTATTATGTAATTTTTTCTGCAACGTAACACGGTTTTTTTACAAGAAAAATCACACTAAAGTTACATAAGCTAATAATGTATGTATAGATGGATATTTTTACTGCATTATTTCCAAAACTACTTAACTTATCTGGATGAAATCTGGCATTGTAAACCACAGTTAGAAAGAACCCTTAGAATATTAAAAAAAAACAAAACCAAGTAGCCTTTGTGTTCTTCCAGACTATCCTCTACATGTATGCCAAATTTCATGAGATCCGTTCAGCAGTTTAGGCTACAACCTCTAACAAACATCCATCCATCCATCCATCCATCCATCCATCCATCCATCCATCCATCCATCCATCCATCCATCCATCCATCCATCCATCCATCCATCCATCCATCCATCCATCCATCCATCCATCCATCCATCCATCCATCCATCCATCCATCCATCCATCCATCCATCCATCCATCCATCCATCCATCCATCCATCCATCCATCCATCCATCCATCCATCCATCCATCCATCCATCCATCCATCCATCCATCCATCCATCCATCCATCCATCCATCCATCCATCCATCCATCCATCCATCCATCCATCCATCCATCCATCCATCCATCCATCCATCCATCCATCCATCTAAACTTATATTAAATTAGGGAAAATTCTTTCGCGTAGACATCGAATCTTATTATACTAAAGTATAGTTTTATAGTAATGATTGAAATTTAAAACCTTCTAAATACGCAATCAAGATAATCATTTGCTATTGGACGTGTCTGGGCGATTTGTATATGAAGTTAGTAATGAAGCCAGTTCATCATCAGCTATACGTCACCACTGAGGAGTTTTATGCTTATTAATAACTAGCTGTTCGCGTGCGGATTCATCCGCGTGAAATTATAAAAACTTTATTTTATTGTTTACATTTGTCAAATTATCAATAGTAAATGTCAAAATGACATGACATGACATGACATGACATGACATGACATGACATGACATGACATGACATGACATGACATGACATGACATGACATGACATGACATGACATGACATGACATGACATGACATGACATGACATGACATGACATGACATGACATGACATGACATGACATGACATGACATGACATGACATGACATGACATGACATGACATGACATGACATGACATGACATGACATGACATGACATGACATGACATGACATGACATGACATGACATGACATGACATGACATGACATGACATGACATGACATGACATGACATGACATGACATGACATGACATGACATGACATGACATGACATGACATGACATGACATGACATGACATGACATGACATGACATGACATGACATGACATGACATGACATGACATGACATGACATGACATGACATGACATGACATGACATGACATGACATGACATGACATGACATGACATGACATGACATGACATGACATGACATGACATGACATGACATGACATGACATGACATGACATGACATGACATGACATGACATGACATGACATGACATGACATGACATGACATGACATGACATGACATGACATGACATGACATGACATGACATGACATGACATGACATGACATGACATGACATGACATGACATGACATGACATGACATGACATGACATGACATGACATGACATGACATGACATGACATGACATGACATGACATGACATGACATGACATGACATGACATGACATGACATGACATGACATGACATGACATGACATGACATGACATGACATGACATGACATGACATGACATGACATGACATGACATGACATGACATGACATGACATGACATGACATGACATGACATGACATGACATGACATGACATGACATGACATGACATGACATGACATGACATGACATGACATGACATGACATGACATGACATGACATGACATGACATGACATGACATGACATGACATGACATGACATGACATGACATGACATGACATGACATGACATGACATGACATGACATGACATGACATGACATGACATGACATGACATGACATGACATGACATGACATGACATGACATGACATGACATGACATGACATGACATGACATGACATGACATGACATGACATGACATGACATGACATGACATGACATGACATGACATGACATGACATGACATGACATGACATGACATGACATGACATGACATGACATGACATGACATGACATGACATGACATGACATGACATGACATGACATGACATGACATGACATGACATGACATGACATGACATGACATGACATGACATGACATGACATGACATGACATGACATGACATGACATGACATGACATGACATGACATGACATGACATGACATGACATGACATGACATGACATGACATGACATGACATGACATGACATGACATGACATGACATGACATGACATGACATGACATGACATGACATGACATGACATGACATGACATGACATGACATGACATGACATGACATGACATGACATGACATGACATGACATGACATGACATGACATGACATGACATGACATGACATGACATGACATGACATGACATGACATGACATGACATGACATGACATGACATGACATGACATGACATGACATGACATGACATGACATGACATGACATGACATGACATGACATGACATGACATGACATGACATGACATGACATGACATGACATGACATGACATGACATGACATGACATGACATGACATGACATGACATGACATGACATGACATGACATGACATGACATGACATGACATGACATGACATGACATGACATGACATGACATGACATGACATGACATGACATGACATGACATGACATGACATGACATGACATGACATGACATGACATGACATGACATGACATGACATGACATGACATGACATGACATGACATGACATGACATGACATGACATGACATGACATGACATGACATGACATGACATGACATGACATGACATGACATGACATGACATGACATGACATGACATGACATGACATGACATGACATGACATGACATGACATGACATGACATGACATGACATGACATGACATGACATGACATGACATGACATGACATGACATACAGTGAATGAAGATTAAGCCCTTTTTTTTTAATAAATTATTGTAATGCTGTTAATATGTAGATTATAATCGTAATGTCAACCGGCCAGTTGTAATATTTAATTTATTGTTTCGTGGTTCCTACATTAATTATTGTAATTATAATTTTATGTTAAACTTAAGAATTTTTATTATTAAAACAACTGGAATTTAACTAATGATGTAAAGCTTGCGAACTGTAACACAGGAATTTTAGTGAAACCTGTTCCCAAAAGCTTTAAAAAAGCTCCGAAAAGCTCCAACTCGTAAATAATAAACTATCTCACCCACATGTTCAATGACTTGTGAATTTGAGATAACTATGTGAATTAACTGTGTCTTCACCTACGATATATTTGGATTCGATTCAAAAACCTTTTTACACTCATCACTAAGGAAGGTTCTAAGTAACGATTTGTAAAATGAAATCTACACTAAGGTGCAGCTTAGGAAACTATAAAACGTTTTTGAGTGTGGAAAATGTGTCTTCAAAACGTTATTAATGCCTAAAATTTTGAACACCAATATTACATTTATATAAGATAGAATAACACTTATTACAATGGATTAGAGTTCATAATTTCTTGGGTTGTTGCCGATCTCCATTTGTCGCGATTCCTATAAATCCGATTAAAGGCATACCAGTTCGTAATTTGAATTTAAACATTCAGAATCACCGCTCTTAGTAGAGCGAGCGGTGAATCATCGTTTTCTAAATCGGGCGTTAAGTAATTTTGTTATACTCTCATTTGAATCCGTGAGTTATTGATTAAGCGCCCAACTAAACTATTGGCCGCTATAGCTGTGACTAAACTATCGCATAACTATTTAGCCTCGGTTTGATTCCTATGAGCTTATGGAGTTGCGCACACTACTCGATTTTTACTAAGTTGAATTGAGTTCGAAATAATCGACAATCGCACAACTGTTGTGCGATAGTTTACTCAAAGGTGTGCGCCCGCTCTTAAGCTTACAATAAGCTTAAAACAATAACATTATTTATTGGCACATAATAATATTTTACTATACTAAATATCTTTGTTTAGTTGTCCTTTAGTCAACAGCAAACTTGGCACTAAATATTCTTTCTGATGAACTGAACAATTCAGTAACGTCATTTACATCAGTAAATTTAACTAACTAGTTACTTATATTAATATAATGAGATCTATCACTCAAATATATTTTTTGTGGCCCAAATTCGTGCCTACATGTTGTACGCACGACTCCGGCTACACGGTGCGACGTTTGTAAATTGTAATTCCATGTTAATTTTATAGCTATTTATGGTCGAGATATTTATAAGGGTATGTATATTAGTTTCCGTGACAGTGTCACATTGAGAGAAATGGACGAGCTTTTACGATCGATATTTGACCTATGACGCCAACATCGACCATTCATTGTAACATATAACACATTTAACTCGATATTCCGTAAACTAGTGAAATAGTTGTTCGTGATATGCATATTTTTTATATGACTGTGTGTGGGATTTTTCTTTTCGATCTAATAAATATGAAAGTTTTATATAACAAAATCATTACCAGCTTACTATACGTCCCCACTGAGGGTATCGGAGCCTACCCTTAGGGGTGACTAGGTCTTAGTCAACCACGCTGCACTGCGGGTTATCTTCACACATATCTTTGAATTTCTTCGCCTCTATGTGCTGGCATCACAATATTTTTCTTCGCCGTAAGAACGTCGGGTAAATTAATTACATACGTAAAATCTAAAATCTCATTAGTAAGGCGGGATTCGAACCCAGGACCTGTAGATTACAAGTCTAGCGCTTAAACCCCTGAGCCACCGACGCTGTCTCAATCTAATCACAAATTATGATTCTTATTCTCGATAGTAGTCATTAGTCATCCAAGGGGATGTTTTTTTTTTATTTTTTCAGAGCCTAAGCTGACTTTAATAAGAATATTCCCATAATAAGAACACTCCACATAAAGTGTCATACTTCAAGCTTTGTCTAAATTTAAATAATTTATTACGCAATACAAAAACTGCACTTCAAATTGACTTCTGGTTTGTAGTTTATTGTTAACGTAAGTAGCGTAATATTTAAATAATGGACTCAGTACTTAACCCTTACAATTCACTAAGGGATGTTTGGACCGGTTTCTTTGTAAAGGTTTAATGCTTATAAATAAATCGCTTTGTGTCATTGTCCGATGAAATAATTTGAATCGGGAGCATGACATTTTTTTGTATTGTTTTGAAACTTTTATTGTCGAGTGACAATTGAACCGTCCGGAATTATTTTGCATACTGTACTTGTCTTTATTAAAGCATTTTACATCCATAGTAAATAAAATTCTGCATTCAGTCTATTTGCTAAAATAATAAATATGAATATTATTGGATTATTACTTTGTTTCCATAGAATACTAAAACGAAACTTAAAGACTTCAGTTCGTTGACCCTGCTTCCTTTTTTAGAACCAATTTTAATGGAGTTTGCAGTTATTATTTTAGATTTGACGTAATGTTCAAATGTCGTTTCAGTATTATTTATGTTATACTAGTTTTCGCCCGCGACTCCGTCGGCCTGGAATTAAAAAACAAAAGTGAGTAGCCTATGTGTTCTTCCGAACTGTCCTCCACATTTATACGAAATTTCATTGAAATCCGTTCAGCCGTTTAGGCGACAAACTCCATCTAAACTTTCGCATTTATAATATTAGTATGAAGTACAAAGAGAACATCTAGATTTATAAAATGCAATTGAAACTCAATAGAAAACAATATTTTCAGCAACAGTATTTCCCGTCTATTTTAACAAAAAAACAGCTTTTTTATAGTTTCAATTGCAATAATTCAATGATTTGTTAAACCACACATTGCGATTTAGGAAAGCGTCAGATATTGCATGCCGTGACGAATGCCGCAGATTATCGTCTACCCGTCACGTCACGGTAAATGACTGTCAATTTACCTTTCATACAATAACTGACGCGTTTGACTAGCATTTGACAATATTTCGTAATGGACCTTTATCAAATATTGTTGTACTTTTTCTATTTTGTTAAGTTATGTCATATTTTTTATAAAAGATTTGAATTTACTACAAAGAAAACGATGGTATGAGTGTCTTCGTTGTCTTTACTTATAATAAATATATATTCTTTATTTGAAATACTTAATTAAGTAGCGAAAAAAAAGAAACAAAGGATAATTCACTAGCAATAAGTTGTTACGTTTTACACTAAACAAAGTACACGAAAGGTTAAGAAACCTCGTGTGAAACTTATTGAGCTAGCGCGCTCTTTCCTTCGGCCGCGTCTTCACTTAGCTTAGGTGGAGTCGTGGTCAAGCGCTGGTTTATTTATGTTTAAAAAAAACTCGTATTAAATTTAATTGATCAAATACTCAAGAATGAATGTAAAAAATCCGTGGTCTGCCTATCCCTCTAGGTTACAGGCGTTATGTTGTAATAAATTGACGATACAAAATATCTTAGTAAAAAGTGACGAAACAAATTTGTTAGAAATCGAACGTGTTACATGCTAAGCGCTATAAAATGAGCTAAGCTGTGCTCTAGTTGCCCGCACATTTCCCACGTATAAAAATGTTATTATAGTATATTAGCGTGGTGAGTAGCCAATTTACGTATAATAGGTTTATTCCACACTGATCTTTAGTTGTAACAGTTTCATCTAAGTTGTTGATTTTTATTGTGATTGAAATGTAAGAAATACGAAATCTCTATTATATTAGAGTTCCGAAGTGTGATTTATTACAACTTTTTTTTATAATTTTGTAACACTTTTCTTTATAACAATTTATTCTTCATTTCATAATAAAATTTCTATCATTCCAATAACGCAACATACTATTTTGCTACATATTTCTGGTTTAAATCGCGTAAAGTAAAGCGTTTGTATTTTTTCTTTTATTAAAAATATTGGTATGATTCGATAGGACCAAAGTGGAATATATCTATCTCAGTTCCGATCGGTAATGGCGTTATAATAGTGGGCCGATGATGGCCGCTTAATGAGTTCAAAGTGTTTTGGACAGATCGCTATAATCACAACGTTATACTTTGTTAATGTGCACTATTGCGTCTCTCGACACTTATTTTTGCATCTCTCTAGAATTTAACGCGATATTAAATATTACCTTTCGATTTATTGACCTTTTAATGGCTTAACTATTTTTAATAAAATTGCACCAATTCTAGTTTACGTACGTAGATGTTGTTTTGATTGAAGTTATAATGTATTCTGTACAAATATTTTTAATTCTTAGTTAATCAAGAGTGAAGAATGCCAAAATTTGTGGTAAAGTGTAACCTTATCATACCATAATAATCTTTAAACTAACTATAACTGTACTAAACGAAATAAAATTTCTTTCGTCGCCTTTATCCAGCCCATTCCTGTTATGATAGGGTCTATTCACTATAATGAGAGCGGTCGCTTTCGGTGGATTTAGGTGGCCACTTGCTCGTTTGCCACTTTAGATAAAAATAACTTGCAGAATTTTCAAGCTTGTAAAATAAGACAATTTAATTAAGTTAGCATTTTTAAAAAGTAATCCTGGGATACTGGAATATTGGCAAATCCTTTTTGTGTTAATTTGCCAAGCTCGATAAAGCTAGTGTTCAAGACAATAATCGAACATCGGGACTCAAACCCACAACCACTAGTTCGATAGTCCATACAAAACATTAGGTCATTGGCGTTCCACGCTGTTGGTTACCCAACATTGCAAAGCAACACACAATTGAAGATGTTATCATTAATCCTTTAAGTTACGGAACTTTAAATATATTTGGGAAACGGTGCGACAATTTCGATGTATATCAATTTTTTACAGCAACTAACAATGGCTGTACAAAGCATTGTGTATAGAAGTTTACCAACACAGCTCGACAATGCGACGCGTGATTAATTTCGTAAGTACGGGGTCTGTCCCTTTCCGTTTATAAGTGGGTTTTGTGATTTCAATGGTGTCTTTTGTTGAAGTAAAAATATATCGAACTTCGTGGATTGCCAAATAAAATACGGTTTATCGTAAACGCGGAAAGTGTTGCCATTAAAATGTCCGAAGTGTGCTTGTTTGGAATTTCTTTTCTGTTTTGTTTTAGATTAAAGAAGTGATTTAAAATTATTTGGAGACTAGAATTTGACTTCGAGAAATTAAAAAGTATACTAAGCGATAGTACAATTGTGCATATTTTTCATCAACCAAACATTCGTATTTTTATTACTTACATAATATTTGATTTTAGAAAGCAAAGCACATTTAAGAAAAAAAAATGCAATCATAAGAATTAATTACATTAATAACAGATATTATTATTTAAATAAAACATATTATTATAACACTTAAAAAACCCGTAAAGTTATATTAATAAAATATTCAAATTGATACAATATCCTACGTTAATATGATAAAATATTATTAATTCAAATTCTCCAATTAGTAATAATCTATTCTCATATAAGCGTAATGATTTCGAAGGGATTTAAATTAATGAAATGTGCGAAAGAGATGGGTATATCGGAGAGTAATCATACGTCATAAAATAACAGATCAACGGTGAACGAAGGTAACTGGTACTTTACAAAATGTGTCGAACAATAATCGTAAATAAATATAAATTAGTTTCGATTGAATGTTGCGGTGAAAATTGAAACCCTTTGTTATAGAATAGATTGAGTTATTTCAAGATTTAGTTCACGTTCCCTTACTTTTTTTACGCCTCATTTATAAAAATATGTATAACAAAATGCTATCACACTTTAATATCATACTTCTTTTAATAATATTAATGCGAAAGTTACATTTAGAACGCAATTTGGGAGAATAAATGAGCAACTTTTTTTTTAATAAGTGACCGACAAAAGCTAAATAAAAAGTAATTCTGATTAAAATATTGGCTAGTATTTAGTAGTTCTTACTAATAGTGAATAGTAGTGAACACTAGTAGTAGTTTTGGAATTAGTAACGGTAAAACACGCCAGTGACGTCACAAAAATGTTCTAAAACAGTTAACGCCATAGACTACGTCACAAGATGAGATGTGGGCGGAAAGAAATCCAATCATTTTATTGTCAACCCGTACTAACTTTCATACGAAATTCTTTCTCAAAAAATGCTTTACTTTAGACTAGATTAAAATCTTACTAATATTATAAATGCGAAAGTTTAGATGGATGGATGGATGTTAGAGTTTGTACCCTAAACGGCTGAACGGATTTCGATAAAATTTGGCACAGGTATAGAGGATAGTATGGAAGAATACATGGGCTACTTGCATTTGTTTTTTTAATTCCGCACGGACGGAGTCGCAGGCTAAAGCTAGTAAAATATAAAAGAAGCTTCCTTTAGATTTTGTGTAAACTATTTGCCATTAGTCATAGAACGTCAATTGAACAAAAACAGTTGACGCAAACAAATTGTACAAACCCGCATAAGAAGGTGAAAATCCAAGGATAAATATGGGATGAAAACAAGTAATTAATGATATAATTAATACACTCAATTACGCACCTTATTGTGTACACATAAGGATGAAGTTACCTTGTAAAGTAGTAACTATCTTTAGATAGGATATTAAAGTTTACAATCAAAAGTTAGTTTTGTGTGATCGAGTCAAAAGAATGGAGAATCCGCATGTGTTCTGTTTGATTAATGATATAGTTCGTGAACGGACGAAGGAAGCGGGACAATTGTCACTATAATGCAATCCTTATACAAAAAGATTGACGTCATTTTGCGTGTCAAATTACATCTGATATCGATTCGAATATCTTAAGTTTTTGGATTAAGGTTGAGTTTCGTCTGAACAGGTTTTTGTTAACTGCATTTCAGGTATGGTAGTAAAAAAGTTGACTAATGATTCTGGTTAAGGATCTAATATTCATGCATTTTTTTCAGTGAATCGAGTTGTTTTGTTACACTTAACGCTTTTTATATTTTCATACTGAGCATCTGTTTAATGAAATAACGACAATCTTTGTTGTCGCAACTGTTGTGTTTGCTTTTTTATTGAGTTTCATACTTTACTTTCCTTTTCATTGTCACAATTGTTACTGACAATTGATTTTGCATGAATTGGATTAAGATTATTTGCAAGAAGATTTTCGAAAACAAAAATTAGATCTGGTTTTCATATTAATTTTGTCTTGTTTGACAAAATAATGTTTCTCTTTTTAATTTTTTTTTTTAATTTAAACACATTCTTGATTGAGTAAAATTTAGTAAATTTAAAACGCTTTTGTTCAAAACAAAATAATTGACTATAATACAATTAATTTCGATGTACCAAACATAAGACAGACAACCAAAATATCGACTTTCTAACATTAATTTTTATACAGAAATTAATAATTTACAAGTGAATTAAAAAATGAGTCAAGATGAAAATCGCAAATTTTGGCTTACGTTAGTCTACATAGGAGCCTTACTCTTCAATATATGTGTATCAAAAGATCCATGTGCAGTAAAACAGTGACATAATTTGTAGCATCTATTTATTATTTCCAATCGGTTGGCCTTTAGCTCTACTCGTTGGTTCGTTAGCGTCTGCAGTGAGGTCGCACGAGTGCACCAATAAATACGAGTTTGTGAACTTAGAACCGGGGCCACTAAATCCTGCCGCGTGGTAACTAGGCCGGTGTATGGCATCAATTAAAATGTTCAAAATCTTGTGATATGTTAATCTTTGATGAGGCGATTTGTTATGCTGTTTTAGGATAGCACGTGTGTTTAATAGTTTATTTTTAGGACTAGAAAAAACTATTTTGACTACGTGGTTAGACTAATACTAGAAAGAGGAAAGATTTATATTCTAAACTAGCTGTTGCTCGCGACTTCGCCCGCGTGAAATTAAAAAAATGTTACTCACAGATAAATTACCTTTCTAACGTTGAAAGAATTATTAAAAACGGCCCAGTAGTTTTTGAGTTATTTCAATACATACAAAAATACAAAAATCGAAAAATAAAAAATCTTTCCTCTTTATAATATTAGTATAGGTAAGTTAAACACTGTAGTTGATTTTTTATACACAAGAAGGCTTATCAAATGATTGTTGAGCATTATTTTTAGAACAATGACACAGATTTTGTGTACGATATAGTTAATGATATAAAAATATTTATATATGTACTTATTAATATGTAAAAGTAATTAAATAAGAATCTAATTTGTTAGTTAAATTTATGACATAAGATATTTATTTTCTTGTCTCTAGCTGTGATGCTAATTCAGATTTAAATATATTTGTTTTTCAAAAAATTACACAAATTTATCACATAACATATTTATTTTCTTGTCTCAAGCTGTGATGCTAATTAAGATTTAAATATATTTGTTTTTCAAAAAATTACACAAATTAATCACAAGTCTAAACATCCGTAGATATCCTTCCGTTGTACGGAAATACGACGTTTCTATCAACAATTTTCGTCATGAAAAATGTTTACAAAAAGAAATATTAAAAACAAATCGTTTCGTAGGAATGTATTTTAAATATTTTCCACTATCAAGCTCATTATAAAAAATATCGAATACTACTGTACTTTAAATAATAGATACGAAACTCAGTCCAGGCATTTGAACCCAATTAAATTTGATTCTGATGTCGATCTTAATCTATTTCCCTAAAACGGCTACACAAGTTACCGAATAATATCTTGTTAACTAAGGAAATTCATTAAATATCCCATACTGCCCACGCGTTACCATAAACCTACCATTAATTACCTACATTACACTAATTTAAATTAAAACCGCCGGTTTGGAAACTGATTAACAATTCAAACGTATCTAAGTTGAAAATGGATCACGTAATTATGGACTTGAATTGAATTTTACGTTCAGTTTAGCTTTAATTAACGTTCTTTTGTTATTTATGTTATGTTTACTCTTTGTTATTCAAAGTATTTTAAAGTACAAGTTACAAGGTCATCCATAGCACAAGAGGCGAAACAAGGGAGCTAGGAACGCGATAGATGGAAAAATGTTAACTCTGCCTTCCCCTTTGGGTTACTGTTAAGCTGTTATTGTTAGAACAAAATTGGTTTGTTGATTTAAATCACCTTAATAATATAAATTGATACTACTACGTACATCAAAAACCTCTCAACAGACTTTTTAATACGTTTTTTTTAATTCCGCGTTGACGAAATCTTGGGCAAAATCTAGTAAAGTTTGTGACTAACTTAACAAAAATGATATACTTTTTTATTATCACCAAGCAAGTTTTATTTACTCAAGTTATAATGATCTAATATCCTACACATATTAATATAGAGACCGCAAGCAAAAAACAAACTCAACCGCGAACGGATATGAGAGGCAGAAAATCCCAAATTTAATCAGCAATATTCCCAAGCTCGTATACGCGTGGAGAATCACATCATTTATCAAACTTGGCTCCTAGACTACACACGACTTCTGTTCGTGCGTTAAATGTTTTTACACTTCTCTGACTACCTGCTTTCGATGTCATTGATATCCGATAATTGATGATAACGAGTATGCGTATTTATTTATCTTTTTGAAGCTTTGATAATATCGACTAATGATAATAAGCTTTCGTTAACTATTAACTCTGTCAATGCTTGTTATTTTGAACTTTTATATGTTTCGGCGTCACGTTTGATTATTTTTTGTTTAAATTTGAAAACTAGATTTATCTTTTTATAGTAGAAGTTGATAAACATATAGACGGACGGGACATACAGAAGCATATTTCCCTTCCTATGCATTTAGTCCCTGTCAAAATGAAAGTATTACCTAAACGATATAGAGATTTTCTTATTAGAAATTCGACATTCATTCCATTCATACAAAATCGATTTCGAAATATGAAAAGATTCTCCTTGTAAAGTCTATTTCTGATCGTAAGTAAACTACTACTGCATATCGATTGGAACAGACCACCTAGTTGTGACCTAAAAGTATCGATATAATATAAAATGTAGCAGATTAGATGCTCGTAAAATCTGTCCAACCTTGTTACAGCGATCTTTAATGCAGCTGAATAAGATACGAGATTCCTTACCTCACACCGTATTGTAGGCCTTGTGTGTAATAAACCAAATGGATATTAAATTCTTCAATAAAATTGTACTATAGCATTTATTACTTGAAGTTTTACAAATTTTACATAAAGATTATTCAATCAATAGGTTCTTAATTATTAATAATAATAATCCCATGACATTAAAATTAAATACTTGCTTCATATGCTTTTAAGTTCGAAAATACACTATTCTTTCTAATATTTCTAGGAAATCACTAATTAATTGAACGTATTTTGTGTTTTTTTTATGTTAAATTCATAATCGAGTTTAAAAATAATAATATTTTTTTAAATGCATTCATTTATTTTTAAATCTTACACCACGGTGTGACTGGCGGTCCATTTTAAAATGTACGAGCACTAAAAATAAAATTTACATACGCGATATCAGATTATTTGTTATCGAAATTAGAGCAGCATTTTATTTCGTGCTTTTTGTTTATCGACTTTTTACACTTACAAAAGAAAAAGAACAAAATGTACATTTATAATGTGATATAAATTTCATGAGAACTTTTAAGTCCTTATTTTTAAATCACCTTACGCCCTATTGTAATACAAAACTTTTAAAAAGGAGATACAAACATTTGTGTAAATTACGTTTTACTTTCTATCTCTCTCTCACACACACATACTGTTAATTTCTATTCCTATCTCTTTTTCGTCTCCATTCAATATGTTTAAGACTATGTTTTTGTTGTCCCAGAGTTGCCAATGATAATCGAAATTCTTCTATCTCAAAATCATCATAGTTTAAATTTCTGTATGGAATATTTAAACAAGTTTAGTTTAACATATGAATTCGATATCAAAGAATAAATCTTGATCTTTAAGTCTTGCTAGAATAACACGTGAGTTAAAATGTCACCGACCTCTTGAAGAATGTTAACCGTTTAACCGAGAATGCCCCCTCATTAAACGTTAACCGCACAGCTAAAATAGTCTGGATCTAGATCAAAACTGTTAACAGTACATAGAAGTATCAAGTTTGAAGTGATAATTAATCATACAAATTTAAAAAAATGTAAGCGTCTTTACAAAACATAGAACTTGCGAGATGTTATTGTATCTAATTTGAGTTCGAAAACTAAATTTAGGCAACTGTTAACCTGCACATTTTCCTTTCTGAGAAGAACATAGATTGAAATAAAATGTGTAAAATGATAACTAAGAAAATCACTTATTTTTATTTACTACCAGCTTTCGCTCGCGACTCCCTTCGCGTGGAATTAAAAAAAAGTAAGTAGCCTATATTTTCTTCCAGAATATGCGTACATCTATGCCAAATTTCATCCAGATCCGTTCAGCAGTTTAGACTACAAACTCTAACAAAGATCCAAATAAATTCAAATGTAAATTTATGTGTTAACTTTTAAAAATAATAAACAGGCGCTCCCCAGGTCCCTGACTAAAAATGTGTTAGGGGAACGAGAGGGCGGTATAAAGCCGCCCATAAAGAAGATATAAAACTTCCATCTATCTATCCATTTAAACTTTCGCATTTATAATATTAGTAAGATTAGAAAACGTTTGTTTCTACGATCCATTATAATGTGTTTAAGTTACAAACCGCCCGGCCACCGCAAATCGGCTGTTACTTTATCCGCGCACTAAACGTTAACATTTTACGCTTGTCTACAAATAGGTGCGAATGTTAACCTGAGATAACTGTCGACGACCAATTTAAGAGTTTATTGTAAGTTACAAGCGAAAGCGGATAGAAAAAGTAATTATTTGCACTTAGATTTTTTATTAAATTGATTATTGTCGCAGAAAAATCATACTATTATTATATTTCATCGCTTCATTTTTCAGATATAAATATTTACCAGGTAGTTCCCTTATCCTGCAGGTGACTATGCACGCTTAAAAGACACTCAATTGACTAAACTGAAAAATTGTTTTGCCACGACCTACCCCTACTTCCGGCGAATGGAGGACGGGGCGAGTCGCCATTCTGAGCTCATTCCTTTTCGTGCACGGTGACGTTAACACACGCTACAGAAAATAGTGCTAAAACGAGGTGCAGTGTATAAAATTATGTTTACGAATAAAAAAAATAAAAAACTGGGAACGCGGCATCGAGCGACGGCGCTGAATTCGCGTTATTTCGGATGACGAAGGTAAGCAAATTGATTCTATTACTTAAATAACGTTGTTTAACTTCCCCGTTAACAACGTGTGGTCGAAGGCTTGTTTTACGTTCATCAGAAAAGGTCGTGAACCTTATTCGTTGGACAACAAATATCCATCAGGACAGGCCGCGAGCCTGGTTCGTTGGAATCAAATTCTTCTTCAGGGCAGACCGTGAGTCTCGTCCGTCGAAGTAATTTACTCGCCTAGCAATAATCGCTTTGCTATAGATGCGCACAGCATCATGCCACCAATCATAGAGCCTGAGTTCATAAACGAACCTTAACTTGTCCAGTACAAGGATCCGTATTCTTTTACGGAAACTAATGTGGTTTCAGCCGATCCACAATTACTCCCGAATTCTTGGCAGCTCTTGGCGAGTCCACTAGCGATAACACCGGAGTTTGGAGAAAAAATCCACGAAAGCTTGGCTAAATCGTGGCTCCCGCTTTTCATTAAGGCCTACCTAAAGAGAAGGACGTTTTATTAAAATATTACCTGGCTTTATTAATGGTACCTGATAAATGCAGGTTACTACAGGCCATAAAACTAAACGCTGAAATATCAGCAGCCGTATCGGACCCCGTAAAACAGGGACAAGATCCTAGCTGCTCATCAGCTGCTGTTGGGATCTGGCATTGCAGCCATCAACAGGGCGTTAAACATTCTTCTAAGCGGCGAAGACAAGATGTTTTCTATAAATCATTCAGCAACGCTTGCCGCATACTCTTTGATTTCCATGCGATAAATACAAATAGTCGCATTAAGCTCGTAACACCGAAACTAGATAAAAACTTTATCCACGTCATTCATATTCGGTGCGAGATGAAACCTTGTTCGGTAACAAACTTCGGACAAGATCAAAGCTGCCAAAGCTATCGAACGAAAGGGTCATCAGATTAAAAACACTACCCTAAGATCTCACGGCCATCAAACGTCAAGCCACCGCTCTTTAAATCCGGGAAACTGTCCGTGATGCGCGGCAACCGAGGCGGGAAGAAAACGACATTGCAGAGCCGCAGTTCATACCCGAACTCGACGCAACAACCGTCAACATCAAAGTCTGCAACAGCAAACAAGCCTCGTGCCCCAGCGCCGCAGTAACTCAGGTACATGCAGACAGAGTTACACATTTTCTTAATTGCTGGACCAACATCACCTTAAATCCTGTAATTTTATTTTGGATACAAGATGGTCTCTCTATTCCCTTTTACAAGGAAGTTTTTACAAATATATACCTAGCAATACTTTTTCGAATTTGAAGAAATGTCAATTCGAATGACGATTCAGAAATTAGTCGACTTATGTAGGTGCCGTCATTACGGCATTCCATTGAACGTCTTCCAAATAGAGACAAGTTCGTATCTAAAATATTTCTTGCACCGAAAACAAACGGCGGCAAACGTTTCATATTAAATTTGAAACCGCTTAATATATACGTTTCAAAATTCCTGTGAAGAGGGAAGATCACCGGATTGCGGCGAAGTTAATACCTCGATACGGCTACTTAACCACAATACATCTTAAAGAGGCCTACTTAATAATGCCAATTCATTGTTAAGTTAATAATTTAAGATTTTCCCTTAAGAAAAATAGTCGAAATACAAACTATGAATTCATGTCAATGCCCTACGGGCTCTCCGTGGCGCCTACGGCGTTTGCTAAGATAAGATGAGAGAAGCTGTAATCTATTTGAGAAGCGCAGGCTTCAATTCGGTAATTAGTTAGACGATATTCTTTGTATCGGCAACACCTACGAGGATTGCAAATCCAAATTAAATGTAACATTGAAACTATTATAGTGCCTGGGTTTTGTTATGAATTTCGATAAACTGTATACAACCTCAGCAAATTTGCAAATATTTAGGTTTCCTCTTTAACTCTCGGAACCTAACAATTTTTCTCCCAGACAATAGACGTAACAGCATACTGCAATTGGTTCAGAAGTTTACACATGGGACTGCAACAAATTATAAAGGCACTATTAGAGAATTTGATCAATTAATTGGTAGATTTAATCGCAGCGTGTCCGGCTGCTCAATATGGTTGGTTATATACAAAATTATTGGAACGTCAAAAAATGTCTCGCACTATTAAATAATCATATTTATGAGAGTAAATTATTATTATTATGTAGTCTTATATGTATTTGAGGATTTTCTTGTTGGTCGATCAACAACATCAAAATAACATCCCATCCAATGAGAGACCAGAACTATAAGATGGAAATTTACACTGATGCCGCACGAGCCGGCTGGGGTGCGGTATATGAGGAAAACCGAGTTCGCTATGGATGGTCAGTTAGTGAGCGCAATCACCATATAAACTACTTGGAACTATCGGCAATATTTTTTGGACTCAAAAGTTTAGCTTCTAAACTAACTAACCTTCTAACCAATTGCGCGATACTATTACGAATAGATAATACTACAGCTATTAGCCACGTATATCGCATGAGCGGAATACAATTTCCCAACTTAAATGCAATTGCTCGACAAATTTGGCAATGGTGCGAGAAGCGTAACCTTTTGATCTACGCGTCTTATGACAATACTAAAGAAAACCGAGCTGACGCCGAATCTAGAATTATTAATCCAGACACCGAGTGGGAACTTTCGGCTACTAATTTTGAAACCATTGTTTCACATTTCGGTCGACCACAAATCGACCTATTCGCTTCCCGCACCACTAATCTAAATGCACAAACTTTGTCTCTTCAAGACCGAATTCCAATGCAACAGCTGAAGACGATTTAACCATAAGCTGGAGTGAATGTTATTTTAACACCTTCCCACAATTTTCTATAATATTAAAATGTCTAAGAAAAATAATAGAGGTCCAAGCAATTGGGATACTTATTTTTCCTCATTTGCTCTCACAGTCTTGGTTCCCCTTATTACAAGACTTATTAGTGTCCGATATTCTTTTCCTCCAACCGAATAAAAATATCTTACGTTCATATTTTAGACAAAACCATCCTCTCCACGCCAGCCTTACCCTGGGTGTTGCGAGGCTCTCCGGCTAGCTTTCCCCCAGAGATGTCCACGAGAGGTCCTCTACCTCATGCTAGCATCGCTCTGTGATAGTACAGTGAAACAATATAACATTTCCTACAAGGCCTGGTGGAGTTTCTGCGAAAACAAGAACTTCAATCCATACCAACAGTCCGTATTTCTTCTCTTGTCTTTCCTAACTGACCAATTTAAAAACGGTTGCTCGTACGGGACCCTCAACTCGCATAGATCGGCGTTATCATTATTCCTCGGAAACAACATAGGTTCAGACGAACGAGTAAGATTTTTGCTAAAGGGCGCTTGTAAATTAAAATCCAACGTTCCCAAGTATATACAAACTTGGGACCCCCTATGCGTTTTAAATCACATTGCAGAATGGCACCCCAATGTGACTCTGAGTTTACAAAAATTACAAAGTAATTAGCAATTTTTACTTTCCCTCTGCACTGCCCACAGAGTATAAACTCTATCGTTAATTAGACTAGAAAATATTTCGTTTTCTCTGGATAACGCGAAGATCATAATTACAGATATAATAAAGACTTCTGTTCCAGGTCGAGAACAACCTACCATATACTCCTTTTACCATTTTTGTTAGAAAATATTAAATATTAATTTAATATTTGTCCAGCTACGATATTAAAGGATTATATATCTGCTACTAAAAATAAAAGATAAGAAAACAGAGGACAACTTTTTCTCACCCATAAACTACCACACAGACCAGTCACGTCCCAATCAATCAGTCAGTGAATTAAACAATACTGTCCGAGAGCGGGGTGGACGTATCAACGTTCGGCGTGCATAGCACGCGGCACGCCGCGACCTCGGCCGCGGGGCGCGCAGGCCTCAGCATTGTTAATGCTATTCGGAAAGCTGCCGGATGGACTCCTGCTTCGAATACATTCGCGCGCTTTTACAATAGATCTCTTGTCGATGAGGGGAACTTTGCAAGGTCCGTCTGTTGTACCTCTAATAATTAACCTAAAAAACCGTCTATATTATAATACTTAGTTCCGAATATTGAAATTAATTGTTCAATTCTTCGTGATTAGTTAATATGTTCTTATTCGATGCAATGATCGATTCATTAATGTATTTTAAGAATTATTTTTTGTTTGATAAAAAGAAAAACTTTCTGCTCTAAAATTCTACCTGGTAAATATTTATATCTTCAAATGAAGCGATTCATATAATAACGATCGAACTTCACTTGAGAAGTTCGTTTGATCTTATATTATACTCTAAATCTATTCTACAAATCATAAAGCAAATCGCAAAAAATTCTAGGATTTAAAGTAAGTTGTTAATTAATAAAAAATAATGGCTCAAAGGGGATAAAAATCAATAACATTTTTAAACTAGAAAACGGTGTTTGATATTTAATTGAAAATAAAAATCTTATCTATCAAGAGCTTCCTGTATATGTCAGTCGAAGCTCTTCGCTGTAGAATGTCTTGTAACTTGGACCACACATTTCCGTGGGTGGTAACGATCAATAGGAATAAAATCATCCTTCGCATTCGCATAGGAATTGAGACGCGAATTCGTAATCGCTGCGTTGCGTGCTCCTTATGGTCTGGAAACTGCGTTGTAAAGTTGTAACATTATGCGTGGGGAACGCGTATTCAACGCGAATTTATCGTAATATTTTGTAGAACGTTTAGCGTTGAATGCGTCTCGAATCGACTCTCGCTTACTTTTAAGGCATCGCTGTTATTAAACTGCGCATTAGGGTAAACAGCATATAATATCAGATTGTTTACGCGTTTTGATGATTCGTTTTGAAATCAATGTCTAATACATTTATATGTATATTTAGATTGCGTTAATTTTCTGACGAAAATAGAAAACTGACATACTTTACTTTAATTTTAATACAAGTATAAGACTTTCTAATTAGACTCATATGACTGAATTCTGAAACGAATCTCAAATGTTTCGCACCACAAGTGCAGCTTACAATCTGCCAGACGTCAATTTTTTGTAGCATTTAGAGTTTTATTTAAGGCTGTTTTATATTTAAATGTCGTTTCAGAATTTGGCCGATAGTCTAAGTTTAATTATACTAATCATACAATAATATTATAAATGCGAAAGTTTAGATGGATGGATGGATGTTCGTTAGAGTTTGTAGCCTAAACGACTGAACGGATTTCGATGAAATTTGGCATAGATGTAGAGGATAGTCTGAAAGAACACATAGGCTACTCACTTTTGTTTTTTTTTTTTGTTAAAATTGAGTATAAGAAATATAAAATGGATATCTTTAGCTCCTGAAGATCGTTATTGACCTGTTCAATGGGAAAATATCGTCATTTCAAGTACTAATTCACAGCCACTGTATAAACAATTCAATGTTTGTCTAAAAATATTATGACAGAGTAGAAATAGAAAGTGTGTAAAGCTTTAAATATTTTTGATGAAAATATTTTTATAAAGTATTAAAAAAGTTGTTCCCGCGAATTTTAAATTCTTGTTCGATTACACGTAAATAAACATGGTTAGATTTCTTCAAGCAATTTTTAGTATATCAATAATTTTATGAAATTAAAAGATTTTTGATAGACAAATACTAAAAAACGTCATACTTTACTTTAATTTTAATACAAGTATAAGACTTTCTAATTAGACTCATATGACTGAATTCTGAAACGAATCTCAAATGTTTCGCACCACAAGTGCAGCTTACAATCTGCCAGACGTCAATTTTTTGTAGCATTTAGAGTTTTATTTAAGGCTGTTTTATATTTAAATGTCGTTTCAGAATTTGGCCGATAGTCTAAGTTTAATTATACTAATCATACAATAATATTATAAATGCGAAAGTTTAGATGGATGGATGGATGGATGGATGGATGTTTGTTAGAGTTTGTAGCCTAAACGACTGAACGGATTTCGATGAAATTTGGTATAGATGTAGAGGATAGTCTGAAAGAACACATAGGCTACTCACTTTTGTTTTTTTTTTAATTCCACGCGGACGGAGTCGCGGGCTAAAGCTAGTTTATTAATACTTTAATATTTACCACGTGAATAAAAAGGCCTCAAGCATAGAAAAATGTGTTTTTTTTTGTTAAAATTGAGTATAAAAAATATAAAAGTGATATCTTTAGCTCCTGAAGATCGTTATTGACCTGTTCAATAGGAAAATAGCGTCATTTCAAGTACTAATTCACAACCACTGTACAAACAATTCAATGTTTGTCTAAAAATATTACGACAGAGTAGAAATAGAAAGTGTGTAAAGCTTTAAATATTTTTGATGAAAATATTTTTATAAAGTATTAAAAAAGTTGTTCCCGGGAATTTTAAATTCTTGTTCAATTACACGTAAATAAACATGGTTAGATTTCTTCAAGCAATTTTTAGTATTATCGATAATTTTATGAAATTAAAAGATTTTTGATAGACAAATACTAAAAAAAGTCATACGAATTCCATTCAAAATTTGACACCAGACAGATTGTAAGAGCGGGCGCACACGTTGACTAAACTATCGCAAAACTGTTGTGCGATTGTCGATTGTTTCGCAGCCAATTCAACTGTTTAGTTGCATAACTAAAAATCGAATAGTGTACCTCATCAAGCTCATAGGAATCAAAGCGAGACTAAACAGTTGTGGGATAGTTTAGTCAAAGGTGCGCTTTAAGCGGTGCTTATGAAGATAAGTATTTACGATTCGTTTAAAAATTCAGCCGTAAATGCAAAAAGTTAAAATCTGCGCTCTTTTAAAAACGAAAGGGGTTAAATAAAATTGTATTGAATATCCAAAGCTGTATTAACCTTTTAAATGCGTTGAAACAACTAATAATTATAATAAGAGTGTATTAAAATTTTAAACTGCTATCAATTTTTTAAATTCCAGTTCAATACAAAATAATTCGTTTAACACTAAAACGCGGAGTATTTACAAGAGTTGCGTCTCGCGCCAGCGGTTGATAAATGACCCGTAATTGTGTTCGTATATCGGCGTTACGAGAAAAATTACCGAGACACGTTTAAGGAACCGATATCTGTATCCGAATCTGTTTTATTAATGTAGGGGTGTGTCGGTGACGCAGTAGGGCTGCCACATGAAAACCGAACTTTCTACTAGTACTTTTTTTTTTTTTTTTTAGCGTGGGGAAATGCCTGATCGCATACTCAACTTTATAGGGGTAAAGATGAGTGATGTTGGGCTTGCACCAACTAAAAACCCCACGGTGGTCTCCCACAGCGCTAACGAGGGGTCGCGGGATCTCCATTTGGATTTCTACTAGTACTTAGTACTAGTTACGATATTTCATTTGAAATTTTTCATTCCGTTTAGGAGATCTCTTTATGAACTGTTTTATATATCGATTGTTATACTAAACAAATGAATGTTCAATTTCTAGGGTTGTCACTTCTATGACGTTCAAATTTGTTCGTTGTGAGAGTAAGGCCCTAACTCTGAACGTGTAAATAACCAATTAATGATTTATTATAGATACTTGTTTCATCATCATCATCCTCCTTATCCTACTCCCGTAGGGTCTGCGAACCAGGTTTTTGTCCTCCAAAAAACTTTATCATCCGTCATCTCAGTCATCACTCCCTTTTTGATCATGTCACCTTTCACGCAATCCATCCATCTCTTTCTAGGTCTACCTCTACCGGTGTACCTCCACACTCATAACTAACGTTCTCCGTGTTTATTTTGTATTTATTTGTTAAAAAAATCAAATGTTTCTGGTTTAATTGAATTCATTTTTTTATTAATAAATGTTGTTTACCAGTAACATTGTCACATTATAAATAATGTTCATACCACCCACCGAACAATGTACGGCATAAATCAAGTAATTTTTGAAAAATCGATTCTGGAAATCGATTGTGAGACAATAACTGATATCGCGTTATCAGTATAACGGTGTCTCGTTCATTAAACGATACATCGATTATTAAAATCGATTTTCCCCGATCTTACGAGTAATTGTGTGTAATATAGTTCGAGGTGTCGATGTAACGAGATATGGGTCCGTTACTTGCAAAACGCAGGTGGTCGGTATAAATGAATCGATTCGCAATGAATCGATGATTTTGTTCTGATGCAGTTTGACAGATTGTGGCATACTTTATGCTTTATAATGAACTGGATTTTACCCTTTGATATATCGACCGAATTTCATATGATGATTTTGCTGATTTTATATCTAATTTCAATACGGATCGTTTTCAGTCATGCTGTGAACTTCGTTAAATATGGAATGTAAATATAATTGCATTTAATAAACGAGTAAAAAAAGTAACAGATTAACTGGCATCGATTACATACAAGTAGTTTACAGTACGATTTTCTTCTCTCTTTTATTTATTTAAACAACCAGATATGGTCTTAAAGTAGCTTTCCTAGGATACGGTACAAGTTAATTATGATTTTATTTTTTGGTTTATGAAACAACTAGAATTAAGAAGAAAAAACTGTAATAAGTAGCCTATGTGTTCTTCCAGACTATCCTCTACATCTTTGCCAAATTTAATCGAGATCCATTTAGAGGTTTAGGCTACAAACTATAACAAACATCCATCTAAACTTTCGCATTTATAATATTAGTAAGAAGTAAGATAATTAGGTTAGCTTTTTTTAATAATAATACCAATGTTGTCAAAAATGTTCAATTAAATCTTCGTTTTTTCCTCTATTTTCTTTTAGGCCATTAAATGTTACCGTTACAAAATTCTACCGAACCCAATACGTCAATATTACTGTAGCTTTCGAACAAATTGCGTTACATGAATTTCGTGTCGATATAAACACTTGAACGATTCTCCGGTTGACAGCGAACACAAGTGTATCTGCGAGGCGTATAAATAATAAACGTATAAAGATCACTAAGATTTCACCTCCTTAACGAAATGTCACCACGCACTAAAAGTCGTGTTTGGAAAACAAATTGCGTATCAGCAAATTTACAGAGCCCGTTTGTTCCATTTAGCCGTTATAGCTTTAAAATTTGTTAGCTTTTCACAGCAACGAGTCTTTGAGAATGCGGTTAGTTTGGGATTAAACAAAGATGCGTTTGAAATGCAGTATAGCTTAAAACATCCTTCGACCACGTTACCACTTAATCATAATGTTACGCGCCATTATTTGATAAAATTTAAATCTAAATAACCCACCTGTTAGTTTCCACCTCACATTAGAGGAACGTGTTTACGCATACATTGCTTATTACCTTCCTGCCATCTCTGTTGACATAAAAGCACATAACCATTGAATCTAGACCTGCGAATGTAATAACAACACCGTTATGTCGTTGGAAATAGAGTTCATTTTAATCGTTATGACAGATCACGTTTTTTGGCGAGTGAAATTAATTTGTTCAGCTTTTAGGACCGTAATCGTAACGTTTGACCGGTGCATTTGTTATTTGGGTTTGACTGAATGTGGTAATAAACGTATTAGTCGATTTACTCTAGTAAATAGAGGTGACTTAATAATAGGAAAAACAGCATTTAGGTTGTAATGTCATTGGTCTATTCAATTAATTTGCTGTTAGTTGTCGCCCGTAATTCTAACAGCACGGATTAAAAAAAATAGTTAGTAGCCTATATGTTCGTCTAGATTATGTTCTAAACCTGTGTCAAATTTCATCTTAATTGGGCAGACACCTTCTAATATCCATCAATTTGTATAAACTTTAGCATTTATTAGTAACATTAGTTACTAATACATTCTTTCATAATACAATCAATATACAATATTTATAGATGAAATTAAAAAAAAATCTAATCGACCAATCATTTAAATCAAAATATCGTATGCCCTAGAGCTAGAATTAAAATTCGTAGAGCACTTACGACCGAATTAATTGACAGCTCCAATAATTAATAACAATGATTTGTGTATATAGAGGTCGTAGTATGCAAGTATCAAGACGCATAAATCCCATACTATTGTACTCTAATGACCTGTCATTAATTCGTTTATAATTTGGTAGCAAACGCGTTCTAAGAGGCATTGCTACTGTGTTGCAGAATATCCCTATTAATTTAACCTTTTCGATCTGCATTAAAGTATTGCTATCTAATTATTTGAGTTACTAAATAATCATCATACTAATCATACTAATATTATAAATGCGAAAGTTTAGATGGATGGATGGATGTTTATTAGAGTTTGTAGCCGTTTAGGCTGATCGGATTTCGATGAAATTTGGCACAGACCTAGAGGATAGTCTGGAAGAACACATAGGCTACTCGGTTTTTTTTTTTAATTCCACGCGGACGGAGTCGCGGGCGAAAGCTAGTAATAAAATAATGTTATGTAGTTATTTGTGTATGTGAAAATTCCAATGTAAATTTTTCTTTTTTAAAAGCATTTTTATTGTATTAAAATTTGACTAAACGATCATAAACTTGAAATTCTAAAAACGGATATATCACATTTTAACTAATCTAACGAAACTAAGATCCATTAAATAATAATCCGATCGTAAAACGTCATAACTCAAGAATTCATTAATGAATTAAATTAAAATACCAAATAAATAAAATCGTTGACTTTCGCTTATTAATTCCCGAGTTCGTGAGGAATAGCTTTGAGTTCGGGCGTCTTCGGATCCCCTCGGGCGGTGTACGAAACTCACATTGATTAATGAATTTTCGTATTCGAAAAAATGACGCGTTATTTTTTTCTCTTTACTCGGAAGGCGGTTGAACCCTTTTTTCGAGCAGGGGTAATTAGCGGTGATTGAATACTTTCACATTTATTTTTTGGAAACATTTTTTTGAAGTTAAAAAAGTCTCATCTTTACCTTATATAGAGTGAAGAAGGCGATAAATTTTACATATTACTTTTATGTACTAAATTGCTTTCTTACAATATTCCGGTGTTTTATGGTGTAATATTTTAACACTTTCTTAATGTTATTAATTAGATATTTGTAATTTTATTACTTCTACTCTCTCGTGAGACAATAATTAAAAGTATTGTCTAAATTTCAACCAATAAGTTAATTGAATTTGGGCAAAATGTTCAGATAAAGGGCTTATTTTCTTCTGTATTCGAATAGTCTAAATACATATATAATCACACTAAATAGAAAAATGAAATCTGCATAAAATAATTTAGTTCAAATACCGTTTGTAGTTTGTTTATTCTTGTTAGAATAAATAAGAAATCAAATTTGATTCTCAAACAACGTAAAATCCAATATTAACAAGAGCGAAATTCTTAAAAGTTTTCTATTTACCATATGCAAAGTTGCCGCTAAGCAGGTCATAACTAACAGTCTTATTACAACGGAATAGAGTCTATTATCGAAGCGACAAAATCAATTATTTAACTAGTGCATACGCCGTCCATTGTACGTTGACCCTTAAAATTTAAACGGTCGGTTTTTGTTTTGAAGAAAATTCTAATTAGTGTTTTGTTTTTGAAGCATAGTAATATATTAACAATGAGGTTTTTTACGCGTGATGACTGGATTTAAAATTTGGAGCGTAAACCGTGAAATTACGAGACCTATGTGTTAGTATCCGTGAAAAGTATAGCAAATTAGGTATTATCTGCTCGAAATGTGGTAAAAAAAATACTTTAACATTAGTATATTTGACTTAATTTCCAATAAGATTTTATTCGTAGTGGAATTAAACAAATTAATAAAAAAAATTAAGGCTATCATGTTATAATTTTATGCACAAAAATAAAAGAACACGAGCATGTAAGTAATCCAAAAATGAAATTTGATCTCTGAGTTGAACCATCCAATCAGCGCCGTCTTATCCAAAGCTGAACTCTGACAGGAGAAAAAGGAAAGATATCAAAATTAAATAAATCCAGATTCAGTTCTCAATACCGTAACAAGAATCACGAAATAAAACGTTCATTGATTTCGCACGAATTTTTAAAGGCTTTCATTCGCTTGTAATACAGTATGTAATTACGATTTGATAGGCCTCAGAGGCGTGGCAACATTTACCTGTCAACACTCTCCCTTGTAACTTTACACTGGCGTGAAGAATTCCAGCTTTCAAGTATTCAGACTTCAACTTGAGCTAAATTTAATTGTTTTAAATTCGTAACTTTTTCAGTTACCTTCAATGAAAACTTTAAATAAGCTTTTGTTTAAATGTCAATTTAAATTGCTCCTAGTTATTTAGGGTGTACTTAATTTTTGTTGTTATTGACTCTTGTTTGATGCAAAAACTTGATGTATTAACCTTTGGACAAATTGTATTACAACGCGGACAAAAACAAATTAATGTTTTGGATATGTTTAGTTAACAAAATGAGATTGTGCAAACATCAATTGTGTGATTAAATATCAATTTATTGTAATAAAAGTCAAGGGTATTAAAGTGGGAGGTTCTGAAGGCGGTCGTCTAATAAGATTTTGACAAGCATTTTCGTATATACCACTATAATTATGTGTAACTATACTTGAAAACATATTTACTTGTAATGAATTTACTTGGTCAAAGTAAAGCTAATATTATAAACAATTTTGGCATTGACATAAGACACATATTCTATATTATGCTATTCTATAATAAGCTTGATTCTCAGTATTTAAACACGTAGTACTCGTAGCCTCAATAAGCTTGCAACATCGCACATTTAGAGAAATAAGAACATATAATAAAAAAAAGAAAATACTATTATTTGTATACTAAATACATTATATAGTATCTTCTATTGAAAATTGGTGTAATTTAATATTTGATTTATTATCAGAATCTTTATAATAGACTTCCAAAATCGTTTTAGCTTTTTTAAATTTATTGTTATTCAAAAACTTTCATTAGTAATGAAATAGTAAAATAGAGTATATTAATAAATGATAGACATAGATCAAATTAACTGAATTTAAATACTTCGAATTAATTCCTCGTAAACTATTCATTTATATAGATAATTGCAGTTGAACTGTAAATATCTGTGCTTTTCTTAGTTTATAATTAAAAATTTATAGACTGTTAATGTCTTCATCAATGGAGACCGCTCAATTATAGATAGCAATCGTTAATACAACGGAAAATCGAAATTTAATTGAGAAATTACCATACGCAAAGCTAACGTATTGGATTTCTTAAAAGTCGATTTAAAATTTAAAAAAAGCGACAATTTTATGATAAAAGCTTAACGACTCGTCCACGTAAATTGGTTTAATTGGCCGACTATTTGACTCGTTGATTGAGATGTCAGAGTTCCAACCATCTTTATAAAAATGCTCCTTTACAATTTCCTTGAAATATTTTCTACATTTTTTAACAACACGATAATTCCCGCATCCAAAATTACGTTGAACCGACAAAGAGCTGAACGCGTTGATATCTTTTGTATGTTATGAATTCGTAATCGACAAGTTTCATATAAATTTTACTTTAAACGGTTTTACATTTTTACTTTATTATAAACGATAACTTTAAATCAATCTTAATCGACCTTATTTTAAATAATAAAAATGTAAAGTTTCATTTTAAATACATTTATAACTAACTAGCTGATGCTTTAGCCTATATAACTCACTGATAACGTAGCTTTTTAATGGTGCAAGAATTTTGAAAATCGGCCCAGTAGTTTTTGAGTTATTTCAAAACATAGAAAACTACAAATCTCTCTTTGTAATTAGTATAGATAAATCTTGTCTTTTTGTCTTCATGTAAGAAATTCTTAACGTATTTGTAAAGTCAATGTTAAGTATTAAGTTGTAATATTAAATATGCAGTCGATACATTTTCCGCGAAAACAGACATGAATTACGTTTACCCTTTACTGCACTATCATGAATCGCCATTTAATCCGTTAATGACTTTTTCATACACCTTTCGCCAAATATGCGCTTGGTAGCCCCGTATCGATGGATCGCCCACGCCCACTTACAATTTATTGTTATTTCCGAGATGCAAAGAAACTGGGTCGCTTTGTAGCAGGTGGTAGGATACGGTAATGTACGAGTACTTTCCAACATTTTTGAATACCATTCTTATATGTTTTATAGTTAATTCTTTTATTTAAGACTTTTTGAGTCCAGTCAAATATTTCAGCCAACCTTAATATCATGAAAATATACTTATAGTGGCTTCTTCTATCTGAACGTCTTAGCCTACCATAAGTTAGGGGTGACTAGGCCATAGTCAAATAAGCTGATATGGTTGAATTCACAATAACTTTTTACAGTGCATGTAGCATCAAGATGTTTTCATTCACCGTAAGTTGGTAAACTTTCATATCTAATTCAAAAATCTATCAAAACAATAAGATTACAAACCAAGCCCGTGAGCGACCGACGCTAATAACATTTATTTAATAAGGCAAAAATAATTCAAAGTGGCCCCGCGAACATCAGAGCACATTTAGCGGAATGACCATAGAGAGTCAACCATCACTCCACGTGTCTAAACAATTTCCATTCTTGATTTCAATCAATTGTGAGTCGAGACATGCAAAGCGGGATGTCACCGGCATCCAAGTTTAGTCATGGACTCCTTTTATGAGCGAATCCATTCCTTTCTTGTGGAACTATTTCAGTCGCCGGTCCATCGCTTTAGATTCTAGTGCGAACGCCTTTGTAATTTAAGTGGCAGTATGTTATCTTGAATATTTTAACTGATAAAGCGTATTTAAGACGCCTTCGGGCATTCTCTTGCATGTTTATGTATTTTTTCGTTCTAATTTCATTCTAAACTTCGTCATGATAGAAGATAGACTTACTTGAGGATGAAAAGGTTGCGCCAACCCTAGTACCCTCGAAGTAGGATAAGGGGGAAAATTTCATTCTAAATTTGAAACTTCAGAAGCTTTTAAAGGTATTACGTCCTCGTTGATGCCTGTTTTTGTAGTCGAAAGCTTCCAGAATATTTCTTGCATTTAAAATTGTAGTTTCTGAAGCTTTGTAATAAACGTAATTATGAAGCTGTCTGTACAAGAAGATATTCTTAGTTAAGGGTGAAATTTTTCGATAAGAAAATTAAAACTACTTTGCAAGTTATTTGTATAAAACAAGAAATTAATACGCATGTAAAAGTTGGTAGGAAGAATCGATCGGATCTTTTCGTACTTTAAAAATAATAACAAGACTTTGTATGTCCCCATGGATCTTTGATACAATCAACAACATGTAATCTCATGCAATACATCACAAATTACTTAATTAAACAACGACACTCGAAACACAAGAATCAGATAAAATTATTAAGATTGCAACCCAAATTTCGGACTTTGATATATCATTCACTCGTTCTTTATTCCCTCTTTCATTCAATACAGATGACCGAAGTGATAAGATCGACTCGATTTATAAATGCGTCTTTGACAAGGTGAATCGATCCACAAACATTAAAGCATACTTTTATTATACATTTAGGCTTTAATACTCTGCGCCGTGCAGCTGTAAAAACATCTAAGTTATTAATGACTAGCTTTCGCCCGCGACTCCGTCCGCGCGAAATAAAAAAAAACAAAAGCAAGTGGCCTATGTGTTCTTCCAGACTATTCTCTACATCTATGCCAAATTTCATTGAGATCCCTTCAGCCGTTTAGGCTACAAACTCTAACAAACATCCATCCATCCATCTAAACTTTCGCAATTATAATATTAGTAAGATTACAATACCTGTAACAAAAAGTAATAAACGTCATTCTTTACACAATCGACAATTAACAAAATTGTTGAATGACAAAGCATCGATTTAAAGATTTTCTGGTATGAACAATCATAAACAATAAAAATTGTGAAATATAAAAATACAGTACATTAACAACAACAATAAACAGTTGATTAAATAAATTCATTTTTTTAATTTATTGCCAACATTTATTTTCTTCTCTGTGAGTACTTTATTTTCTTAACGATTAAAAAAGACACCAAAATCCTTTAAACAATAATATAAATTGAATCCATTAAAATCAATTAATATCCATTAGACTCATCCTTTTCTTCCAAATTGAGTTTTAAAATGTTTTAATACGTTAGTAATTACATGTTCATTAATATTACTTTACGAATTAATTGGTACATATCATTTTATTTTTAAATAATGCGAGAGTATCAAAATAATTATATTACAAAATTAAATAAGCACAAATATACAGTGGAAGCGAACGCTAACACACCACATAGCTCTGCTCTTACGTATACTATCGTAAGTCACATTTTTGCAATTTACACCTCGTTTGTTTTTTTTTTTATTAATATAAATTAAATTAACATTAAAAGTCACATTAGAAAGAAGAACGGTGATTTTAGTTGTCTATCATATATTCATTTTGGTTCATCGTAATTAATCTTATTAATGTTTTGTCTTAAAATTTGGAGTTTCACGCTTACGACAATTTACGTAGGAGCCATCAAGTTTTAAATAATACTTGTGTTATTTCGACAGTCTAAAGCCAACGTGCCTCGCTAAGGAACCGTGCGTAAACAATCCGTCATCGTCCTTCCTTCAAGTGTAGTTTTTTATTTATTTTACTTCTGTATGTTTGTTTTGGTTATTTCGAGATCTTGATTTACAAATTTTGTGAGTAACAATGTAAACGAACGTTACATTTAAAATATTCTTAAAAATTTGATTTAAAATGCAGATGCAACTAAACAGTAATTTTAATTTTATTAACAACTAGCTTCCGCAAGCGACTCCGTCCGCGTGGAATCAAAAAGATAACTAAAGCATGTGTGTGTTTTTCCAGACTATCCTCTATATCTATTCCAAATTTCATCGAGATCCGTTCAGTAGATTAGGTTACAAACTTTGAAAAACATACATCCATTCATCTGAACTTTCAAATTTATAATATTAGTATTTATAATATTTACATTAGTATATTTTGTAAGTAGATATTTGATAAGTCAGAAGTTAAACCTAAAATGATAATACTTTTTATTGAATTATTTCTCTATGAAAATTTTAAAGCTTAATAGGAAGATAAAATTACGTTTCAAATCGTACTAATGTTACTGTACGTCATGTTTATACATATTTCAATATTTACCAAATAAATCATAACAGTCGCGAGCGCAGTTTATATAACACATTAAAAAAAATACAAGCTGTGAAAAGTTAAGAGCTCGGAGTCACGCCATCCAGTTAGCCGACGTCGGAGCGTGTCATTATCGCTGCATTTATTTAATTTTTGTAAAGAAAATATGTGAACTTGTTTTTTAACTGGAAGAGGAAATCGGTTTAGTAAAATACACATTGTTGGCACGCGATGGTTTAAAATTCGTCACTATTCGATACAACTACATTGATTTTAAAAGATAAATCAGATTCAATTTTAAAATGACAAAGTTGTTAGTAACTAGGGTTGTGCTAATAAGATCTATGCTTTGATTTGGTTCACGCGAAGACTAAAAGCACACCCCTGAAACTAAACTAACGCACAACTATTGTGTGATTGTAGATTGTCGATTGTTTCGGAGCTAATTCACTTCTTAGTTGCACAACTAAAAATCGAGTAGTGTGCGCACCTCCATATAAGCTAAGTAATCAAAGCGAGACTAAACAGTTGTGCGATAGTTTCAGGAGTGCGCTCTAATGGCGATGGGACGTACTTAACTATCATACTATTGGCGAAATATAAATGTGAGTTTTTGCTAAAATAAACTCACGGTGACTTCAAAATATTCCATTAATTTTGAATACCCAAGGGTATCAAGACCACACTTCCAGTGATGACTCTGCATTTATATCGTTATGTAAATCAAATGAAATGACTTGCGTGACGATTCACCGCTCCGATATACTGTTATATGATGAACTTTTTAATATTATTAATAGCGATCTTATTAAAATGGTTTAATGTTATGTTTAATAGTAAACTTATGCAGAGAATATAAGTTCGTTTCTTATGGAAATGTAACGAAGTGGGTGTTGAATATTTTGAGTTTAGGAAATTTTATCATTTTCCAGTTTCTCTTAATATTGGGTATGGGAATTTTGGATTTGCGAGTTACAACCGTGAAACTCTACTGTCTCCTTTTTTTTTAAATGGAAGCTTTTTAAGAATTAGCAAGTTAATAAATCTTCCAATTAAAAGACTACCGAAAGATATAATAACTTGTTTGTTTTTTTTTAGTTAATTGAAATGTAAAAGAAGGAATGTCGTCTTTGCTAAATATGCTCTCTTTGATAATCATGTCAGTGATAAACAAGTTAATCTTCCTTGACGTGATGGATCGCCTACTTAAATTTGGTATCTCCTTAATATTTTTTTTTATTTCATTAAGATGTAATTATTAATACTTATTATTTCGCTACCGTATAATGTTATTGTTTTTAAATTTATTTAATATTTATATTAATTAAAATTAACGGTTTTGAATTTTTAAAACAACAGTAATTCGTATAGAGATTGTAAATACAAAATTATATATCTTTAATATGTACTTACGATATAATAATATATGTAGAGTCATATGTATATCTTTACATTCTGATTTATGCGAGTAGCTGGTTTACTATAACATGCCATTATAGAACAAATAATTTATAAATCAATAGATTAATTTAAACATGAAAATGTATTCATATATGTATATAACACATTAAAAAAAATACAAGCTGTGAAAAGTTAAGAGCTCGGAGTCACGCCATCCAGTTAGCCGACGTCGGAGCGTGTCATTATCGCTGCATTTATTTAATTTTTGTAAAGAAAATATGTGAACTTGTTTTTTAACTGGAAGAGGAAATCGGTTTAGTAAAATACACATTGTTGGCACGCGATGGTTTAAAATTCGTCACTATTCGATACAACTACATTGATTTTAAAAGATAAATCAGATTCAATTTTAAAATGACAAAGTTGTTAGTAACTAGGGTTGTGCTAATAAGATCTATGCTTTGATTTGGTTTACGCGAAGACTAAAAGCACACCCTTGAAACTAAACTAACTCACAACTGTTGTGTAATTGTAGATTGTCGATTGTTTCGGAGCTAATTCACTTCTTAGTTGCACAACTAAAAATCGAGTAGTGTGTGCACCTCCATATAAGCTAAGGAATCAAAGCGAGACTAAGTTATCCGATAGTTTCAGGAGTGCGCTCTAATGGCGATGGGACGTACTTAACTATTATGCTATTGGCGAAATATAAATGTGAGTTTTTGCTAAAGTAAACTCACGGTGACTTCAAAATATTCCATTAATTTTGAATACCCAAGGGTATCAAGACCACACTTCCAGTGATGACTCTGCATTTATATCGTTATGTAAATCAAATGAAATGACTTGCGTGACGATTGACCGCTCCGGTATACTGTTATATGATGAACTTTTTAATATTATTAATAGCGATGTTAATTAAAATTAAGGGTTTTGAATTTTTAAAACAACAGTCATTCGTATAGAGATTGTAAATACAAAATTATATATCTTTAATATGTACTTACGATATAATAATATATGTAGAGTCATATGTATATCTTTACATTCTGATTTATGCGAGTAGCTGGTTTACTATAACATGCCATTATAGAACAAATAATTTATAAATCAATAGATTAATTTAAACATGAAAATGTATTCATATATGTATATAAACACATACATAACATTACGGTAAAATATATAAAATCGCATACAAAAATTAATATATTATAAAGAATCTTACTTCTTACTAATATTAAAAATGCGAAAGTTTAGATGGATGGATGGATGTTTGTTAGCGTTTGTAGCCTAAACGGCTGAACGGATCTCCATGAAGTTTGGCACAAGTTTAGAGCATAGTCTGGAAGAACACATAGGCTACTCTTTATCTCGGGAATAGTTACGGTTCCCGTGGGATTCATTAATTTAGTTTTTTTAATGTTTACTCGATCATTCAGCAACGGTTCAACATATCTTATTGAAATTTGGCGCAGATATAAAACAAAGTCTGGAGTACACATGGGATAAGGTTCATCCCCGAGAAATGTCCGGTTCCCTAGGGATACGTAGCTTTTTTTATTTATATAGTTCGTATGTTTTCTAATACCACGCGGATGAAGTCGCGGGCAACAGCTCGTAAATAATAATTTGATCATGTCAAATCGATTTCATTTTGTATATTTTATGTCCGTGACTGTCGTTTACTTAACATTTTTAAAGTACACAGAACCTAATTTTTGAGTATCCACATTTTATAATCATAACACTTGAAATGCGTTTTATGTTTGAACATCAAACAGCATTGGTTTATTTGGTATAACGCTATACAAACTTTATGGAAGCTTGCAACACGAGACGCACAGAACACATTTAAACGTAACCCTCTGGGACTTTTATTTTCCCGCAGATGTCGCCACGTGCACAGATACGTTAATCACAAGCGAAGATAAAATTTGAATATTGCAATACTGTGATTACGATATAATTTAAAATAGTTTAAATAATCGAATAAAAATGACTAAAAATCATTGTTATATTGAAGATAAAAGTCGAAAAAATCAAAGATACTCTTTATTTATTTATTTATCTTTTGACGTCTAAATTGTATGTTTCAAATTAGAGTTGCAGTTATGTTATTTATTTATTGTAACAATTTTATGTGATAAATACGTTGTTATTTACAATAAAACTGATTTATTTAATAATTATTCAATGCAAATTATATACTTGTCGAAGGTCAATATATGTTGCTATCCGTTTACATTATCTCGTATACTTTTATAATGTAAAGAATAATTTATTGATACGTTGCATTATTAAAAATATTAGTTACACCTATTACTGTAATAAATAAGTACACACACTTAACCCATTAAGGTAGGAGCAGATTCCGCCTTTTATAAATCATACTTCATACTAATATTATAAATGTTATAGTTAGGATGGATGATAAAAGGTTGTTTGTCATTACGTAGTTCCAAAACAATTTACCGCATCTCGATGATTTTTAGCACAGTCGTAAAACAAAGTCTAAAAGGACAAATAGGTTACATTTTTATAATTGTGCGCGAATGAAGTGGCTGGCATAAATTAATTTAGAGTAATAGTTCGTTAATATTAGGGTGTGTTCACATGATCCGCGCAGCAATGTAACAAGAAATATTATTTCATTTGTTCTTGTACCGCGACTATGGATTACTATGCGATACCGCGTTTCATGAAGACAAAACCTTATCTTGCGATATCAAAGTTTACTGCATAAACGAGATTAGGATAACTGTGCACTATAATAGTTGTTAATGTTTCAGATGAACCAGCAATGTAAAGTGTGCGGGGAGCCTGCTGCCGGTTTTCACTTCGGTGCCTTCACGTGCGAGGGATGTAAGGTAAAAAAGGTTACATATTTACATTAACTTTATATGAACATAGACAATTCTTGTCTTGCAAAGCTTAGATGAAAATAAGTTTGTGTAAAATATGTTGTTAACTTATTATTATATTATCTTATACATTTACTAATTTATCAAAATACTAGTTATCGTGACTCCGTCCACGCGAAATAAAAAAAAATTGATAAAAGCCTATGTGTTTTTCCAGACTATGATCTATGCCAGTGTCAAATTTCATCAAGATCCATTAAGCCATTCTGGAGGTACCTACGTAGTGACAAACATCCATCTATCCTTCTAGTTTCTCATATGTAAATTACTAGCTTTCACCCGCGACTCCGTCCGCGTAAAATTAAAAACAAAAATGAGTAGCCTATGTGTACTTCCAGAATATCCACTACATCTATACCAAGTTTCATTAAAATCCGTTCAGCCGTTTAGGCTACAAACTCTAACAAACATCCATCCATCCATCTATACTTTCGCAGTTATAATATTAGTAAGATTAGAAAAGTGTTCTTAGATTAAAGCTATAGGTTTGTATTTGTTCAACAATATCTCTTTTACAGTTTAACAATATTAGACTAATTTAATATAAAATTAGTTTACATAAATATCTTGTCCAATATAATTTAAAACGTAAATCAATATTTGTTAATCGATTTCTTTTAAACATTTTATTTTAGGTGACGATTTTATTTCTGGAAACCAATTTCGATCAACATTATTTTAAACAATACAAAGAATATCATCGACATCGATGAACTCTTTATTTATTAATGCATTTTAATCAATGTATAAAATTATATTTCACGCCTGTCACATATAATATAATAAATATAGCTTAAATAAAAGCATTAAGGATTCATTGAATTAGAAATCGTATATTTTCTTAATAATTAGGTTATTTATTCATTCTATCGCTTTTCGTTAAAATTAGAAACTGATTTATTTAATGAAAACCTTAATCTTATCTATATTTGTAAAATCTTTTAAAATTCAGAAATAACTAGTAAAAAAAAAAACTTTAATCTGTGCATTAAAACCTAAATGTATATTTCCAAAAACGTGTTGTTTTTACTGCAATAAATATAGACAAAAAATGTATTTCAGCTATGTATTTTAAGTTTCAAACTAAGAACAATATGGAGTGTTTCCCGTTGGGATCACCGCTGGATTGACCCAATATGATTTATATTCCCATTGGGCTAATCAAGTCAATACCATTATTCGAACAAATCGGAAAATTTAATCAATCAATCGGTCCAACGGGAAACATCCACAATTTCCCTTGAAGAATAATAAATTATCAGAGACTAGCTGTTCCTGTGCGGCTTTATCAAAATTATGAAAAGTATATTATTGTTTACATTTGTCAAATTATCAATTGCAAATGTCTAAATGACATGACATAATAACAAACCATGGCAACCTTGCTTCCTTGATGGCAGCTTGTAGTTTATGGTCCCTTACCCGCATTTAGGTTTTTTCCAATTTATTTATCCCCTCAGTTAAATAGCGTGAAAATATATAGCCTAAAGCGTGTCGCAAGTGTATGGATTTTTAAAGAAAGAATTATTCAAAAATATGCTATGATTGCTGACATCCTACGCCACAAAGTAGTGTGTATTTACGCTTTATTATATTAGTATACATTACATAGTAAACAAAGTAGAATGCATGGAAAATGCTTGTTTTTGACCGACTTCCCAAAAGAAGGAGGTACTCAATTCGTCTGTATTTTTTTTATGTGTGTTACGGCTAACTCCGCCGCTAGTGGACCGATTTTAATAATTCTTTTTTTATCCGAAAGGTAATTCTTGTTCTCACAAAGTTTTATTACTACAAATTATTGGCTGATGTATTAGACATGTGTGACAGTTGTATCTTTACGCCAACGTCCGAGTCAGCGCAGAAAGCAACCGCTAAGTGTTACGATGTACAAAGCTATTTAAACACAAGATGGACAGTTGAATGGCATTATGCAGAATGTGTCCCATACTATATAAATCATGTTGATCACTGAATGAGGTCGGAATATTTAGATTTAAAAGCAAATGGATGTAGTTGAGAAATTGTCATTGGGGTACATCACTTAAGTTTTTTATAGTCTCTTACGAATACTGAAACGTTATTTAAATATGTAAAAGTATCTTAAATTATAAGGCCACGTTTAAACTACGAATTCCATTGAAATTTTGATGTCTATCAGATTTTAAGCGGCGCTTACGAAGGGAATTGAAGATTCGTTTCAATATTTGACCGTAAGTCAAGCAAAATTTGTCTTGTAATTGTGTAATTCAAGTAAATAATAAAGTTATGTATTCCTTTACTTTGGGTAGAGAGCAAATGTATCATCAACTTGCCCTTATCCCTTATGGAGGGTCGGCACAGTATGTGCTGCTCTTCCATACATCTCTATCAGCCGTCATATCTGAATCCACTCCTTTCTTAAGCATATCCTCTTTCACACAATCCATCCATACTTTCTTCGGTCTTCCTCTTCCTTTGTAGCTATAACTATATAAGCTAAAACTATATGAAATGTATAATATCATACATATTTAAAACTAATCGATACTCGATTTTTGACGTTTTATTATTAGTTTTATTTTCCTGTCTTTTTTACACTTTATATCGCTGACAATTTGCTTTAACACCTGCGATAAAATTTACGAGACGCGACTGAACGCTCTCCATTATGTCCGATAATTGCACAAATTACGGTCACACCACGAAATGCGCGTTGATAAAAATTTATACATTATTCCTGCTGTTTTATTATATAAAAGAATATATTAAAACAGCAGATAGACAAAAATGTAATTTAGAGCATCATCCAATACTCATGTTAATAGTCATCATCTCCCCTGCCTTTTCCTACTCCCGTATGGTCGGCGCACCGGGTTTTCGTCCTGCAAATAACTCTATCATCCGTCATCTTAGTTAATTTAGTAAAGTATTTAAATAAATTTTCGTTTTGTATCAAGTATCTTGAATCAAAGTACTAACGTATACTATCCAAGAAAAAAATGTTTTGATTTGCGTCGCAAGTCTCCTGGACTGTTGCCATACAAGTATTTAAACAGTGGAAATACAGTTATGAAACACGAAGTTAAAGGTCATTGCCATGTGCATTCACATATAGAACGAATAATGAAGGTAAAATGCAGCTCTATAAATTATTATCGAATTCATAATTATTAATATCGGTCACATGTAATGTCGCGTGATTGATGACATGAATCCCTATTAGCGATGGATTACGTGTCGTGATAGAAATTCTATTTGCTATTGAATTGTTTGAAAGTATAGAAATCACGTATATCTTGCAGAGGTCCATTTTCTCCGCGACAGTGTTCTATAAAAATATGTAATAAACAGCTCATTGAAAAAACATTGTTGTTAAAAAAGCAATTATGATGAAAATAGAACAAAGAGATTATAGATTAGAGTGTCATCTATACGTTTAATAATTTAAATGGTTTAGATAGAGTTTAAAATATGTAATTTTGACTGTAAAATTGTATTTATAAAAACAGTTAAGTTGTATGATTAGACACTTGTAATACATCTACTTATTTTACCCTTTTACAAACAATACAATAAAAACATACAAACAAACTGAGAAACTCCTCCTTTTTGGAAGTCAGTTAAAAAAGAGATATGATGTATTAATACACTTATATAGCAAATAATCATCAGTTAAGAACAATTTCCTTCATACAAGCGACACGTAATAAGCGAGTCGTACAGATAGGGAATTGTCGCGCGCCCGCCGCAAGCAATTTGCTACCCGAATCAATTTGCCAGCTTTTTGTCGCGCGATAATGTCGGCCGATTCAATTTTCTGTTAAGTGCGTTGAACGCGCCTCCCGCTGCACTTGTTTTGCGATAACGGGCCCCACGAGAACTGGACGCGATAGCAGACGGACCACAAACCCGTAGTCGGCACTATGAGTTTGAGGCGCTTTGATGTCGCACAACACTGTTACAATAGAAATTGTTATCTGAAACTTAAATGTAAATAAGTTACATTAACACTTACGTAAACTACATTACCTACCACAAAATATTTCAGCATATTTATAAAATTACTAAATATACCTTGTCATAGACACTTTATTCAGTAATTATGTAGTTAAAGTATTAAAAAAAATTGTTTTCTTTTTGTACAAAGTTTAAATAAAAGTATGCAAAATTTGTCTAAAACTAAGGCAATCTACACGATTATATGAGACTTGAGTAATAAAGAGCGCTTGATAATGCTTTGTTGAAACTCTAAAGCTTTAATGGAATTACAGTGCTTAGGAGAAGTTTTGTCAATGACTGTAACTATACGTCGGTGAGCTTTGTGCTTTTATGACTTTAAAAACATTAGATAGAGCTTTTATTATCACAAACATTTCGGATGATAAATTTTCCATAGGTTTTGTAAAGATTCATTGGTTTTATTTTTACTAAAAATACAATTAATGTGTGAATTTATGTTGCGTGTTATTTCTGTCATTTTCTTCTTCAAAGTTATTTATTTTTAGTCCCCGTTATTGTCCAATTTATCAAGATATTTTAAGTAGCTGTCGTCACATCAAATCACGTGAGTTTCCAAGCTATTTGCCTTTTAAACCATTAAAAATTTTATATTAAAAAAACAAAAAGTAGCCACCACATTTAGGATTTGACGTCAAAGCACTTTTTATCATCAATTTTCGTTTAGTGGACATTTAAAAAACAACGTAATTGAAATTTGCGTCAAGTATACACTTAGCTACGCTTTCTATATTAAAAATTGACGTGTAATTTAGGCTAAAAGAATTACGCAGAGCCTTCCGTGGGCTACTAGAAACTTCAAACTTACTGTTTTACGTAATTCATTGTAAAAGACAGGGAAGTTTATTTAATTGGCCGTTATTTATAGTCAAGACCTCTATAAATTAGACAAAGATTTAAGGAACAAAAGAAAGTATTCAGAAAGTCGTAAATGTATAAAGAAATTAGTCACGGTATACTATAAATTACTTTTGGGCATACTTTTATAAATTAAATTGTTTTAATGGGCAACACTATAAACTATTTAACTTACGTTTAATTCGATTTTTTGGACTACACTATAGATTTTATTTTCATCGAAACAAACCACAGATAAAACTTCAATTGTTCGTATTTAGTGCGGGTGCACACTTTCGACTAAACTACCGCACAATTGTTATGCGATTGTCGATTGTTTCGCAGCGCATTCAACTGTTTAGTTGCAGTTCAGTTCAGTTCAGTTTCTTGTCTATGGCACTCCCTTAGCGGATTGGGCCAGTGTCGTTGTTTAGTTGCACAACTAAAAATCAAGTAAAGTGCGCACCTCCATATGAGCTCATAGGAATTAAAGCGCGGCTAAACAGTTATGCGATAGTTTAGTCAAAGTGCGTGTCTTATTGTAATGTAGTCTTTACCTAGTATTTGGAAATATTCAAACATCTTTTAAAGAAAAATCCTAAAACATTTGTTATCATTATCAACCACTTAAATTTCTCAGAACCCATTTAAGTCACAACAGAGCAGGTACAGTTCATTTGAAAAATGTATTACAAACAACAAAATGCTGATTAAATTTTTAAAATAATTAACAATTTATTCAAATGTATTTAAAAGAGGAATTCCTCGGACAATTCGTAGGCGTTAATTACGTCCTTATTACTACGAATTAAGAACTATGTTAAACTGTCGTATTATGTGACTTGATTCACAATTCTCAGTTCAATGTTTGTTTTTATAATAAACCTACTAATTTCGGTATCCGGAAGTCGTATTAAATGAATACATAATAGTTTTATAGACGACATACGTCATAGTTAAGTTTTACATATGTTTTAATAAGTAAGACTAAGTTTTAATTTTGGAATACACAATTATACTAACAATTCTCTTTTACTTATGCATATCATAATTATGTACAACACATTTTAATCAGTATTAAAATATTAATGTTAATAAAAAAAACGCACACGTCAATGAAATGTTTGAATGATTTTTTTACACAACTATAATACGCACTTTCTACAATCAACACTTGTGAAGTCTTCACAAGTTAACAAAGACCTTTGACCTAACAGGGAAACGAACCTCTCGAAACGCACAAATCTTTTTTCTACGTTCGTCAATCATTGCGAAAACGAATTCGATCAATTAACCTTTGAACCACGTTACAGACTAATAGCTACCGCTTTTTACATCGCAAATGTGTTCATTTAGTGTATTAAATTATTGCGATTGTGAAATAATGCGACCTCTACAAATCAGTCGATTTACAACTGATGACAGACATGGGACCTTTTTGCTAATGCACCTGGTTAACTATTTAAAATAAGTACTTTGCTGTTTAATATGACATTAAGTTAAATATTATCATCATAATTCATATTCATACTAATCATACTAATAATAAAAATGCGAAAGTTTAGCTGGATGGAAGGATGGATGTTTGTTAGCTTTTGTAGCTTAAACGGCTTTACGGATTTCTATGAAATTTGGCATAGATGTAGAGGATAGTATGGAAAGACACATAGGCTATTCACTTTTGTTTTTTTCAATTCCACGAGGACGGAGTCACGGGCGAAAGCTAGTATTATCATAAACAATAATTATAAAAGAGTCAAATTTTACTTCTAAATCTTACTAATAAAATATATGTGAAAGTTTACATGGATCTTTGTTAAAGTTTGTTGTTAAACGACTGAACGGATCTCGATTAAAATTGGCATAGATGAAGAGCTTAGTCTGGAAGAAGGCTACTTACTTTTGTTTTTTTTTTAATTCCACGCCGACGAAGTCCCAGGCGAAAGGTTGTATTATTAATAAGCTAGAGTTTAGGCAACACATCTTCAGTTCCTCTAGTATTGCGTATGTCCGTGGACGTTAATAATCACTTGGTTGTTTCCCCTGCTCGTTTGCATCCAATACAAAAAACGTAAATACTTTTTTCATAGTTTATTTGGTTTTCGTACGAGATACGATTAATAAGACAGGTTAAAGTAATGTAATAAACAAGCAATTTACAATGCGGGTGCAATAACTGGAGTGTTGTTAATAATAGAGTAAGACTCGAACGGGAAAGTGTAATGTTATCATTAAAAATTTTACACCCGACAGCGAAATGTATCTGCATAAAAATGCACTTAAGTAATTTCAGTGGGATTCGATGTTTTTTTTTCAACATTGAAAATGTATCAAAAAATTATGTAAGAATATTGAAATTAAAAATCGGTTCGCAAGCGCATTCGATATTATAATGAAGTTTAATATGGGTACGCGGTATGAATAATTTATATGCGGACTTTTTCGACTTTGTACATCGGTGTTATTTGAAACGAAGTTACCGTTAAGTGTACTTGGTTGTTTTGTTTTATAAAAGGGGTGTTGCTAAATTGCACTTCAAGTTTTGTCAGCTTTTCGCGTTTATAATATTCTCGATGTGTAATTTCTTTATACACCTATAATTTTGACACCTAAATTACTAGTATCGCTTTACTAAGCGCGAATACGTCTTGTTGGAGAAAATAACAATATCATTTACTGCGTATATCTTTTAAAGATTTATTCAAGTCAATATATAATTTAATTAAAGACGTGTTATATGTCATTTTATTGACGTAAAAGTATAAAAAAAAAACAAATTAAGACACAAATATATTATATTATGCATTTATTGTCCTGCAAATGTTTATAAATATGGACTTATTAGACCCAGAAACGCAGAGTAAGTAGATTAATTGAATTTTTATCCTTACTAAAAAATCAAAAGACCGTCCATATTCTTGACTTAATTCTCCATGTACTAAATACATGTGATTCAAAGACATTTACAATTAGTTTGTTACGAGCCAAATGACAGGGAGGTATTCATTATCCAACATTAAAGTATATTGTTTCCACGAGAAAAGGACATGTATCTTTAACGATCTTAAATTTACTATATCAACTTAATAATTTGAAAACTCTCTGAGTGCTCTTAAAAATTACGTTAAATTTTTTTAATGCTAACGTTGCAATTTTTATAGTAGAAGGCAAATTCTAGCTTAAATCTTACTAATATTATAAATGTTTGTTAGAGTTTGTAGCCTAAACGGCTGAATGGATATCGATGAAATTTGGAATAGATGTAGAGGATAGTTTGGGAGAACACATAGGCTACTTACTTTTGTTTTTATTTTAACTTCACGCGGACGGAGTCGCGGGCGAAAGCTAGTACCTAATAATTATGCAAAACAATGGATATTGGATTCGAATCTGTCACTCAAGATCTGAAGTTTATTTAACTGAATAAAGTTAACTTTTGTTTAATAGTAGGAGCCTAAAGAGGTTTTTAATTTCAGTTAACATTTTAAATCTTTCAACATATAGTGACAAATTAAATCGTCCATATTGACTCATAACCGTCAGCTTTTTATGCCAATTTGATCGGCAATAATTGACAGCTGTCAGTGGCCGCCATATTTATCGACAAGCCTATGAATTTATTGCGAAAAAAATCTTATAATCAATGAGTCGTAATGTATAGGATTCAATTAGAAATCTCTTAAACTAAAGTTTCGTTGTTAGGTAACTTTGTATTATGTTACATAGCTCTCAATCATTATAAAAATATTAACTAAATTTTATTAACTAGGCATTCTAGACTCAATATATGTGCGTATAAACGGTGGTTTTCTCTTCCTATTACTTATTAATCAGCAAAAATTGTTGGTACCATTTAAGTTCAAACTATAATAACAGTACAGCTCTACATAAGGCAGAGAAAGTATTAAAATAGTTCACGCGACACGCGGTACCAATTCTGCTGCGTCAATCGTGTGTGCGAACACTATTCCTAATTCAAACATCGTTAACGGACTCAACACTTTCTTTTCCTTTATAACTCCGTTCATAGAGGGCGTCACTATGTCGATCATTGAATCGATTCTGAATCGAGAGATGATTAAATCGGTTACGAATTATAGCAGTAACGGTAGTGATTTGTGATTTTCGAACGCTGATTAGATCGATTGTTAGATTTCGGGTGTTCAAATAGAGTGCTCATTAAAAAGATCACGCGAAAATGACGGCGCGGATGTGCGGGTTATTGAATCTATTATTGTGAATCGTTTGTACGTTGGTTTGAAAGGAATCGAAAGTTGGATGTCAGGATCTTCGACTAGCGAACGACAGTTGTAAGAAGTAAGAAATTACTTCACCTTATTGTTAGTTGATAATTTGTACACCATACGTTGATGAGTTGAAAAGGTGCGTGGTTCAAGATTTAAAAATGTTTATTGTTAGCTGTACAACTTGTAACGTTATTCAATGTTGTCAGTTTTATGAATAGAATACAAATTTTAGGAATAAAAAAATCTGTTGTCTATACTAATATTATAAAGAGGAAAGATTTGCATTTATGTATGTATTGAAATAACTCAAAAACCACTGGGCCGATTATAAAAATTCTTTCACCGTTAGAAAGGTTATTTATCTGTGAGTAACATAGGCAATATTTTTTTAATTTCCAAGGACGAAGTCACGAGTAAAAGCTAGTCTATTTTGTAGTTAAATTGGCTTATATTTTTGTTTGAGGGTTTTTCTTCTATCCGAATTCGTGTTACCGAATATTTTGGTTCACATAAAATTTCGTCAGTATTTTGTACTTTATCACGTAGCCGCTGCAATATAAAAGTGCTTTCAAATTGATCTTAATTCTCAACCTTTGGCATGTTTATCACCTCTTCTGAGAAAATGATGGGGCTCCGCAGTATCGAAGCGATTGTATAAAATTGAGTGCAATCAATCGCAATCGAAATTCGGCTCAGTCAGTTGTCATTATCGGTTAATACGTGATTCCCTCGATTTTGCAAATAAATACAGTATAGATGAAGTACGTTTCAATTTCCAAGCGAAGTTTTAATACCATTTATTTCTCGTAGCTTTTTAATAGACTTCTCAGACAGTTAAGTATTAGATTATATTTTATACTAGCTCTTACTCGCGACTTCGCTCGCGTGCAATTAGAAAACAATAAACATATATCCTATGTTACTCACAGATAAAATTACCTTTCTAACGGTGAAAGAATTTTTAAAATCGGCCCAGTAGTTTTTGAGTTATTATTCCAATACATACAAAAATAATATCTTTCCTCTTTATATTATTAGTATAGAAAAAAACACATACTTTTTTGTTATGTAGGATGTCAGCAATTACAGCTTAGTAATTATTTTTATTTTAATAAAAAGCCCTACATCTACGACAGGCTATAGACTATATATTTTCACGCTATTTAATTTAGGAGATGAATAAATAGCAAAATGTCATGCGGGAAAGGACAAAAACTACAAGCAAAGAAGTAATATTGGTTACGGTAACTGTTAGCCAATAGCAAAGTCATTTGTGCATTTTAATTGGACATTTCAAAGTTTACAATTGAAAACAATAAAAAAGTTTTTATAATTTCACGTTGTTGCGCACCGGAACAGCTAGTTTTAGTAATAAACTAATCGCTATAAGAGATGATTATCGTGAAGTCTTTAACAGGTGGGTAGTCGACGCGTGCGCCATTTCACGCTCCGCCGCGCGTGACAATGTTAACACGTGCTAATCTAGACTGCATTCATTCAATCGATTTTAATATACTTTTACTATTATTATTACTTAAAAATAGTAATGCTCAACGGATCTTGCTGAAATTTGTTATTTCTCATGGATTTTAAGTGTCATTGGAATGAAACATCTAAGTCTCATTAAACTATCTATGATATCTGGTTATTATTGACCGACTTCCCAAAAGAAGGAGGTACTCAATTCGTCTGTATGTTTTTTCTTTTTGTATATTTTAAACGTGATATTTTTTGATATTTATAACGGCCATGGAATTGAAATGGAGAGTCAAAATAAATATAAAAAGTATGATTTATTCAGCACGAAGTTAGTTGATTAATGATGTCTCATTTGTTATGTTTGTGTTGAGTAATTTGAGGTTTTTTGCATCGGTCACTTCGTTATTTCAAAGTTTCGTTTTCATACATAATTTGTTGCCAATTAGGCACTGAGAAACATTCGTATTATTTTAATTGGTTGTTTTATGATTTGTTTAACTTGTCTATTTACAATATAATTTATACATAGTGTTCTAAAAGTAAAAAAAAAAACACATACTTTTTTGTTATGTAGGATGTCAGCAATTACAGCTTAGTAATTATTTTTATTTTAATAAAAAGGCCTACACTTACGGCAGGCTATAGGCTAAATGCTATATATTTTCACGCTATTTAATTTAGGAGATGAATAAATAGCAAAATGTCATGCGGGAAAGGACAAAAACTACAAGCAAAGAAGTAATATTGGTTACGGTAACTGTTAGCCAATAGCAAAGTCATTTGTGCATTTTAATTTGACATTTCAAAGTTTACAATTGAAAACAATAAAAAAGTTTTTATAATTTCACGTTGTTGCGCACCGGAACAGCTAGTTTTAGTAATAAACTAATCGCTATAAGAGATGATTATCATGAAGTCTTTAACAGGTGGGTAGTCGACGCGTGCGCCATTTCACGCTCCGCCGCGCGTGACAATGTTAACACGTGCTAAACTAGACTGCATTCATTGAATCGATTTTAATATACTTTTACTATTATTATTACTTAAAAATAGTAATGCTCAACGGATCTTGCTGAAATTTGTTATTTCTCATGGATTTTAAGTGTCATTGGAATGAAACATCTAAGTCTCATTAAACTATCTATGATATCTGGTTATTATTGACCGACTTCCCAAAAGAAGGAGGTATTCAATTCGTCTGTATGTTTTTTCTTTTTGTATATTTTAAACGTGATATTTTTTGATATTTATAACGGCCATGGAATTGAAATGGAGAGTCAAAATAAATATAAAAAGTATGATTTATTCAGCACGAAGTTAGTTGATTAATGATGTCTCATTTGTTATGTTTGTGTTGAGTAATTTGAGGTTTTTTGCATCGGTCACTTCGTTATTTCAAAGTTTCGTTTTCATACATAATTTGTTGCCAATTAGGCACTGAGAAACATTCGTATTATTTTAATTGGTTGTTTTATGATTTGTTTAACTTGTCTATTTACAATATAATTTATACATAGTGTTCTAAAAGTAAAAAAAAAAACAATTTTTATCTACTAAGTACACGTGTGCATTAACATAAGACCCTCTTTGTATTTCAACTCGCTCTTGTTTAAAGATCTTGAAAATATGTGCTCGTTATTCTAGCTTAGTTATTGACATTCTTTTTTTCATAAATACTTCACAAAAATAATATCTTTCCTCTTTATATTATTAGTATAGAAAAAAACACATACTTTTTTGTTATGTAGGATGTCAGCAATTACAGCTTAGTAATTATTTTTATTTTAATAAAAAGCCCTACATCTACGACAGGCTATAGGCTATATATTTTCACGATATTTAATTTAGGAGATAAATAAATAGCAAAATGTCATGCGGGAAAGGACAAAAACTACAAGCAAAGAAGTAATATTGGTTACGGTAACTGTTAGCCAATAGCAAAGTCATTTGTGCATTTTAATTTGACATTTCAAAGTTTACAATTGAAAACAATAAAAAAGTTTTTATAATTTCACGTTGTTGCGCACCGGAACAGCTAGTTTTAGTAATAAACTAATCGCTATAAGAGATGATTATCGTGAAGTCTTTAACAGGTGGGTAGTCGACGCGTGCGCCATTTCACGCTCCGCCGCGCGTGACAATGTTAACACGTGCTAAACTAGACTGCATTCATTGAATCGATTTTAATATACTTTTACTATTATTATTACTTAAAAATAGTAATGCTCAACGGATCTTGCTGAAATTTGTTATTTCTCATGGATTTTAAGTGTCATTGGAATGAAACATCTAAGTCTCATTAAACTATCTATGATATCTGGTTATTATTGACCGACTTCCCAAAAGAAGGAGGTATTCAATTCGTCTGTATGTTTTTTCTTTTTGTATATTTTAAACGTGATATTTTTTGATATTTATAACGGCCATGGAATTGAAATGGAGAGTCAAAATAAATATAAAAAGTATGATTTATTCAGCACGAAGTTAGTTGATTAATGATGTCTCATTTGTTATGTTTGTGTTGAGTAATTTGAGGTTTTTTGCATCGGTCACTTCGTTATTTCAAAGTTTCGTTTTCATACATAATTTGTTGCCAATTAGGCACTGAGAAACATTCGTATTATTTTAATTGGTTGTTTTATGATTTGTTTAACTTGTCTATTTACAATATAATTTATACATAGTGTTCTAAAAGTAAAAAAAAAACAATTTTTATCTACTAAGTACAGGTGTGCATTAACATAAGACCCTCTTTGTATTTCAACTCGCTCTTGTTTAAAGATCTTAAAAATATGTGCTCGTTATTCCAGCTGCTAAGTTATCGACATTCTTTTTTTCATAAATACGTCACAAAATAATAATATAAACATATTGACACCAAAACTGACGTACATTTTATTACTAAATAATTACGGACTTACACATAAAATATGTATGTTGAACCATAAAATAAGCTAAATCCTCATTAGACGTAGTGATGACAACACTAATAAATTTTCCATAAAATAACCATCAACAGACTATCAAAGTATCGAAAGCATCGAACATCACTAAAATAGGAAAAAAATCGATATTGTTGACCAAATCAATAACAAAAATTGCTTCGCACGGGTGGTCCCCATTAGGTCGGACGCCGCCACACTTGTCTATACCTCGTTTACATATCCAACTGCACTAGAGCATAAATTGTCATTAAAGCAATCATTCGATACGTTTTATCTACAAAATGTGCTCGGCGGAATCGATTTCTCGATATCGATTCACGGCTGGGCGCCCCCTGGCGGTGATGCGTTTGAAAATCTATTTGTTAGTAATGTACGACGATTTTTCCATAAGCACAGACGTGTCGACTTTAACGGACTCTATTCGTTTTATTATACCTTATCGGTATGTCGTAAATAAAATCCCGACGAGTCGATCGTCATTTTAAATACGGAGCGGTCCGTGAAGTAATTGTTTGACCTCAAATGTCAATATTAATTTATTAATATCAAAAAATATTCATTGCTGCGTTTCCTTGTTGTAAATTATTGTTATTTTGGTAGTGTCTGTATGAATTTATTGACAAGTAATATACTATTACAATAAAACACGACCGAAAACTTTTATAGACAGAAATGGTAACTTCAAATGACACATGTCTCCTGGCACTGATTTATTTACGTAACTATTAAAAAAAAAACAAGATTTGTATCTTAATAGGAAGGTCAAAGGTACAATAATGCCACCATTTCACACATTTCTATGTTGTTTGCATAAATTTGACAGCGGTGATATCATCCTTGTCGTGATCGGGTCAATGATATTTAGCACCATTTAGAGAGAAAAGTCGGCTTTTTGCAATGTGGAAAGGAATCACTATATGATTTAATTTATATTATTTTCACTTCACAATCAAAAAGTTGATCATTTTATTGTTACAATGAAGCCTTTTTTATTTTTTTTTTGTGGGGTTATCAAGGAGTTATACAAGTTGCCAGAATTCGTACGCTTCCTTCTAAAGACGTAACATCAAACGAAAACTTACACACTAATACGGATACAAATGCTTGTCATCTTTGAGCAAATCGCCAGGTGCTTGAAATTAAACACCAGAAGAAATTAAGCTGCTTTACGGCCCGCATTTCTCCTGCAGGCCACCGTTTAAGGTACCCTGTTTAGAACACCTGTGTCATCGTGATCGAGTTACAAAGTAAATCCGATTACGGGCCCCCGATAAAAGAAGCAACCGAATAGCAAGTACATTGACCCATTAATCTACTTCATCTTACATAACGAGTCGCATTTGGAATAACAAGTGACGTTTTGTTGAACACCGACGCGTGCAGTGCCGTCATCGTCGCCTCTAATTATATCTAGGAATTACTGCGTTTGAATTTGAACTATCCGCCCTTGGAATACAATTCTAAATACATTGATTCGATTACAAAATACGGTGTTGTGTGTTTTGATGGCAGCGTCAAATTCAATTAGTGTTGTGCAATGTGTGTACTCGTTTGTCGATAGATTTAAATTATTGTAGTTAGTGAACATTAAGTTGACTCGTTTTAAATGAGCTATAAACTGTAAGAGGCGATTGCTAACTAAATTAGGAAAAAACGTGCATATGAAATGTTTATAACACAGTTTATAAAAAAATAATGCCAACTATTGATCTCTACCGTGACTGTATTTAGAAACTTAAAGATTGCTAACTGACGAAAACTAGGATATGGTTTATAAAACCAACTAATTATAATTACAAGTATTGTTTAAGAAACGTAATAAGTGAAAACTGAGTATTAAATCATCATCATCAACTTGCCCTTATCCCTTATGGGGGGTCGGCACAGTATGTGCTGCTCTTCCATACATCTCTAGCAGCCGTCATATCTGAATCTACTCCTTCTTAAGCATATCCTCTTTCACACAATCCATCCATACTTCTTCGGTCTTCCTCTTCCTTTATAGCCATCCACATCCATTCTTAACACTTTTTGGTTTATGTCCCCATCGTCTCGTCGCATAACATGTCCATACCACGCTAACCTTTTGCTTCTCAATTTCTCCACCACTGGCGCTACTTTCAAACTTCCTCTAATATACACATTCTTAACTTTATCCATTCTTGTCACACCACATATCCATCTTAACATACGCATCTCAGCCACATGCAATCTCTGCAATGCAAAAACTGAGTATTAAAACAATACTAAAAAAAACATGGAAGCGTTTTCTATAGCGTTTTTGCACAAAACAAATAAGAACAACACTATTTTGATCGGCGTTTACACAAATTTGTGTGTAGAATCTTGAACACTGGGAGAACGCGTTACGCGTACCAAATTCACAACAATGTTAGATCGGGTGTCGGCTGTAGGTGTTAGCGCATGAAACGAATCTGAATTAGGACTTTGATAAACAAATTTCGCTTTTCGATGACCTTTTACCACGAAAATGGTAATTTAATGCTTGGTGATGCAAGACATGAGACTGGAAGGATTTAAAACAAAATAAAGCCTGTGTCACATGAACTCGACAACAATCATTTTAAATGTTATGTTTGTTACTTACGATTGTTTATTTTGGAATCATTGATGTGTGTCACAAGCATTATAGTTCCAAGAATACAATCAAAATTCTATTAGTTTAAATACCACGTGTTTTCCTTACGTAATACTCGGCTTAAATCTTAGTTTATACCCAGTTTGACTTCATTGCTATGATTGAGGCATTTTAGCGCCAATAAATATCGAATGACGGCGTTATCGAATAAACAATAGGCGATGCGGATCGAATAGTAATCGATTCATTCGATTGTGCAAAACGAGATGTACATTCAAAATCGATTTGCAACTTTGTGATTCGATGATTACAAAATACAATATCTTTAATAGACGGATGATTTAATAAATTTGAACTCATTCTTCAAGATAACATAAATTTTATCAATTAATTTCTACAAAAGAACACATAAAACATCTGGAAAAACGTAAAGATTCTCGTATTTAAAAATGAAACGCATTTTTAAAAGTATTGTACAATAAAATAGTGCTCGTTCTAAAACAAAATGATGATCTAACTCAACATAGATGACAGCATACGTACATAAGGTCGGTAATGGCTTGTCAACTACAGGATTCTATTGAACATTTTGACACATGTCTGTTTAGATAGGCGCGAGGAGTCTTGATCCTTGTTTGCTCGCATCGGGTAGCCGTGCGAGCGCCGCTTACAAATTGTGTGAATGGGCACGCGCGTTTATAGGGCTGCCAAAAATTTATATATTAAAATTAAACTGATGATTTGTTATTGTTTAGAACATATATTAAAGTGAATGTGTACTTTTCATATAACTTTAATATCTCTATTAACAAACGAACTAATGTAAAATACATATTTTTTTAATATTGATTTAAAAAAAAAGACCAAAAGACATAAGATTACATTTATTCATATTTAACTGAATGCAACGATTTATTATTCCTTTTATTATTTAATCATTAAAACGATAACTATTACGTTTCTCGATAAAAAAAAACAATACCGTTACATCCCTATTCCCAACAAAGTTATTTGACTATTTGTCGTTAAGCATTTCCCTTAGAACACAAAACGCACTAGTAATTCCATCCAGCTCTCCCTGTCAATGATTCATCGTCGTATATTAGAATCGCAGATCGTAATCACGCGTTAACCCACCCCGCGTACGTAGTGAAGGATATATCGCTACTAAACCGCTTTCAACTGCACCGACGTCACATATTTACCTAGTCTCGAACGACTATTGTATTTTAATTCAAACCGCATCAAGAATCAACAAACAATCCATTTGATAGTAACCTCGAAGACCTTAAAATAGTGTACAAGTAATGCTTAGAGCGCACACCTTTGACTAAACTGTCGCACGACTGTTTCGTCTCGTTTTAATTCCTGTTAGTTTTATGGTGGTGCGCACACTCGATTTTTATTTGTGCATAACAGTTGAATGGGCTGCGAAACAATCGACAATCATACAACAGTTGTGCGATAGTTCAGTCAAAGGTGTGCGCTCACTCTTATAATTTATTGAGGGCTTATTATCGTGTATTTGTTGTTTATTTAAATCCAACCATCTTCACACGGGATATATTTCGATATTTAAAATTTATCATGTTTTTATTTGATCAAGTATCAAGTGCATTTAGTCTGTATCTATAGCATGTTTAGTTGAGTAATGGTATTCTTTTTTTTATAAAAAGTCAAATATATAAACAACATAACATTCTAGTGTTTAAAAGGGGTAAGCAGAGGTTACGGATTACCATTCATCGTTGTCCTTGAATACCCCTCCAACTCCACAATAATACATCAATACGTAAACTATGAAACTCGGTCTAATAGCAAAAACTACCATAAACCAATAACCACAGAGATCGTAAATATAGAAAATGGCTGAACTTTTAAGTATAGAATGATTTTAATCTCTTACACGCTAATAAATTTCCTATTCACAAAGCAAGAGAGCTTAGATTTATGTCGAGTTTTAAATAGAAATTATTACCGCCTCGTCCGAGGTGAGAAAAAAAGGTCACGAGGAATCGTAAATATTGGCATAATCTTAGAGTAATGTTTAAACGATACGTACGTAATATTAAACCTTAAACTATTTTATTAGCAGCTAAAGCTTTTCTATTTTTGTATTGTTAAGTAACTAAGGACAAAATAATATTTGAAACATAATTTTAATTAAAAGTGTAGAAGTGTACACCGGTAGAAGTAGGCCTAGAAAGATATAGATTGCGTGAAAGGTGATGTGATCAAGAAGGGAGTGACGACTGACGACTGAAATGTCGGAAGACAGATTTATGTGGTGGACGGAAACCCAATGCGCAGACCCTACGTGTGTATAAGGATAGGTAGGTTTTGGTGAAAAATACTTTAAAAACAGTTGTAAAAATCTATACATATAACTTTACTCTCGCTGTTAACTTCTTAGAGTAGATTAAGGGCTTGTCCCATCAAATTGTAAATTGTCTGATAACAATCCAACGTGTAAAATATACGATAGAAATATCGGATTTTGTTACCTTATCTGACAGTGACGTCATTTTAAGCTATCTGAGCCTCTATCAGCTGGTGGCGGGACAGGTCCTACGTATGAAAAATCTACACTGACGAGGCTCATGAATCAATTAACGGCTTTGAGAACGAATTAGTTCATCTCCCTGTCCTTATTCTGCTTACGTTTTCGTCCTCTATATTCTATCTTTACCAGTGCATTTAGTCAATGAAAGTAAAAGGACGGAAACGCAATAGAAATTTAGCCAATTCATCCGTCGATGGCGGCTGCTTTTATTTTATTAAACTAGTTTAAAATCTTTTACTGTTGTTAAATATATTTTCATGATTATAAAAACTAAAGTGTTACATTAACATTATTTCATTTTGATTAATTAATCCGCTCTAAATGATTTGCATTCACCTACAAATAATGACAACTAAGGAAAAAAAGCCAATATTAATTGCTAACAAGATTAAAAACTGGTTTTTAAAATTTCGTATCAATTTATCAATTTAATTAAATGATACATCTGTCGTCTTAAAATATATATTTCTAGTTTATTTTTACATTTACAAAATAATCTAATAATAAACCAACATAACGGTAGCAACTAAACTTATGTTGTATTATTCAATGACATAAAAAGTTACTGTGTATAAAATGAAATTGCAAATGTACTGTAAGGCCCTGTCCCACCACTGGCTGATAAAGGCCCAGATATGTTAAAAATGACGTCACTGTCAAATAAGGTAACAAAATCCAACATTTCCATCAAATATTTTACACGCTCGATTCTTATCAGATTTTACAATTTGGTGGGACAGGCCCTAAATCTAATATATAGCTTCTTTAAGTAATTCAAATTGACTATTTACGATCTCTTAGTAACGTTCTCATAATAAAAGTACTCAAAACAAACAAACGCAGAACTAACATAACTAACAAATTCTCTCCACTGATGCGGCGAACGAAAAAGTCAAAGACGACGATAAAAAAACACGAACCGGCAGGCCCTAATGACAAGCAAGTATAGTAGAGATTACCAGCACTCAGAGAGCTTGCTCATTAGTAAACCAAACAAGCGTATGGTTGTGCTAACAATTTACTACACAAGACCCGTGTTTGCACCTTGGCTGACCACTTAAGTGGCCCGTTATACTATTAAAAGTAGACGTTTATTTTAAACGCATTATGCCTGCCTCAGATCTGTATCGTTAAGGTGAATGACCTACTTTATCTAGAGGCTTTTTATCCGTTAATTAAACATATTAGTAATTAGTGTCACAAAACACATTCATTATCGTTCCTTCAAGCTAGATCACGGGTGGGGAACTTATATGGATCGAAGTGCCATTTTTTGAAGAAATTAATGCAGTCTTAGACGTGCCATCAAATAATTTTGACTAATTACGTCAATTCCTTGGAGCATTGTAATGCCATCGCCTTTGCTTTTTATATAATACCTACTTCACAGTTTTTCGTAGTGTTTTTATGATCGACGTGCCCAAAATAGTGTGCCATTTATGGCACGCAGGCCAGTGGTTCGACACCCCTGCTCTAGACATTAATGTGACCTTAAACAATATAGCGTGTTAATAAGATAAAATTTTCCAACCAGTCTATTCAATTCATTCATATCTATTTTTACCCAAACTTTTTAAACATAGAAATAGATAGAGTGATTTAATTTTTCCAATGACATTTCTTTGCGAATATTTTGTACCGTCACACTATTTCCAGGAATCAAGAGGTTTTGTGGGCGTTCAAAGTACGAGTACACAAAATTTCGAAGATGTTTATCAGACAAACCAAGGAGAACAGCACCCAAATCTGAGACCTTTTCGTATACATTTATGTAATATTTCAACGTCTGCTACAAATTAAATTTTTACTCTCTTGTACTGTGCGTGATGATTTACGCGTGCTATTTTTTTAAACTTAAAAATACGGTTTCGTATGACAGCAGATTAATCATTGAAGATTTACATCTGAAAAATATTTAACCATATGTTATATAATATCTAGAGATAACAAAAAACTTCCATTTGTTACTTCAAACGTATTTTAAATATAATTAATTAACCCAATAAATCCAGATAAATCAGTGTTTTATTAAATGTTTCTTAGACCATATTAAAGTATTACATTCTAAAGAAAGGATTTTACAGCGTGTTCCAATATTAAAAGAAAGATATAATGGTTCTTTAAAAAGACCAACAAAAAAAATTTAATTCTGACTTGTTTAACGTCATACATCTGTGAATATCATGCTCAAAAAAACGTAGTTATCTTGTATGTGATATAAAATTTAATACAAATTAATTAATCTCAAACGATAAAAAGAACATCCTGTACCAACCAATCTAACAGTGGTACAGCCCGCTTTAACATCTTCGCACGAATGGGCCGGCTCGCCCGGTGTATTACCACGGCCACACAGAAGACAGGCGTGAAGTGGGAGCAAATCCGCGTTTCGTCTGATGAGTGTGGTGCCGGAGCCCTAATTTTAGTCCCTTTTCCTTTCCAACCTTTTCTCAAGAGGAAAGGATGGGAAGGAAAAGTGGATTTGACGGTGGAGGAGTCGCAAAGGAAGGGGAAATGTCCTCTTTATGTGCGTCTCCTCCTCCGTCAATTAAGGGTAGGCAACGCATCAAGCAATTGCGGATGTTACTGGGCAGCGGTCGCTTTCCATTTCGGTGGATTCAGGTGGCCGCTTGCTCGTTTGCCACCTTATATTATAAAAAAAAACTCATCGATCAATGTTTTTTATTAATCGGCATCAGATTATTAATTACTTAATCAAAAGTTATAGTCATCACAAATGAAATAATTCCGCTGAATCGACCGCCTCTAGATCAATTATATTTATTACCATATTAATGAAGGAAAAATTAATAATCAAACTTTGTAATGAGGTAAAAGTCGGCGGCGCATCAAACGAAATAACCCACGTGGAAAATCTTCGATCACGATACATAAAACTAGTCATTAAACTATTAAAGATTATACACTAATTGTATTTTAACCTTAATGTTTTTAATGATATTACGAGGCTATTACACTATGAGATAAAGCTTTTTTTATCTGTAATGTTAACCATACTGTTCGGAAGAGCGATTAAAAAACTATTTCCTATTAAACCTAAGTTAACGTTACATTAAAGTTAACTCTTATCAATAAATTCCTTAGTTAAATTAAACAAAAAATAATAAACAGAAATACTTAGTTTTGTTTAGATCAGAGGCACATTATTATTAGTTTTAATAATGCTATACGGGTAATAATAATTTAAAGAGTTATTGACAATACTTTATAAGAGAACTAGTTTACGCCCGCGACTCCGTACACGTAGAATTAAAAAAAAAAGTGAGTAGCCTATGTGTTCTTCCAGACTACCTTCTGCATCCATACCAAATTTCATTGAAATCCGTTCAGCCGTTTAGGCTACAAACTCTAACAAATATCCATCCATCCATCTAAACTTTCGCATCTATAATATTAGTTTTATGATTAGATCGGTTACCATGTTTTAGAGGGATGTTTTTTGTAACATAAATATGTACTGAAATTAATATTTGGATTACGGTCAAATTCTGAAATCTCAATCTCTCAATCAGTCAGGCGTTAAATGTTTTAAAGCATTTAGAGTTTAAACGTGGCGTATTCATTTATTACTCATACATATTTAAATGTAATATTTTGCCCTTATATTGCTTACCATATTGAGTCTTATCAAAATCATTACCGTTATAACACTGAAAATATAACTAACCGAATCGTCGATCGACTCGCCTTCCCACGACCTCAGAGCTACATTTCGCCGTGCTCTATCCAATCTCACTTCCTAGTTCAAAGGAAAACCAACTCTATATTAGTAACTGTAAGATCTATTTATCTTTCAGCAGCAGTTTCCATTCAAAAGCAATAGCACACACGTGAACAACGACACCTATCTTTGTCTGTATGGTATTGAATGGCGTATCAGATATATTCCATTTTGAGTTTTGTCTCTTTGAGGGAGGATTTAATTCGATTTGCCGCAGTGTGGTAGTGTGGGTGCTGACCGCGGTGATCGCACGTTGAGGTCGCGGCCGAGTCGACAGGTGACGTCTAGCGATGCTCTAACGCAGGTGTATGTGTGTGTGAAATGTCAGAGTTTACAGTATTACGGTGCGTTTACACGGTGGTTTAGCGGATGGACGCGCGGAAGTTGCACTATGGAAACAATGGCCTGCAGTGAGTTAAATACTTTGAGCCAAGTAAGATTGTAGGTTTTTTGCGTCCGTGCAAAAATGTTAAAGTACTCGTACATACAACCGAAGCTGAGTTATCATACTAATTTGAATGACAATTAAATTAACCTAACTTAATTTAAGCTGAAACTTTAACAGTCTAGCTATACATGCATTAAGTTCTCTAAATGTGACATAAATGTAATTATCACATCGGTAAAATTATTTATTACATAAGACTTTAAAAAACGATAATAAAAAACCATAAACCACAAAAATGAAGACACTATAACCACACCCTTTTATGTGACAGTGCGCACGAGACCGCTACAGGTGAGCGTGGCTGTGTGCGTGAGGTCACTCGTGTGTACACTACAGCGGGGGAGTGTGGACTTAACGAGAGATACAAGGCATTAAATTTCGACGATAATGATAAAGCTATTGCGTTATCTGCTCTGTTATTTACGAATTGGACTACTGACTTTTCCTTTATTTATTATTGAAGAATATATCTTGATTTAAACGTGGATATTATCATGCCTTGTAATAAGTACAGTCGCGGACATTCACGGTGTTACACTTAGAATAGAATATGTATTTATTGCCACAAAAAAGAAACAAAAGAAAATGAATAAACTGACTTGTTCTAAAAACAACATATTATAAAATCGTGGCAAAAGGTAGTCAGCTCAGCGTATGCAAGAGGGACTAAGCTGTTCCAGTGCTGGTTTCCAGCTGGCTCCTTCGCACTCATGTAACTTAATCTTGATAGGGTAACTTACAGATAGGTACAAATACGTAGCAGTGAACTATGCAAATGTCGAGATAATATTAGAACTAATTAGCATTATCAATTACCAACCTTTTTTGTACAGACATTTAAAATCGTTCTATTGGTTATTGTTTCGCGTCTCAATAAGTAACATTCAAACGACTATAGTTTTAAATGTAGGCCACCACCAGATTCCACAACTGTACAGTAATCGACATGTTTTCTTTTGATATCCTGGAAAACTATGTATATGTGTGAAAATCTGGCAAATTGTGGTAAAAGTAATTTTCTTTTAATTGATATTCCCGTATACTTAATCAGGCAGATTTTATTATCAGTCGTTAACTAAACTTTTGACCGTGACTAATTTTATAACGATCGTAAAATTTTACAACCCGTTTACCGTATTTTTGTTCATAGGTGTTAAACATTCATTAATTATAATTTATATCACTGTAACTTCGAAAGGCTTAGGACCTGTCCCACCACTGACTGATAGAGACTCTGATAGTATAAAATGACGTCACTGTCAGATAAGGTAACAAAATCCGATATTTCCATAACATATTTTAAACGTTGGATTATTATCAGACAATTTATACCTTTTGGTGGGGCAAGCCCTTATAATCGCAAAACGCTGTATTTAGACTTTACGCTTTTCCATGTCACTGTACTTTTGACATTATATTAATTATTAATTATTAATATTATAAATGCGAAAGCTTAGATATTTGTTAGAGTTTGTAGCCTAAACGGCTAAACCGATTTCGATGAAATTTGGTATAGATGTAGAGGATAGTCTGGAAGAACTCTTTCTCTTTTGTTTTTTTTATATCCACGCGGACGAAGTCGCGGGCGAACGCTAGATTACCCATAATTAAAATCACATTTAAACATATGTTGAAAAGATTTCCTTAATATATGACTGCTAATTATTTAACACTTTATTACGCGACTGTACATTGCAGTCTTATAATTTTAAAATCAAAAGGTATTTTAGCATCGATACTAGGGTTGTAACGAAACTGCGCTTCCGCATCCGCAAGTGCGGAACTTCCGCAAGAAATGATAACTCCATATCCGCTTCCGCTTCCGTTATTTCTTATGCGGAGTTATAACGGAGGTTAATTTACGTCTTTAACGCGAGTGGGACGATTAGGTATCGTTTATGCGGCCAGCGCGGGCGTGATATGTCAACTAACTATAATTGTTATACATTATATTTGCATAAAAAACTGTATCCTGTAATTATGTACCAATCTGTATTTTGAATTAACGTAGTTTTAGTTATTATTTCTTTAATAAATCGCAATTAATATTTTATTATTGACCTCCGCTTCCGTTAACCTCCGCTTCTGCAGAGGTGAAGCCCTTCGCCTCCGTATCCGCATCCGCTTCCGTTAAAATGGCCTCCGTTACAACCCTAATCGAAAAACAAGTACTTATTCAAAGAAACAGTTTAGTCTTTCATATCAATGCAATAAATGTCCGTAGGTTAATTGCCACCTACGACATCGGCGCACTTTGTAACCGCACTGTACCTAGTTATTAATGTACAAGATTATAATTTAACTAATACCCGTTTAATAGAGCCGTCTAAGAAACGAGAGTTGATAGACATGGGAATTTTACCGGTGAATATGGTCCAGACGAATTAATTGAAAGTTATATCATTCTAAATGTTTGTTGAGAATTTATGTGTGAAAGTTATTTGAGAGTATATTTTTATTGATATTTTTATTAAATCAAGACATGGCAATAATTTTTGTATCTGTTTATTGGCAGTGGAAACTGACGGTTATGAAAATTATTATCAACCTAGATAAGTGGATCTATCAGTGCTATTTACGAGTATATTGAATCTTTAATAGTTTTCTATAAAATACTGATGTAAAATAATTAAAAAAAAACCTTATTTAAAATGTAATTATTTTATTAAGTTCTCTATAATTGAAAAAAATAATTTACTGTAACCTAGTTATGAAAACAATAACACAAAGTGCTGTAGAAATTCCGATTAAATTATGATCGGATCTTTCTTCAACGCCTCACAAAGAGACCGTCACTAAAAACAATTTAATTATCAATCATTTAAATAAAAAATGATTAACATTTTCGACAATTATCGGAACGAGCTGTCATTATTCTATGAACCGAATATCGCTTTACTATGAATCATTTATCATAACTATATCCAGATATCGATCTAAGTATTTCTCTAATTATATGAGGTAGCAGCTACCGATTGTTGCCTTGGGCGTTGTTTTCTTTTTTACCACGGCCGGTAGATGGCGTTGAAGCCTTATAATGAGGTTTCAATGTCCATTAAATTCTCACTGATATAAATGCGAAAGATGGATGGATGTTTATTAGAGTTTGCCGCCTAAACTGCTGAACGGATCTCGATGAAATTTGGTATAGATGTAGACCACACATAAGGTATACTTTTGTTGTTAAATTTCATGCAGACGAAGTCGAATGCAGAAGCTCGTTTAGAATACAAGTGAATATAATTACGATTCTTTGATGAGGATAGACTTGAAACGGAAGATAGAGGATATCGTACTATTTCTAATAGATTTTAAATAATTTAAACGTGACGTGTACCGATTTTAATTAACAATGAATACTATAAGTCAATTTGTATCAACCATGACGTCAATGTTTAAAATCTTATAAAAACTGAATTTTTTTTCTACTTTTTAAATCGGGCAAAGATAATTTTAACACATTAAAAATAGCTGATAAAAACAAGATAAAGTAATATACCTAGCATTCTTTAGAGTCTAACAAAAGAAATGATAACAAATTGAAATATGCTACTTAAGTTTCGGCAGCCGGTGTACAAGATATCCAATTACCGATAAGCCACGCTCGAGTTACAAAAGATTGACAGACAAGCCGAAAAATTATAATAAATGTTTCATATTTTGTAGAGGATACAATTAGTTAAAGAAAATTAAAAGTTATAGCTTTTTTATGTTGTGTTAACAATATATAACAAGCTTTCGCCCGCGACTCCGTCAGTGTGGAATTATAAAAAACAAAAGTACAAACCTTACATGTTCTTCCAGACTATTCTCTACATGCCAAATTTCATCTAAATCCGTTTAGCAGTTAATCTACAAACTCGAACAAACATCCATCCATTTAAACTTTCGCATTTCTAATAATTAGTAAGATTAACATTATTTAAATTCTTAAAGAATATTTTTAGGTAATTCCAACACATAAAATTACGGAATATTGACGTGTTGAGAGTATTCTTTAGAGGAAAATATATGGATACGGTTGAGAATAGCCGTTAGTGAAGAGTTGCGGGTCAAAGGCGATGCCATCGCCGCGTTAAACGGAGTGAAAGTTGAAACGGATTAACATATGATTTTTGTAGTAACTTATATCTAGTTATGTAGATATTTAAATGCGTTGGATTAATTCGTATTCTGAAGGAAATGACGCAAAAGCTACTATAAGAATCCGCTAACTTAAAACATTTGTGACATACTGTTTAAGACCAAATTATGCATCTGTGGAATGTTTTATCTGTAACAATATCTGCAAATTACATGCGTAGACAATCATATCCCTAATTCTATTCACAGATAAGTACAGTTAAGTTACAGTTAAGTTACAGTTAAGTTACAGTTAAGTTCACACGTCAATATACGAAGTCAATGACCGGACCAAAACACACCCAAAACGAGTAAAATGCTAGTTCCCGACCGTTCCATTACCACGTGATAAGAGTCTATAAATTTATCACCGCACCTTACACTGAGGGCACTAAATCTCGACAATCTATAAAAAAGTACAATGTGACACCGCCTGTGTCCGATGACCCTAACAATAAAAAATGGTCACCATAAGCTCCGCTTACGAAATAAGCCTTTTTGGTCTAAGGTATAGACTGATAGCGGGAAAAAACTAAACAAATCCCTTCACACTTAATTTAATTACTTAATACAGAGATAGGTAACTCTAGAACTGGTGACTGAACTTGCTGAAAAGCAAAGATACTTACTGTGTTTTTCTTTTAATCCGCGCGAACGAGAAGAGGGTTAAAGCTTGTATTCATAGATATATATTTTCCGCTCGAATCTTGTGACTTGTGTACTAATGCAGCCGGCGTTTTATCGACTCGTGCCCGACACAGATAAAACGTGAATAAATATAAAAAGCGAGAGGCATGAAGGAGCTGAATTAATTAACAGAATTTTGATGTTGACCGCGAACGGGATATTTCACTGACACACGACAAATTCTTTTAATGTCTAATGTGGTATTTATGCAAAACGGAAGCAGTCTACAGATGTTCATACGAATTAGGTTAAAATATAACTGCTAGTGTAAATCTTATTTAAATTGCTGTTATTTTACCAATTATATGCCTATTTCATTATATGCCAAATTAATTGTTCCTTTTAATTAATGGAAAATTCTTCTATTCTTACATATAAAAGTAAAAAGAAAATTTGTTTTTAATTATTAGTCTATACAACTTTAATATACCAACATAAGAACTTATGATTAATTTAATGTAATATATAATAGAAACATAATTTTGTACCAGTTATAATAATAGATAATAATCAAAATGTAATCAGCAAAATAATGCATGCCATTTTAATGTTAAATTAAACGCATGTTGCATAACGCGATCCCGCCCACACGTTGCTTTATTGTCAAATCGCTTGCGCCCGCGCCGCGCTTTCCTCGCTTTTATGACTATTTATATTGTTCGACATGTCATAAAACTTAAAGTCGCGGAGGTCTGTCGTATGGAAAATCATATTTTACACTTCCATTGTACAGTTTGTTGAGAGCTTTTGATATGAAACGGTTTTCTTAAACTGTTAATAAATTATTAAATAGATTCTTGAATGAATACAATTTGTAACTACAATTGTGCCTCCGTTTTATGGCCTTAGTAAGGCTTGTGTCTTGTTTCACTATTAAAACTATAGAAATTGTGTATGTATCGTTTAATATAATAAATTAGTTATACTAAAATTATAAATGCAAAAAGAATGCCTACAGGAATGTTTGATACTAATCTTAAAAATGGTTTAAAGAATTTCGATGAAATTTAGCATACATTAGAGCATAGTCTGGAAGAATACGTAGGCTACTTTATAACTCTTGTCTTAACATTTCACGGGGACTAAGTTGCTATCAAAAGTTTGGTTATAAATATTAAAAGAGAATCTTTGTAGAATTCCTGAATTACTTCATAATGTAAAAAGAAAAACAAATGAATAGCCAGTTTTACTTGATTCAATCTCCCATCAAAAGCGTGTCACGTAAGCAACTAAAGAAGTTTATAGCTTTTTTTTATTTCATTCACGGATTTAAATTTTGTAAGTCGTAAGATGCAGTTTAACAGTTCATTAACTTGAAGAAATATCATAAATCCTTTACTTTAGCATTTTACGATCATGTTTACAGGTGCGGTGGAAAAAGGCAACTTTATATCTTTGACTTCAAACAGCTTTAAAGGCGAAAAAATCTATCCAATATGGCTGACATGTGTCATGTATTTAATTGGCACTTGACGTACGTTATCGTTACATGTTACTCTAATCGCTCTACACTTTAGCGTCGTAATTTATAAATTATACATATTGCTTTTATTAGATTTAAATACAACATGTCGGAGAGACGAGCGGTTTGTAGAATTCAATTCCGAAGGTAGATTATGTATACGGTAACGATCTTTCATTGTGGGCGTGCGTATGTCGGAGATAATGAAATAACAATCGCGTAACATTAGAAACACTATTCTTAGTTGACCACCATCTTAATTGATAACTCCACAACACACTCTAATCGAATTGCAAACATTCACAGAGATTAACCAATTGATTTTATAATAACAAAGCGCATCATTCCACCATTCAAAGTCAACTGTCATCTGTCATTAGATCGCCGCTTGACATCTATATGCACGATGCACATTCAGCCAGTACTCAAAATTATTAGTTGCCAGTTACTTTAATCGTTCAAAAAGTATCAATAATTTCGCCCCGTTAAACATATATTTTACTTTAAGGAATTGATGCTAATAAAACAAAACAATGAGTTTATATTATTCGATACTCAACTAATCAACACTCGATACTCGATTTACTCGTAGTTACGTGCTCGATTTTCCGCAACTCTCCTGGTAGCGCGTTTTTCATTTGTTTCTAGATTCAAAAAATACTATTATGTTTAGTTTATTTCATGCCTTTTCTGACACTTTTTTGTAATAAATCTGACGTCTAAAAAAAGATAAGTGCCTACTTAGGCTTTCATAAGCATGTTCTTTTTGCTTTTATTTCAAAGTTACCGAATATTAACCTTTAAGAATATTATGTAAATCTTTCGCGATGCCCCATTTCTCACGTATGTAATAGATCTCACGTACAACATATAAATTATTACACATATAGCGTCGCAAATTCATGGAACAACGTATATGATGTCACGTTTCAAGGTATTTTGAGTTATAAGGAAAAGAAAATTTTAAATCTTGTGCCAAGTTATGAATGAACTTCCTTCTTGTTTCGAAATCAATAAAATGGTAAACGTTTAACTTTGAATATAAAAACACTGTACATATAACGTATTGAATTCGTGTATATTTTTTTAAAGTAACGGCTACCACAATTAACCAAAATAATGAAGCGACCCCTTTACATAGATATCCGCATATCTAGATACGTTATCTTCTTTTCAAAAGAGGAAGCGACGCGTAGAAAGAGGAAACCTCCTCTGCATATGCATCCCATCCCTTGTCTAATACACTCCCCCTTCCCATCTTTATCTTGTACGAAAATAGTGGAAGAGGAATAAAATTAGCCATTCATTAACAGATGTCAGATAGTTCAATAATGACAATTCAAACTGAAAATCAGTATTGAACTTTTTATTGGCGTTTTAAACATTTTTTTGGAGTTTTCTGTACTCGGAGGAATTTCGGCGTAACTATGTCAACCTGGCGACCCATAGTGACACGCCCGACCTTACGATCTATGCAAATAAGTACGTGAAGTTTTTTTTACTCTCGCGGTTATCCGTCATTTGGTTTTCAATTTCAATTTAATGGTTGTTGGATTTTTATTTCGAAAAATGATTAGAATTATATTGAAATAATTCAAACGTAACTAACTACAGTACTAACTCGTAAATAAGGCGACGATTCTTAATAATTGAGTTATTTATTCTACCATTAGTATATCTTTAATCACTTTTAAAATAATCTCTACAGTTTGTTAAACTATTTGTATTTCAAAATTGTATTTCAAAACGATTTATCGAAATTGGAAGGAAAAATCACCTAAATATGAAGACACATTGTTATAACGAGTGAATTATTAAAATTTATAACTCAATCGAATCAACTGCTAATTGGAGGCAACAATTTATTCTTTATTTTTAATCTCTTTATCAAAAACTAATTAGTAATTCGGTGGCCAAATAATTGAGATATCTACATATCCATCGGATCCATTAGTTTGTTATTTAAACTGTAAATAAATTAACAAGAGTTTAACGAGGCTGATGAATTTATTTTGGCTTAGGTTTTTTCGTTTATTTCTTTGAGCAGTTTTTTATCGTAACGATTACATTTGCCAATTAATGTTATTTTAAACATATCGTTTTGCCACTCGATTTCAATATTATTCAATTAATTAAAATAATCAAAATGTTACAAATATTATGTGAGTTATTTTAAACTGTATTTATCAATATTAGATGCTCACTTTAATTTTATAACTATTAGGGTTTCATAAACGATAAAAGTTTAGATTGGACGGATTTTAATAAGAAAGTATATCCAGAATTCAACGGATCCAGATGAAATTTGGCACAATTGTAGAACACTGTGTGGAAGAACACATAGACTAAATAGACATAGTCGTGGGCAAAAGCTAGTATAAATATTTGTATACGATATTTTCTAAAGGCATAGTTTACATAGAGGTTACGGCCGTGAGGACTTGGCACCGCGTGGTCATTATCAACACAAAACAATTGTTTTTATTCTACCCACAGCCGCGCAGTCGTCAATTATCTACAATGACTTGTATCTAAATAGATTAAAATGTTATATTTAGCTTTGTAGAGGATTCACATTTGAATAGATATCAAGAAACTAGTTGTGTTGGATACTTGTTTATAATAATGTTGTTTTTTAAAGTATTAGAAATATTATAGTTTTCAACCGCTAATCCGAATTGAAAAATAAATATTAACTAGACTATGTGTTCTTCCTGACTATGCTCTACCTCTATGTCAGATTACATCGTTCTGCAGTTTAGGCTACAAACTCTAACATCCATCCATCTAAACTTTCGCATTTATGATATTAATATAATAACATTGGAGAAACGATTAGATTCAAAACTTATTCAAACAAACGATATATGACATCTAACTATGAATCTAAGAAATTACTGGATTTCTACTAGCATTATAATAAACATTAAAATAGGTCCAGTTAGTCATTTACATACATTTGAAAGTTATTTTGTTGAGGAAAAGAAATTACACTGTCTTTTCCACTTAAATTTTCAAGATTCAAACCTCCCATTCGACTGAATCATATCACTCAAGTGAAACGCTAACCACTGAATCACTCATACACTCGTATGAAAGTAACTGAGTAACAATTACTGAGAAATGAATAAAAGCCAGTAAACCGCATATACAGATGTCTAAATATATACTATTATAATAAAGCGTAAACACACACCTCTTTGTTGCCTAAGATGTCAGCAATTACAGCATTAAACTTAGGGGGTAAATATTTTGGATAAAAACCCTAATGTGGGAAAGAGACCATAACTTGCTGCCAACATCAAGAAAGATTGCTAAGGTTTGTCATGTCATGTCATTTTGACATTTGCTATTTATAATTTGACAAATGTAAACACCGCCGCACGCGAACAGCTAGTTTACGTATAAAGTAGCCTACATTTTTGCATGCCCACGAAGGTAATAACAGTCGATACCTTGTCTTACAATCTAAGTTTACGAGGGTAACGCGGACTGCATAATACTGGCCTGATCTACGAGATTACCTTCATTTAAATTTATCTAAACTATGAACTATACAAGACTTGTTAGTGCTATCTTTACTTAGCGGGTAACAACCAGACTACGTAAAATAAAATAAATTTAGTTTGTAATTCAGGCATAAAAAGACAAAATAATATAGAACATATTCTTCATAGTATGACTTGATTTTAGATTTTTCTTTCTTAGTAGAGCATTTGTAGGCAATTTGATCGAGCAATTTACTCCACCTTGATCGAATCAAAACGTTTGATTAGCGATTTAATATCTATTAGATGACATGGGCGTCACAAACTGATGTTTTATGTGTGAAATCTATGTAAGTCGTTATAAATAAAATCGAGAGCGACCCTTATAATGTGAGTCTCTATGGATTGTAGACACCTTAGTATTTTAAATTGATAATTTTTGATTGTCTAAGAGCGGCAGCTGCCCCTTGGTGAAGCCCATGTAACATGACAGGATTATTATATGAACAAATAATCTTTCCTTGGGTGTTTTGATAACAGTTTGAAAATGAATTGAAATGTTAACTGATTTCGGAACATTGAAGCGTATAAAGTTAATGTCAACAGTTTATTTATTTATTTATATTTAGTTGCAGTTAGCCAACCCGCAAATTCGCGCATAACTTGCGTAATCTAAAGATAGTCCTAACCACGGTACTGTCACGTAATTTACTAACTTATTAAGAAGTAATATGGTTTAAGAAATGTGACTTTTCTTCCGTAAAAAGATTCATGACTTGTTACTAATCAATTTGTCATTTGGGCAAAAATATTCAAAACTATTTTATAACGTAAGAACTGAAGGCGCCATTCTTTAAAATCGAATGCAAATCATTTCGACTTCAGCTTTTGTTTATTGCTAATTTATTCATTTGAATCTCGTTTGTAGACAGTTGTTTTAGATTATTGCCATATTCTATGCATTGTCTAGATTTTTTAAACGAAACACTCGTAATTAACAAGATTGATGACAGAAATATAAAAATAAATTGTGAAAAACTTTGTCGTATTTTGTAACAACAGACTGTGTACAAAAAGGCTACATTCTACTAAGGGATAATACGTTAATTTTAAGGAAAAAAGACTTTGAGCTACCTTTAGTAAATCTCTGATTAGTCAATTCTAAGACAACTCAACAAAAATATGTCATTAGAAACATTCAATCAGCTTATAGTCATAAATTCAAGAAAGTATACGCAAACACATTGTTACGGAAGAAAAAGCATTTTATTATACGAAAGGCCGTGAGAATCGTCGCCACGCCTACGCGAAACGATTTCTTAGAACATTTATCATTACAGTAAAAGATGTGTGGCTTTTTTGTTTAATACACATTTTTTGTTCAAACCGGAATTTTCACTTCAATACTTGACCCAAGTGATAGTCTTTTGACCTCTGATGCCGTATTCTTAAAGCGTGCACTTGAAAAACTATCGCACAACTGTTTAGTCTCACTTTGAGTCCTATAAGCTTATATGGAGTTGCGCACATTCGATTTTTAGTTGTGCAACTAAACAGATGAATTGGCTGAGAAACAATCGACATTCGCACAACAGATGTGCGATTGTTTAGTCAAAGGTGTGCGCCCGCTATTAGTCACATATGTCTATTTTCTTTTAGACAATAAAATAGTAATGACGTAATTCTATTTCGATACTCAGTCTACCCATTCCCGCCAAAATGTCGCGCTTATCTATACTAATGTTATAAGGAGGAAAGATTTTTATTTTTGTATCTATTGGAATAAATTAAAAACTACTGGACCGATTTTAATAATTCTTTCACCGTTAGAAAGGTAATTTATCTGTGATTAATATAGACATATATTTTAATTTCACGCGGGCGAAGTCACAAGCAACAGCTAGTCTTTAATACTTTTAACATTGACAGATGTGATAGGGACGGGACGTATACGCCAATGTCTAGTGTTGCGCCGCTACTCCGGCATCGATTTCTTCTTAACACTGCATTCGATTATGATTAGTTTCCGAGAATTCCCACTGTCAGGACATTTAAATAGAAATTTCAAAGCCATCAAGATTACATGCTACCAATTGTTAATCTAACAAATCGATATAAAGGTAAATCCAATCTGTATTAGAACTTTTCAATAGACTATACAGTCGTGTCTTAGTATGATATTCCTGTAGGTTATATCATAACTACAAATCAAATATAGATTAACTAATTTATTTGTACAGAGCCTCAGATAGACTCACGAGTAATAAAGCGATGTTAGCATCATAAACTACATATCCAGGGACAATTATCGCTGTAATATTTCTCGTAATAACAAAACTGAATCAAGTCACGTACGGTCGAGGCTTCGCTCAATTAGAGAGTATATCTCTTACCGCGATCCGCACCCATAAGGAAGAGGCTTATCTTAAATTTCTAATCTTGTGACTCATATAACTAATATGCGTTCGCGAAATTACTGTTTCCTACATTCCATACTGGATGTAGAGGTCATTTTCTTCTTTAATCTATCTGTAGGTGTGTAATTTGGTATATTTAATACTAGTGGTTGCTCGCGACTTCGTCGGCGGAATTGAAAATTTAATATAGCCTATGTTACTTAGGGATTAAGTGGCTTTGTAATAGCGAAGGCATTTTTAAAATATGTATCTTACTAATATTATAAATGCGAAAGTTTATATGTATGGATGTTTGTTAGAGTTTGTAGCCTAAACTACTGAACTGATCTCGATGAAATTTGGTATAGTTGTAGAGGATAGTCTGGAAGAACACATAGGCTACTTGCTTTTGTTTTTTTTTATTTTACACGTATGGAGTCGCTGGCGAAAACTAGACTATAATAACATTATAAGGAGGAGCATTTGTAATTTGTATGTATTGAAATAACTCAAAAGCTACTGAGTTGATTACAAAAATTTTTTCACCATTAAAAAGCTACGTTATAAGTGAGTAGCTCAGGCTATATTTTTTATTGTTTTTAAATTTCACGCGGGCGAAGTCACGAGCAACAGCTAGTCAGTTATAATTTGGTTAAGTGAAGGTTAAATTATTAATATAACCGTTACCCTCCTTAATCGTTAACCTCTGCGAGTAGCAGTTAGATAAAGAACTAACTAGAGTACTTCTAAATGGACAATTCGAGTTGTTAAAATTCTAAATTAGTCCAGTTAAGGTTACCGTTAGAATACTGGTTTTAAGTGCGTTATGAATATGATCTGTGGGTGTCGACAATGTCTTTGTACGGTTACGTTGACGTCTGTTTTTGTAATTTGCGACAAATTAGCTTATCTAAATTTGAAAGATGACCATTATTAAAAAAAATATATTGGAAATTGTTAGTGCTCAATTAAACTCTACATTGCTAAATTAATTTACGTGATTTTTTATATTTTAAATTCAGTATTTACTGTTATATAAAAATAATGTACCAACTAAGTAGTTTTGGCTTCAAATAAACGCCATCGCAAAATTAAACTCCCCGACTTCCATTCTGTTAATTTGCAGATTAGGTTAGATTAAAGAAAAATGCAAAATAAAGGTTCATTTGCATAAGACAAAAAAGGTCCGTTCAAATGTAATAAGCAATAAAAAATATTGTCATAATCCGAAATTAATAACGCGACAGATCGTAATTTAGCACTAAAATCGCACCGACCCCGGCGAGGCTCGGTGAAACTGTAACACAATCACATATTTTACGTTTTTTGTACGAATTTAATTGGCTAAGAAAAGAGCCGAGGCCGGTCTCAGCGGGGTAACTTCCAAATATATTTAAAAAATCCTCAGAACTCTCCCATTACTTATGTCAAAGACACAACAGGACGCGAGAGCAATTCTGCAATATTAAGCGTGAGATACGACCTCCTTCGCACTGACCCACATATCGATCCGAGCGCAACGCTCTTTATGATGACTTTTTGAAAAATGTAGTTTTTAATTCTGCACAGGGCCGGGTAAATTGAATACCAATACGAGGCTCTCCTTAACTGTAACGCTTATAAATTGCAGTTTCTTATGAGAGAACGACGGAAGCCTGTCGATATTTTAAGCTAAATTAATGCAACCGCATATAAGAAATCAGTATCGCCATCTTTACGCTAAAACGAATCGACCTTTACGAATTTACATATATTAAAATTGTAATATTCTCTTGTTGCAGTCTTTCTTCGGGCGGACGTACAACAACTTATCGTCGATATCGGAATGCAAGAATAATGGAGAGTGCGTCATCAACAAGAAAAATAGGACCGCCTGCAAAGCTTGCCGGTTACGGAAATGTTTGCTCGTCGGGATGTCCAAATCCGGCTCGAGATACGGACGAAGATCTAATTGGTTTAAAATCCACTGCCTTTTACAAGAACAGCAACAACAGCATATACAACAAATGCAAACAAGTAAATCGCCTCCTACATTCAATTCAAACATCAATCCTTCATTCTTACCAACAAACCTGCTCCCAGCCGCCGCGTTAGCTGAATATTACAAGAGTTCAGAAAAGATACCTTTTAGCGAAGAAGTAACCAGACAAAGCGTCTCACCGTCAGACTCTGGAGCTTCATCAGCTGATCCTGAAGATGATAATAGTTCACGGAGTACGAGTGGTTTAAGTATTTTTAGACCAGCGTCGTCTCCATGTAGTGAAAAAGATGTACGATTGCAGGCGCTTAGAAATCAAAGTAAAGAATTGCGGAGGAAAAAGCCTTCCTTACCACCTTCTCCTTTTAGTGCAGCTTCGGCTGCACCTAATTATTCTTCTAGAGGTACATCTTTTCTACCTTTACCGACCGCGATACAGAACTTTAGGTCAATGCCTCCAGGAGTCCCTGCATGGCCGACGCGTAATGGCGGCGATCTCTTGCTCCATTCTCCTGCCGTAGCCGGCGTAGCTATAGAACAAGATCAGCCTATAGACTTATCTATAAAATCAACCGCAGTACTCTTCAGAAGTCCTAAAAGAGACGAAGTCAGCGATTCCGAACCAGAATTAAGTATTGATTTAAACGATGATAACGCTAAGGAAATTATGAAGAATCCTCTTGATTTAAGTCTTGTTCCGAAAAGGACAGAAGAAGTTCCGATGACTGGATGAGAGTAGAATTTCTTTTGTTTTTATAAGAAAGGGTTTGTCCCAATATTATGTTTTGTATTGAAAGTTATTCCTAATTAGGTAAACATTAAAAATGCCTATCGAATTCTGCCATACAGTATTTAAGTGATTTTCTTCTTCTAGTTTACCTGATCTTGCTACCATTATGTTTATATTTAGTTAGTCGCATAAAACTATGCTTTCAATGTAATGAATTATTTTATTTTTAAGCCAAGAATTGTATAAATCGAAGAGTTATTGGTGTAAATATTTAAGATATGTACGAAATGTTATATACTATGTGCCAGTGTTAATGCCAGTGTTAGATATTACCAATTAATTTTATATAATGGGATGAAGGCCAGTCGAGTGAAGCTCAAAATTATCAAATGTACAAATAAATTTAAGTAAAATTGTATATTATATCTGATCTGAGACAAGTTATCTAAGTATTTATTTTAGTATTTAGGCCAGTTTACTGAGTCATAATTGATTAAGCAGCAATTAGCATAATTTGTCAATATTTTAATATAATTAGTCGATTTATGTTTGGTTTTTTGTCTCGCATGTTACATATCGTTATTTGTTGCGTTTGTTGAAGATGTTTTAATAAATTCCTTTAATGATATGCCATTTAATTATGTTAATTCTTAGTTTTATATTTACTCTGTACTTATTTGCTTAAAACTTTCCTAAACATTAAATTGAAGCTTCATTTGTAATTATATTTAGTTACCAAATGTGTTAAAAACAATGCAATTAGCGAATTTAATACACAGAGCCGACATTTGATAATGTTCGTCATACACGGACCGCAGTTTGCAGTTCACTGTCCGCTTGAAAATCGGTACCGACTCTGTAGAGCAGTCCGTTTATGTTGGCCCTTAAATAAAGAATAACATAATTAAAATATAACAGCAAATTGATGTCATTAAAAATGTATTTGCCTATTTTTGTAAAAAATAAAACGTAGTAAAAATTTTTCAGTTAAAGTCAATATTAAAATTATGACTAAATAAATGTTAACTTTTACATTCCTAGCTTACAAGTTACTTAATTGGTTGTTATTGTTTTCAGTGTGATATTGATATTATTATGTGTTTTTTTACGTTTATAAAATAAATCTTAATATATTTCATGAAAGAATAAACGGGAGTGCCTTTATTGCGTCGTTTCATTTAAACCCTGACAGAAAAAAAAACTAATCCAACGGCCGAATACTGAAACACTTAAACAGCTTCAAATCGCATTAAAATCTTGTCGTCAATCAGATTGTAAGCAGCGAAACAAAGTGCTAAAGTATCGTTTCGGTATTCGGCCGTTAGAAGCCATATTTTCGTACAAAAATAGTTTTTGAGTCTAAAGCTGGATGTCAATTTGTGTAAAGAAACGATACGAAAACTACGTCATGTACAATTTAATTTTTAAAAATATTTTTGTGGTTATTAATTGTCTGTACAAATATTAGAAGTCCACAGTTTCGATGATTTCAAACAACAATCAATCACTAATGAATATCAATATAAATTATAAACGCATTTATAATTGTTACTAATAAATAAATATTGACTTGGAAACGCCCCTTATCCTTGATCATGCGCATTAAATGCGGCCATCTTGGACTATCATAAGATATAAATAATTTACTTAAATATTCAAATTATCACATGCTTAGGCAATGCAGTTAGTGTAAAGTGGATTGGGCGGGGGATAGGATGGGTAGGCAGAGGAAATCCTTTTTCTGTGCGTCCCCTCCTTTGTTGATTAAAGGTCGCGTCTACAAATGCGTTCGCTTCTCTATTTTGTCGAATTCTTTGACCGCTAGCTTGTTTTTCATCTTAAAAATCTGGTCTATTATAAAGTAAAGGTCTATTATATTTCTAACTAAGACTAAATAAAAAACAAAGTGTTAACTATAAGCAACTAAGTTAATATAAAAAACCATCCGTCATATAGTTATTTAATTTCGCAATGGTATGAAAAAAGTATCACCATAAAAGATCTCTTACTTACTTACTTTTTTAATTTAATTTTTTACTTAAGTAGTAACTAAGAACAATATCAGAGGTAGAGCAAATTTTCCATGAAACAATTGCCTCATTGTACCTTAAAGTTACTGATCTGTAAAAATGGATAGGTCATTGCATGGAAAAGACCGTTTTTGCTTCGTTCCGACTTAAAAGCGCCTGTTAATTATATCAGTTGTATATATCTTTATTGTTAGTTCGAATTGTAACCACCGAGACCGACAGAAACAATCAGCGCTAAAATTTATACCACAGTTTATACCCTGTCCATTTACACAGGTCAATGTTTAAATTAAACAGTTGTTTTCATACCGAGGAATTTTCACTACTCGAATAACACGAGGTTTTTTAACCGAGCGTTACATTTTAAAGGTTAATCAAGTAATATTAATTATGACATATATCGCAGTGATCATTTAACGTTACGCCTTACAACGCAATCAGAGCAGTCAGAATGCCGAAAAATATAATGCACTCATTTGTAAACTCGTAACTGTCCGCCTATCCTAATAAGGCTGGGACACAATAAAACCTTAACTGATTTAATTGATATTATTAAGTCTTTCCGTTCTCAACACGACACCTATCAGTGTACACTCCATCCAAAATAAAATAAGCCTTAAGTATTATTAGATAAGGCGGTAATATAATTTTTAAAGACACAACGATTGTGGTTCCGAGGAGATTTTTGTCACTCAATTCATGCGAAGTCATGTAGCAGAGAGGTAACAAATCATCATTTTTTCGAAACGACCAGCAGTCAGTCATTCCCCGATATAGCCGGGCTGTTTACGCGGGCGAAAAGAAATGTTGCTCGTTAGCGCGGATAATGGGAGCTTTGCATTATTGAGATGCGTACAGTTGTATCCAAAAGTGTTAAAATTGAACTGACAAATATTGTTTTATATAAATATAACAACATTCCAGTAGGAAATATAAATATTTTTACTTATTTGAACAATTTAAATTAGTTACTTGTATACCTTGGTCGTAATCGAAGACAAAAATGTCTATTTACTAAAATTACATTTTCTGTAGTTTCGACTATTTATAATTTCCATGTATTTATCTATATTTATATCTATACTAATATTACGAGTATAAAGAGGAAAGATTTGTATTTTTATATTTTTGTATGTATTGAAATAACTCAAAAACTACTGGGCCGATTATAAAAATTCTTTCACCGTTAGAAAGGTAATTTATCTGTGAGTAACATTTTAATTACACGGGAGCAAAGTCGCAAGCAACAGCTAGTTTCTCATAAAATTAATAACTTTTATTTTCGACTGTACTACCGAAAAGTTCCAGTTCTCGGGTCTGATTTTAACGAGGAAATATATCGGCCTAATTGAGATTACACCTCGTGCAGTTGGGCTCCAAAAACTCATGTCGTTATCCCATAGATGGCGCTGATTTATTAAGACATCTTCTGAATAGACAGCTCGAAAGTGGAGCACTCGGAATGACGGATATTTTTCAACCGATTCTCTTCGTATTGGTCAATGCTGAAATAAATGACAAAATACTGACATTTTTGATTGGTAAGATAAGTGAGTTGAGAAAATAATAGTTTATAATCTTATTAATATTATACATGCGAAAGCACAGATGGATTTTTGTTAAGCCGCCTAAACTGCTAAACGGATCTCGATGAAAGTTATAGATGTAGAGTCTGGAAGAAGACATGGGCTACTTGCTTTTGTATTTTTTTTTAATTCCACGTGGATAGAGTCCCGGACAAAAGCTAGGGAATATGTTGTGTTTCCTACAAGTAATTACATTATTTTGTATGGAATGGTTAAATGTTCTTAACACTAGATCGAATTAGGATTAGCTTATGAAATCGCTTGAAATTTTATTTTCTCCCTTTCTTTTGTAAACCTGTGCATTGTTATTTACTTAAATTTTTAATTAATGCATTCAAGCTAATGTTAGGAGACTTAATTTTTTGTAAAATTAAATGTTTCCGTGACATTTTTAATGATTGTGTTTACGCATAAATTTATTTCCTTAATACCAGCGCTACGGGTGTTTAACAGAGATAAATTCTATCGTAAAAATTAAATAAAAAACAATAGATGGAACATTGCTTCTATTAAATATTTATAAGCAAAATTGCATTAAATGTCACATTTGAATGTAACGATCAACTTGATAATGTGTCTATTAACATTCTAGAAAACCACTTCAAGATTCTGTAAAACGTTGTTTTTAATAGTAATAGGAAAATTTATGAATGCGCTAATTCTACATAAAATGTGATTTATTTATTACCAGCAACCCGCTGTTTTTTTATTTGATTTTATCAATGTTAATGCACTCTATAAGTGTGAAATATTAAAACATGTAAATCGACTGCGTTTAGTCAAGTTCAGTTTTGGTTATAATTTTTGTCACAAATAACCACCATTGAAACGTAGAAGCACATAAATAAATTTCAAGATATGTGTGAAGAAAAAAGAAACAAGAAGAAATTCAAATATATGATAATCCGCAGTGGGCCAGCGTGGTTGACTATGACCTAATCATGTAGGCTCCGACCCCTCAGCTCAAAGAGATTCAAATATATAGAGGAGGCATAGACACTTCACTTGAAACATTTTTCACATAATCATCACTAACGCTATCTATTGATACATCCTCAAAACCATATGTCTATTTTGGAACACTGTTTTCTTTATTTTGTTGATGAAACTTATTAAAATTTTGTAAATACTAAACTGATATAGTACCTTTCAGAGAAAGTACCGGACAAAAAATTTTGTTCACTATGCCTCGTCTATGCATTATTTAAATGTCTTTGGGATAATCAACATTTGTTGTCACATTTTTTTTTGTCAAATTGATAAAAACAAAGTCATAACATATAAAATAGAGTTTCACAACACGTTTCAAAAGTCACAATAATAAGAATCTTATTTAATGTAAGTTAATACCTAAAAGAGTACCGAAATGAAAATTACGAGAGGCTGTGACAATTTTTTGCGCGACTCTCCACAACAGTGCGTATATTTAATATTTTCGTTCAAAATAATTACTGGTTTGTCGCAGTGGGCATTAAACGTCATATAAAATGCGTGAAAGACAACTCGAGATATTTCGATTCAACGCTTTATTGTACGTAATGTCCGTTCTTTGATTGCTTTTAAAATTTTATAGATCGTTTTATTCAATATCTTTTTGTACAAAATCAATAAATTAAACTACCTAGTTTGAGTTTGTTGATTTTTACAACATTTTTCCGGTTGCTTTTAAGCAAAATTACGAAAAAATTAATGGAAAATAAAGTTGTTTTGAGTGTAAAAAGTGACCCATTCAAACACAGCCCGATGGCTTTTATGTTATAAAGCCAGCTACACACGCTTATCTGAACAGTCTAATCTTTCAGATAAAAACAAAATTGGGAACTTTTCTGTGCTCAGTTTTGCCTACACAGGTTAGTTAACTAAACTATCAGACTGTTAAAACTGCCATGTGTAGCGGGGTTTACAATGCTTGTGTTTGAATATGTCACTTTTTACACTCAAACTTTATTTTCCATTAAATTAAAAACTAACAGCCTTACAAATAAACGCGGTATAAAGTTAAACTTAGGAATAAACTGATTATAATCAAAATAGTTCAAATTTTGCAAATATTAATCAGTTTATTCCTAATTTTAACTTTATCGCGTTTATTTGTAAGGCTGTTAGAGTTTAACTAATATAAAACTGAACGTGTGTCGAGGGCTTTATTAATATAATTGATAAGATATTCAGGTGTCAAAAAAACTAATCGGATTATATGACGTCATACGAATTTTTTAAATTATAAGCGTATAATTAATAATAGACATCCCAAAGGTTACTGGATTCAAATCGGAATTTTAAAAATGCAATAAACAGCGACACCTAATTCATTATTTATTGATCGTAATTTATTCAAGTCAAGCCTGTGTGGTAGAAATTTGCAAACAAATTGCTTTCTTAGATAAACAAAAATCACATTTAGATGACCTTTTCTAATCAGTGTTAATTAATTGATTTTTATGGATCTGTTTTAACAATGATTTCATTTGTTTTTATTTTCATACCTTTTTAAAATATTTGGATACACTGCATTATTATCAAGGTTTTTTTTTTTTTTTTTTTTTTTTTTCTTGGCTTTCACACCTTGGTGTATTTAGCCACTTATCAAGGGTTAAATTTTTATTTCTATTTTATGTAGTTAAATGTAGTACGGCTTAAGCGTTTTGATACTATTACATATAATAAAATTAACAGATGTTAAAATTTATTTTTCATTATTTTTTTCGTAATTTTGCTTAAAACAAAAAAAAATTCACAAATCAACAAACTCAAACTAGGTAGTTTAGCATATTGATCTTGTACAACGTATTCAACAATAAAAAGATCTATAGAATTTTAAAATCATAATTATCAGATGTAACTATAACTAACTAATTATTTTGTAACCCCTACAATATGCACGAAATTATTTTAGTTATTTAATGTATATATTTCAAAACTAATATTCTTGTTTTTGAAAAACAAACACACCTCGGCTGATATTACCATGTTCGAAAAAAAACTAACAAATGACAATTATACTGATCAAATCATCAACATACATAATTTAATCGTAAATTTATCAAGGCGTCATATTTTATCGATCAGCCACCAGGGGGCCAGAATAATCTGTTTCCAATTCGATACGAAATGCTATAATAAAATTTATATCGCCCCATCGCCAAATTGTGTCAATCGTAAAAATTATAATACCGAAACGGAGCGATTCTTGTAACACATTATCGTCATTACCAAAAGGTTATTATAATTATATTTTAAGAATCATAAAGTCGTAAGTCAATTGCCAATTACAAAAGTGATTTCATTTCGAGTTTCCATGGTAGGGGTACCGTACTATAAATGGACTCATTAAGTAGTACATTCTAGTGAAATAAACGGTTATTGGAATAGATAAATATTTTATTTTCGACCTTGATTGGGATACAGCGATGTTGATTTGTATAGCTTATGAATATTGAATTACCAAATTTAGTAATGATTTCAAATTTACTGAGTGATTCTGAATTAATCCATTATAAGATGTCCCGTTGATTTTGTGGGTATTTTTGACTACGATGACTTAATAGTCAAGATACTTACATTCGTAGACTCATGCAGAGAGACATGTTTATAGATGTTGACAAATAAAAGAAATCATTTCTTAGATGTATTTTTTATCTATGATTCTAATTTGTAAACCTTACTAATCTTACTATCTTTTTAATCTTAATAATATTATAAATGTGAAAGTTTAGATGGATGGATGGATGGATGTTTGTTAGAGTTTGTAGCTTAAACGGCTAAACGGAATTCGATGAAATTTGGTACAGATGTAGAGTCTGGAAGAACACATAGGCTACTCACTTTTGTTTTTTTAATTCCACGCGGACGGAGTTGCGGGCGAAAGCTAGTAACTAATAAAACCAAAAACTACGGGGTCAATTTCAAAAATACTTTCGCAATTAGAAAGTTTTATCACTCAGTAAACAAAGGGCTAAATTTATTTCTAAATAACAAATGACAATTATACTGATCAAATCATCAACATACATAATTTAATCGTAAATTTATCAAGGCGTCATATTTTATCGATCAGCCACCAGGGGGCCAGAATAATCTGTTTCCAATTCGATACGAAATGCTATAATAAAATTTATATCGCCCCATCGCCAAATTGTGTCAATCGTAAAAATTATAATACCGAAACGGAGCGATTCTTGTAACACATTATCGTCATTACCAAAAGGTTATTATAATTATATTTTAAGAATCATAAAGTCGTAAGTCAATTGCCAATTACAAAAGTGATTTCATTTCGAGTTTCCATGGTAGGGGTACCGTACTATAAATGGACTCATTAAGTAGTACATTCTAGTGAAATAAACGGTTATTGGAATAGATAAATATTTTATTTTCGACCTTGATTGGGATACATCGATGTTGATTTGTATAGCTTATGAATATTGAATTACCAAATTTAGTAATGATTTCAAATTTACTGAGTGATTCTGAATTAATCCATTATAAGATGTCCCGTTGATTTTGTGGGTATTTTTGACTACGATGACTTAATAGTCAAGATACTTACATTCGTAGACTCATGCAGAGAGACATATTTATAGATGTTGACAAATAAAAGAAATCATTTCTTAGATGTATATTTTATCTATGATTCTAATTTGTATATCTTACTAATCTTACTATCTTTTTAATCTTAATAATATTATAAATGTGAAAGTTTAGATGGATGGATGGATGGATGGATGTTTGTTAGAGTTTGTAGCTTAAACGGCTAAACGGAATTCGATGAAATTTGGTACAGATGTAGAGTCTGGAAGAACACATAGGCTACTCACTTTTGTTTTTTTAATTCCACGCGGACGGAGTCGCGGGCGAAAGCTAGTAACTAATAAAACCAAAAACTACGGGGTCAATTTCAAAAATACTTTCGCAATTAGAAATTTTTATCACTCAGTAAACAAAGGGCTAAATTTATTTCTAAATAACAAATTGAATATCCTTAGACATCAATACCAAAAAAATTGCCATTGCAGCAAGTTTTTAATCTCCGCGCAGTCGAAGTCACAGAAAAAAGCTAGTTCGGAATATAAAGAAAGTTTTGTTAGACAGTTCCGAATGAAAATTTTAACTACATTGGTTCAAATTTAAGTAACCTAAAGATTGCAGTAGCGACGAAACAAAGAATCTAAAAACTTGATCTATCCATTGCTAAGTTAGAGATTAATTGAATAATTTGTACTTTGTTTCTCACAGGATAATTTTCGGATCGATCTTAAAAATGGAATATTGACTTCGGTCGTAACAGAATTAATAAATCGCCTATCGATGACATCAATATTTCGGAACATATTTTTTTCTGAATCCGTACAAGTGTCTCGAATGAATCATCGAAACGTATAACGGATATCAAAATTGAACGATCAGATTTCGCATAAATAAGATAGGACCACGTATAATTTGTCAGTGACTTATTTGGGGAATTTAACTGAATAAAAATATTGTATATCATATGTTGTTAAGGCAAAAATGGACTTTTAATTTAATATTCTATGCTCCTGTCCATACTACATGATCGAATTCATTCATTCAACATAAGTTCATCGTCTAAACCTTAATAAAATTGCTATTTATAAATAATTTAAAATTAACAACAAAAAGGTATAATAATGAGTAGAGTTTTGATTCGTAACCAGAGATGTAGGCATTATACGTAATAGTAAATTTATTTCTAAATAACAAATTGAACTATCAGATTTCGCATAAATAAGATAGGACCACGTATAATTTGTCAGTGACTTATTTGGGGAATTTAACTGAATAAGAATATTGTATATCATATGTTGTTAAGGCAAAAATGGACTTTTAATTTAATATTCTATGCTCCTGTCCATACTACATGATCGAATTCCTAAGTACGTCATCTAAACCTTAATAAAATTCATATTTATAAATAATTTAAAATGAACAGCAAAAATGTACAATAATGAGTAGAGTTTTTATTCGTAACCAGCGATGTGGGCATTATACGTAATAGTAAATTTATTTCACACTAACTGTTGCCCGCGACTTTTTCCACGCAATATTAAGATAATAAAGTAGCCTATAATATGCCCGTCTAGCTACCCTTCAGTGAAAGTCCGGTCAAAATCGGCCCAGCCATTTCGGAGATTACCCGGAACGAACGCGGCTTGCGGACAGACAGACAAAATTGTTTTAAATGCGATTTTCGTTATCAGCAACTTAAATACATCATCTTCCCGAAATCTGGAATTTTTCTTTTTATATTACAAACAGACACTCCAATTTTATTATATGTATATAGATTAAAGCAATAAATTACAATATTACCCACCTCACTTTATAAAATTCGTCGAACAATCTGCCAGATGTTCGGGTAGCTTCGGCCGTTAAAATGTGACGCGAAATCAGAATTCGAATTCGGAACTTGAATTTGAAATTCGAAATTCGAATTTGTTTAGTGTTCAAGATTGGAGTAAAGTTTAAAATTTTGCTTAAAAGATGGCGTTGTAACAAAACGGTTAATTTGTATGATAAATTATTTGCTTTGCTGTTGTGATTTGTTATGAAAAATTATAGTTAATTCTAATTTATTGAGTGATACGTTTTTATATATCAATATAAGGAGGTGAAGACGACCATTAGTGTTAAGTCCATAGCGAATTCCAACGCCATATTTCAACTCCTTTATGGAATGAAGCGACGGGTGTAATAATATTTTATATCATGTTTTCTTGCGTTATTTCTTAACAACCTGTTTATTAGAGCAAACTTCTAGTTCGTATTCTTAAAGAGTATTAAATCCTAAAAAGATGCCAGCAAGAAGTAATCAAGACGCAAGACAAAATTTTATGTACCGAAACTACGAGTATTTTAAATTCAATTTTAACCATAAATGTGCCTTAGTTATAAAGGTTACCTGTCCGTGCCACTTTGTTAACAAACCTTGAAGATTTCTTAGAGTCAGATAGTCCGCTGTAGGTGCTATCGCGATCCTAGCGCCACCTAGCGCGACTTATCGAGTGAAGATTTATTCGGCACACGCATCGGCGCGAGCGCAGCTAATTTTGGTATTGCCAGTATGTAATGGAGGTGGGATGTTTATTTTATCGCTGCAAAGCCTTTTAAGTTTAGATTCGCTTGCTATTTGTACTTTGTTTAAGGATAGAACGTTTGTTTGGACATCCTTCGATCTTGAAAGAGCGAACTAAATTTTTTATAGTATTATTAAATTTATTTAGTGAAGCGATATTACTATTTTTATTAATTTTGTAGATATTATTGTCTAATTCGTATAAACAGGATGTGAGATCCAGATTTCAAACTAATTGAGTTTTTTTTTATATTAATTCCGTCCATTCTTTGTTTATTAATTAGTCTATATAGATTAAAATGAAAATATTTAATTAAAAATGTATTAGCTAATTTAAGATCTCGCTACAGAATGGTGAAATGAAATTAATTTATGATTGAAATCTATTCTTTATACGAATATAGAATGATTAAAGAAAATAATTAATATGCAAATTAATATGCTAAATCAGAATACGGACGTCGGCTAAATAAAGGCTATAATTATTAAGTTTTTAAAAACTACGTTCGGTAGCGGGAACTGCCAGCGATGGTCCAATTTCAATTATCAACGGTCGTAAGAAAAATAATAACTATAACGAGTTATGGAATATAAGTTAACAATAATCATACTAATATTATAAATGCGAAAGTTTAGATGGATGGATGTTTGTTAGAGTTTGTAGCCTAAACGGCTTAACGGATTTCTATGAAATTTGGTATAGATGTACAGGATATTCTGGAAGAACACATAGGGTACTTACTTTTGTTTTTTTTTAATTCCACGCGGAAGGCGTCGAGACCGAAAGCTACTACTGCATATTGTAAACTAGCAATTCGCCCTAGTTTCGCCTGCGTGGCAAAAATATACTCTTCATATCTTTCTCTCACATTCATATCCTTCTGGGTGATGTCTCATTTATTATTATAATAAAATGTAAGCTATTTTAGTTAGTGATAATAAAGATTTAAAATGGAGAATTCATTTTTGTAATTGGTTTAATAGTTTCGCAGCTTATTTAATGCAAACAATCAAATGTTGTTCTTTGTAATATTCGTATAGATTGCATGGTCGTATTTTCTAGTTTAGTAATACCAATAATATAAGAGTAGTTTTGAGATATATGTATAATACGCGCGTATCTAATGCTTTTGAGCATACAGTTTAGTATATAGGTAACTTCCATAGTCATCGTCATTTCGAAAAGATCAGAAGAGTCGGTTTTTTAAGTGTTTTAACTAGCGTTGGTAAAATATTAATAAAAATAATGGAAAAAAAAGAAAAAATAATATAATAAAAAAGTAAAAATAAAAATAAAAACTCATTAATGTAACAAGGATTACGCAACAAAAAAAATAAAAAAAAGATATAAACTGTGCAAAAAAGAGTGCGGACCAAGACTGTGTAGATGTTGATTTAAAAAAAGAAAAAAACTAGCGTTGATTTATTTTTAATACTAACGTTTATTTTTGGCTTTGATTTTGATGTGTAATAGATTACAAAATACGATGATGTTGAACATAATTCAATACAAATGCAATACATTCGCACAGAAGACTTCAATGATAGCTCTTTAAATAAAACCTGTCTGAAATCGCGGAAGTGTAAACTATGGCACCACCATTAATTGTACGAGATATAGAGTAACGAACTGCAGATATGACAAGGTATTTGAATTAGTTTATTAAAATACTTAATTCTTACAGCGTGCACATCTGAAACTAAATTATCGCACAACTGATTAGTTTTGCTTTAATTGAGGTGCGCACACTACTCGATTTTAGTTGTACAACTAAACAGTTGAATTGGCTGGGAAACAATCGACAATCGCACAAAAGTTGTGCGATAGTTTAGTCAGAGTGTCCGCTCTTAAAACCTAGTGAAATTTATAAGCAAACAAACAATTTATATGACACTAACAACTTGTAAGGAAAGCTGATTACTGTATTAAATTGTATCTAGGGTTGGAGAATTGAAATGTTCTTTAGTTGTAATTATTATATAAAAGTCATGAATAACTTTATTCTATTTTTTTTACAAAGTAAAAATCAACTAATTTAAATACTCCGCGATTATACTCTTTGGTATAAAACTAAATATCTACTCTTTGATCTATGACCACCCAATCATTGCTCGTCGGAGCAGAATAAAGGCACCTAATTATAAGACTGTCGTCACTGTTACGTCTTCATTACCTATACGTGACTGATGACTGCGCTTTCAAGTCGCGTGAAAACAAATTAGATAGAACATCAACTGATCTATGTTCTATGAATGGACACCCGCTTTCGTTTCACATTGTACACGTAATGCTTTCACACGAGGGTAGCACATAGAACAGTAGGACAGAACAGCGTTCACAAAGTCACCTTCGATTAACGATACTGCTACTAGAATCAATGTACGTCACAAGCTCGTGACATAACTAAATTCAATACTAATATTAAAAGAAGCGCCAATAGCCTAATGGTTTGGGGTACGGACTACCGATCGTGAGGTCGAGGGTTCGAATCCCCGCCATTCGACTATTGTCGTGAACCATATCCTAGCACAAGCCTAGAGCTTAGTTGGAATGGTTAAAGGAAATATTAGTAAATTAACAAAAATCTACTAATATTTTTTCATAAATAAAAAAAGAAGAAAGATTTGTATATTGCATTTTTGTATGAATTGAAATAACTCAAAAACTACTCGGTTGATTTCAAAAATTATTTCACCATCAAAAGCTACGTTATCAGTGATTAACCTAGGCTACATTTTTTGTTATTATTTAATTTCACACGGGCGAAGTCGCGAGCAACAGCTAGTATACCGATATTTTTAGTAATATCGATCATGTTTATAGGACGGTACTGAGAGATTATCACCAACATTCCTAAAACCAAACGGGAGTAATGACACCAAAAAATCTCATACTTCGTTAATATCTCCCAACTGTCCTCTGATAGACTTCTATTTTGATATGTGTGTGTTCAAAGAACAGCATGCTCTGGCATACTGTTCTGCTCTCGTATGAAATCATAAGAGCATTTCCTTGACTTTTCCTTGTATCAAACAATACAAGTGCAGTTATAATGATGTAATGATCATATACCTATAATTAACATTATCATCATTTTGTTATTGTCCTTCAACAACAAGAGCTTTGGTAAAATATTCGTACAGCAACAGATCTCCAATGAATACTGGGCAAGGAAATTTTTTTTTAATTTACAAATACCACTAAGTTCTAATTTTAAATAGTTACAGACGGATAGTGTATGTATAATTCTGTACAGCCAGCTGCATACATATGCAAATTTAAAAAAAAACTTGTATACAGCAGATTTCAACAAATGTGTTCATATTATGAACAGATTATAAACGTATATGATAGATAATAAACTAAGATATAGATTATAAACGTTCATAATATGAACAGATTATAAATTTTTAATTTTTATACTTCCGATCATGAAATCATGGTATTAACGAATACTTGCATACATAATTTTGAACACAAAAGCCTACACAATATTCTAAATATTTTAATGTACATATTTATGAAGCTGATTATACATTTATTTTTACTTATTTGTATAAAAACTGATGAGAAAAAAAAGATTGCGTATCTTACAAATATTAATAATGTTGACATATATTTCATGTAAATTGTTAAATTTCGCTTTAAAGAGAGAATCTTTGACAATAATATATTAACTGTCAATATTTGGTGGCTATAACATACATCATATCGCAAGACTATAATAATTGGAATGGACAGAGGTGGATTTGCTCAATTGCTAATAACGACAAAATAGTAACAATTTATACTATTAAATAACTATAATTTTTAACCGTTACTCTAAATGTGTAGCTTATATTAATACTAGCTTTCGTCCGCGACTTCATCCGCATGGGATTAAAAAAAACAAAAGCAAGTAGCCTATGTGTTCAGACTATATCTATGCAAAATTTCATCGAGACCCTTTCAGTCGTTTAGGTGGCTAAACATTCGCATTTATAATTTAACGTACTATTTATAACTGATTTAAACTTAATTCAAACAATTCAGTATACATTTTTTTATCATTATATTTGTATCAGAATCACATTCTACAAGAAATAAACTTATACAAGAATTTATTTAGAAAATGTCCACTTAGCCCATAACGATCACATTAACCCTAATAAACATAGACCCAGAATAATAAAGATTTATATCGAAATCATTAAAGTACGAAAACTCGCCGGTCGGAATGGTTTCACCGAAGTCAAGAGATCACTCACTATGGAAATTTAAATTCAAAAGTCGACCGTAGCTCGGTGACCGGAGTTATCTTAGTTGTCATTTTGGTTCGCGAATCATGCGAAATTGATGACCCAAAGCCATCTGATAGTACTAACAAGCGGTAGCAGATGCACGTGCGATGCCGATCTCTTGAAGGATTCTGACGTGTGCTCAGCTTTGGGTGTGCTCGGGTGCGCCGGCCTGTACACGCATTTGTTTATTTTAAAACCTTATAACATCTGCAACACCACAATTTAAGGTATAACGCTTCAATTATACGTAATTTACTTCGTAGTGTAATTCATACATAGGTAGACAAATCAATTATAGTGATAGGCTGCTAACTATACTCGTACTAATATTATAAAGAGGAAAGATTTGCATTTTTATATGTATTGGAATAACTCAAAAACTACTGGGCTGATTTCAAAAAATATTTCACCATTAAAATCTACGTTATCAGTGAGTAACAAAGGCTATATTTAATTATTTTTTTAATTTCACGTGGACGAAGACGCGAGCAACAGGTAGTCTTAAAAGTTGGAACTTGTCGTCTATATCTTTGTTTAGACTAGGATCAAATTATTTTATCAATAGTTAATACTTATAAATGATGAATAAAACGTGTGATTACGCAAGATAAGGCGAGTTTCGTGACATCGGTCCCTGCATTTAGACACGGTCGAATTATTCTTACAAAGAGCACGGACCAGTTCCGAGATCCAGATTCGCGGACAAATTGTCTTAAATGCGAACGACGAAACTCGAAATAAAAAGCAAATCATCTGGCAATTAGCTGATTAATTGTTTAATTAATTGTACACTCTGTGGCGACATTACGTCCGGTTGAGGCGGGTTTTTTTTGCCGAGTGACAGACTCGAAAGATTTCTGCGTCACCAACGTTTTTGTACAACAATTTCTGAACGATAGCGGTAGATAATTTGTAGCAAAACAAGGATAAAATTCGTCAACAATTAACCTTCATTACGCACCAATCTTTTTATTGTGGAATCTTTGAAACGCAAGTGATACAATTACTTAAACTTGGTCCGTAAAATATAAACGAGAACTGTTCATAAGACCATGTGCACTTATACTTTGCTATGACAAAAACACTGAAAAACCTGAAATGATTCTTTTCTAATTTTCCGTCGTAGGTACTATGCAATCAAGCATCAGCAGATGAATGTGTGGAAAACTTACTTAAGAAACATTTCTAATGAAATTAAGAGCGCACACCTTTGTCTAAACTATCGCATAACTGTTAAGTCTCGCTTCGATTCCTGTGAGCTTATATGGAGGTGCGCATACTACTCGATTTTTACTTGTCCTAAACAGTTGAATTGGCTGCGAAACAATCGACAATCGCACAAAATTGATTTTCACTCTAGGTTTGGCGTAATTCATTTGTTATGAATTCGCAACGCAATCAACTATTCAAAAATCTTTTAACCAATAAATGGTTACCAATAACCTTAATTTCAACGCAATAAACCATACACGACACATACCGCTATCCACAAAAACAACATCGAATATGGATGTAATGAAAATCCATTTTTAAATACAGTTGTGAAACGATAAAGAAGATTCATGCTGTCATCGATGAATCCAGTTCAGTATTAATTACAGTTGGCGACTGTCGAGGCGTAACCAAATGCAGGTGAATTGTGTTACTGTAAATATAAATGGACTGTGGTCCGCGGCCGCCTCGATCGAAGTCATGGCGTTTGGCCATCGCATTCTCATCCCAATTCGCGTATCCCCGAGTACGTTGACATCGAATTAAAAACAATACAGAGTGTAACTCTTCTTTACTCTATATTATTTCGATTTAATCTCATTGAAGGTGCTAGACAAAATTGTGACAATACTGTAATTAACGTTGCGTGGAAAACAATGTTACTTTAAACACTAAAAGCGTGCGGCAGACCTAAACTATCGCACAACTGTTATGCGATTGTCTATTGTTTGGCAACAAATTCAACTGTTTAGTTGCACAACTAAAAATCGAGTAATGTGCACCTCCATATACGCTAATAGGTATCAAAGTGAGACTAAACAGTTGTGCGATAGTTTAGTCAAAGGCTCTAAGTTGCAATTCGATATCCTATTTCAACATGCTAGTTTAAATGGTAACAACTCTTCATACTACTTATAAAGCGTAAAATAAAGGTTAAATTTTCACTTGAATTGGTGAAGGTTTTTCGCCTGACAGGTGCTATAAAACTTTACGAGGATTGAAGCCGCTCTTCTCTTTGGCGTCCACTTTGCAGCAAAAAAATTGGAGCATGCGTACACTGTGCGCTCATGAAAATTAATAAGTATTTCGTCAGAAGCCCTCTGTGGTGTGTGCGTCTTTTTTTGGAATTTCTGTCTGCAATTTGTCCGTTTATAATTGAATACGGAGTTTATATTTGCCGCTTCATCTCAGATAACACTGTTATTTAGTGCATTTTGTTTTATCTATGTATTACTTTTTATTTCTCTTTTCTCTTACGTAGTTCGCATATTTAAAGAAAATATTATTACTTATTAGAAGTAATAAATTACTAGCGAGACCCATAAATAATCTATATCTATATCTATACTATTATAATAAAGCGTAAACACACACTTCTTTGTTGCTTAAGATGTCAGCATTTACAGCATATTTTTGAATAATTCTATTTTTAATAAAAAGCCCTACTCCTACGTCACGCTTTAGGCTATATATTTTCTCGCCATTAAACTTAGGGGGTAGATATTTTGGATAAAACCCCTAATGTGGGAAAGAGACCCTAAGTTGCTGCCAACATCAAGAAAGCAAGATTGCTAAGGTTTGTCATGTCATGTCATTTTGACATCTGCTATTGATAATTTGACAAATGTAAACAATGAAATAAAATTTTCATAATTTCATGCGGATGAAGCCGCAGGAGAACAGCTAGTGTATTAATAAACGACTAACTAAAATTCTAATTTAATAAACATATGTTAGAATTTTAGAATATCAGAAACAACCATTGTTAACAGATTTTTTTTTAATTTCTCTTCCTACACTAGTGTTTCATAAAAAATGTAGATTTAATATTATTGAATCGTTTGTTTGCGTTTTTATATGTTAACATAAAAACACATGAAGTTAATATACGAGTATATTTCATTAAAAAAGTAAATTAGATGGACTATATACCGTGGTTAATTTCAATTTCTCGCCGCTGGTTAAATCACAAAAACAATCGAGTTCGATTTTTCTTAAAAATTAATACGAAAAAGCCGAAAACCGGAGACGAGGCGGGCCGTGTCCGAATATGGCCGCCGAACGGGCGGTCGGTATAAATGATTCGAAATTGTTTCCGTGAGTACGAGACACCGCAAAAACTACGTGTCACAACAATAAATCATTCGATGCTGGCGAGTTGAGTTTACTCGATTAAACGTACTGTTCGATTGTCGATGCGACGGTTACATACGAACGTATGAGATACAGATCTAATAAACTACTAGATATGGCATAATAAATATAAAATCCTGGATATAAGTAAATATAATGTATTTAACATTTGGCAATATAAAGACAATTGGCAATTATAACAGAAGACCACAAAAACATTTTATTAAAAAAAAAAATTGTCCCTTCGACTTTGTACTTTTTCTTAATTCATATTTTCAATTGCATTTATTTCTAGAACTGGACTGACAAATGTTTATGATTGATGACAATTTTTAATAATCCTTTAGATATTTTTTTTTATTTGAACTAATCTTATATTTTTATTGACATGTCTATAACTTTTGTGTGTTTATTTTCGCGAATGTCTATAGAGAGTTGTAAAGAAGAATGTCGTTCGGCGTTTTTTGTTTAAAGCCTTTTTGAAACTTCTTTTTGTGCTTGAATAATATATTTGTGTTACATTGAAAGGTTGTGCGTCGCTTCCTTATTTATTGATGTTCGTTATAACTGTAAAATGAAATTAACGTTATTAATAATGTCCGACGGCATTATTAGTGGTACATTTTTTTGTTTAAAGCCTTTTTGAAACTTCTTTTGTGCTTGAATAATATATTTGTGTTACATTGAAAGGTTGTGCGTCGCTTCCTTATTTATTGATGTTCGTTATAACTGTAAAATGAAATTAACGTTATTAATAATGTCCGACGGCATTATTAGTGGTACATTTTTTGTTGCCAACTGATCAATGTAAAAGATTGTAATCAAAAATCAAAATGAGAACGTTGTTGACAAACCCTTGAAATCTTTTTAAAAAAAGAACGATATTTTTTTATTTGAACTAATCTTATATTTTTATTGACATGTCTATAACTTTTGTGTGTTTATTTTCGCGAATGTCTATAGAGAGTTGTAAAGAAGAATGTCGTTCGGCGTTTTTTGTTTAAAGCCTTTTTGAAACTTCTTTTGTGCTTGAATAATATATTTGTGTTACATTGAAAGGTTGTGCGTCGCTTCCTTATTTATTGATGTTCGTTATAACTGTAAAATGAAATTAACGTTATTAATAATGTCCGACGGCATTATTAGTGGTACATTTTTTGTTGCCAACTGATCAATGTAAAAGATTGTAATCAAAAATCAAAATGAGAACGTTGTTGACAAACCCTTGAAATCTTTTTAAAAAAAGAACGATATTTTTTTATTTGAACTAATCTTATATTTTTATTGACATGTCTATAACTTTTGTGTGTTTATTTTCGCGAATGTCTATAGAGAGTTGTAAAGAAGAATGTCGTTCGGCGTTTTTTGTTTAAAGCCTTTTTGAAACTTCTTTTGTGCTTGAATAATATATTTGTGTTACATTGAAAGGTTGTGCGTCGCTTCCTTATTTATTGATGTTCGTTATAACTGTAAAATGAAATTAACGTTATTAATAATGTCCGACGGCATTATTAGTGGTACATTTTTTGTTGCCAACTGATCAATGTAAAAGATTGTAATCAAAAATCAAAATGAGAACGTTGTTGACAAACCCTTGAAATCTTTTTAAAAAAAAAAAAACATATTGCGGGATTCGAACCCAGGACCTTCAGTCTACAAGTTAACTTAACTTCGGAGCTGCAGACGCTCTGGTTCATTAGGCAATTTTATTGTTTTGAAAGTTTAGTTTAAACTCTGTACATGCTGTTACTGTACTGATCTCTCTGTCTAAAAATCTTACCTGTGAGAACAAATTAGATTTTTTTTCTTTTGGTTTCTGCTAAATCTTGCATCGTAGTCTGTAAACACTGTAGATAATTGCTCGTATATAAATTCCCTAATAAGAAATTTAACTGTTAATTGCAATTAAATCCAATGAAGGCATCACATGAGCATATATCTGGCAACACAATGACGAATTAAGAAATTCCTTCTGTGACAATTGTGATGTGCTACATAAAATCTTTTTGTATGAATAACTGTAAGAAGTCCTTTATGATTTTCATTATTTTATTAAAACAAGCTTTATCTATACTAATAATTTAAAGAGAAAATATTTGCATTTTTGTACGTATTGAAAAAATCAAAAAATACTGAGGCGTTTTCTATAAATTTTTCATCATTAAAAAGCTACGTTATCATTGAATAACATAGGCTATATTTTGTTATTATTTTTTACTTTCACGCGGGCGAAGTCGCGAGCAACAGCAAGTCGTAAGTAAAACTTAATTTAAATTAGTCTAATTTCTCTCGAGAAGATCGTAAGATAGAATAAATGTTACCTGTTTTTATTCACCTAAGTATACTGATAGTCTTTAATTCCATTCCTGCCAGTCCAATCAGTGCGTCTACATACAGTTTTACTAAACTTTTCGAAGACAGTGGTAGAGCCCGCTTTAACATCTTCGCACGAATGGGCCGGCTCGCCCGGTGTACCACGACCACACAGAAGACAGACGTGAAGTGGGACTAATTCCGCGATGCGTCTGATGAGTGTGGTGCCGGAGGTTTAATTTTGGTCCTTTTCCCTTTCCACCTTTTTATAAATAGGGAAGGATGGGAAGGAAAATTGGATTTGACGGCGCATAGGAAAGGGAAATATCCGCTATATGTGCGTCTCCTCCGTCGATTAAGGATAGGCAACGCATCTGCAGTTGCAGATGTCCATGGGCAGCGGTCGCTTCGCCATTGTTGCGGTTTCAGGTAGCCGCTTGCTCGTTTCCACCTCGTAGTATAAAAAAAGACTTACCTATCTGCTTATATCATGATTTAAATATAAGAAGATTTAATAATTCTTCTTTCTTGAATAGTGAATTAATTGTAATTATAGTTTTGTAACTAGGCCATGTACTATATGGACATAGAATGTAGTATCAGCATTCTTGTCGATGAGACTACTACAGAAATTATTTATGAAGTCAATTATATAAATTGCCTACAATTAAGATATCTTTCGTATAATTTGCGAGTAAAATAGCATTATCATGTATATTTATTTTGTTCCTCTAATTCCTTTGTAATGGATTCATTTAATTTGTGTGCTTTAATGAATAGAAGCAGTTCTTTAATTCACAGACGTGTTTTAACATCTGTCAATTGTTTTTTGCGTCTATCGGCTGAATACTGAAACGCTATTTAAGATGTAACAGTATGATAACTCACACTTTAACTCCGAATTCCATACAAATTTTGACGTCTATAAGATTTTCGGCTGTGAGAGCACGCTCACCTTTGACTAAACTATCGCACAACTGTTTAGTCGCGCTTTGATTCCTATAAGCTTATATGGAGGTGCGCACACTACTCGATTTTTAGTTATGCAACTAAACAGTTGAAAACTGCGAAACAATTGACAATCGCACAACAGTTGTGCGATAGTTTAGTCAAAGTTCGCCCGCTCTAAAGATGAGTATATCAGTCATTGAGAACTGCCTAGAGTACATCATCAAAACCGGTTCCACAAATTGTTCTTAATCGGTTCGAAAGCTTTAAAAAACTGGCAATACGACTGAGAAGTATCATGCCTATATGGTGTCAACCGAAAAAATACAACTCGTAAATAACAAACGCGCCCGCATGCATACGCAATGGAACGTCCCAATGTAAAAAACTGTAACTCCAAAAAAACAAAAAATACCGACTCAATAATTAAAGTGGGCAATGCTCTCACGGAAGAGCAACGCTTCCATACTTCGGATGTTTGACTGCAAGGAAAATTCGCATCGCCCAAAAACGAGAATTAAGACATAAATATGTACATAATTATACGATATACAAAAATTGTAATGCTAAGACGCTTTTGTGTGAACTACAAACTACTCTTCATAATTTTAAATCTACATTTGAATTTTTTAATTCAATCTGTGATTACCACATTGATTGTAAGGATTTTATAAAATTGAAACTGTATAAAATACACAAAGACATTTAAGAAATATGTAGACTAGGCATAGTGAACAATTTTTATTTTCCCGGTAGGTATTTTCTTTGACAGGTACTATATCAGTTGTCAAGTTTAGTACCATCTCGTGTCCTTGTATTGACATGTAAAAAAACCTTTTTCAAAAATATTATAAGCTTCATTTTACTTTTTACTAATGTTATAAATGTAAAAGTTTAGATGGATAGATGGATGGATGTTTGTTAGAGTTTGTAGCCTAAACAGCTCAACGAATTTCGATGAAATTTAGCATAGATGTAGAGGAAAGTCTGGAAGAACACATAGGCTATTCACTCTTGTTTTTTTCAAATTCACTCGGACGGAGTCGCGGGCGAAAGCTAATTTTTTGTTGTAAAATACACTAAAAACAAAATCTTCTCAAAAAAACAGTACACTAAAAAGTAACGAAATAATTACTTGAAAATAGTAAACCTCCCTTATTGTAGCTGTAATGTCTATATTGTACAATTATTATTACTTTGATGTATTTGTGCTCATTCAATCAGAATTTGCATATGAACCTTCGTAATATATTTGATCCATTTACCCATTCATTTTGTAACGAAAACACTGAAATTTTTACTATCAAAAATCACTCCGCAATTATATTTCGAATGCAACAATTCAAACATCGCTGTATTCTATAAATGGTGCTAGAAAAAAGGCATAAATAGCAATTGAAAGCGCGAAAGATCTCAATCGGTACATCAATTAAGTCTCGCCGCGTGGCCCGGGGCGGCGAGTCGGTCGTGACCACTGCCCTCTACTTTATGTTGGCACGAACTCGTGGGAACATAGACTGCTACTGTGCTGAACGGACAAACATTGTGGTTCTGTATGGATTTATCAAAATTTAATGTTTACGCAAAATTAATTGCGAGCTCTAATCACAGTTGCGCTTTAGACTGAAAGTGTAAAATATTGCTTGAGGTTTTATTATCTATGGTAATACTAGCTTTCGCCCGCGACTCCGTCCGCGTGGAGTTATAAAAGGAAAAGTAAGTAGCCTATGTGTTCTTCCAGACTATCCTTTACATCTATGCCAAATTTTATCGAGATTCGTTCAACCGTTTAGAGTACAAACTCTAACAAACATCCATCCATCCATCTAAACTTTCGCATTTATAATATTAGTAAGAAGTAAGATTAGAAGAGGAAATATTTGTATATTTGTATGTATTGTAATAACTCAAAAACTACTGGGCCGATTTCAATAATTCTTTCACCATTAAAAAGCTACTTTATCGCTGATAAACATAGGCTTTATGTTTAAGTAGTCAAATAAAATATATTCACAATATCAGATTTAAAGATAAAATATACTTGATTTCTACTATTTTTTTTTTCTTAAAGAAGGCAATCGAATAGCGAATCGTCTAATATTAATTAATCGGCAGAGGAACCGAATAAAAATATCAGAAGTGCGCTAAATTATGAAGGAAAGCGTTCACTTCGCAAGAATCAGTCTACAATAAAATAACGAATTGAATAGAGCTGTGCAAATCCAGCGACGGGCGCTAATCTCAAACGATTTATTTAAATTGAACCGTCGCCGTGTCTAAATATGCGCATGCAATAGTGTGAAGATCGTATCGTGTCTCCCGCACGATTTATGAACCGTCATAAGATTCCCGGTGACGGTCTATGGTGTTATTATATTAAGGTCGTCCAGAGGTCATTTGGATGCAATTATTGAAAATATTTACATACGTTTCTACACCTCATTATACGAGCAGTATTGATGATATCAAATACAGATATACGGAGGCGATAGATTTAAATTTATTAAAGATCCAACTGAAAAGCTAGATGTTTAAACTTCGCATAACTACGAGTATTTGGTTGAAATTATAGAAAATATTATTGTACTAGCCTTCGCCCGCGACTCCGTCCGCATATCTATTTTTCCGGACTGTTTACATCTATGCCAAATTTAATCGAGATTAAGGCTACAAACTCCAACAAACATCCATACGTCCATCCGTCGGAACTTTCTCATTTATTAGTTAGATTAGATTTACTACACATTTTAATTAAATTATTGGTTCAACTGAATACTAGAATACCAAAATTCAAATATTGGGTACAATTAACAATTATTTTATGAGTAACTTCGCATGTTTTCTTCTAATTTTGTTGTTTTTAACTGTTTGGGGTTTCTTTAGTGAAACAATTCTAGATTTAGATATAATTTCTTCATATATTTTACCTTACATTTTTGCATACAAATATATGTATTTTTTTAAATAAAAACATACGTTCATATACAACGAGGTTAATGCAATATCCAGCAGTTTAACGACACACTGTCAAAAAATGACACACAACATTTACTTAACGACAATGTCACGATTCTCGTAAAATAACATACGACTCGATAAAGATTGTATAAAAGCAACAAAACAACAATAAGAAAACAACAAGACAGGTGTGGTCGGTGGCGGTGTACACGTCAGAAAACAATGTTATAGCCGTTAAAACAAAATACTGACGATTTTACGACGCAGACTTAATAAAGATTACGTTATAAGGGTAATGTAAAACTAAACGTTTATGATGAATATAATTTTAAATGCCACTTATTAATTTAAGTGACAGTTTGGGACTTTGAAAATTAGCAAAAAATTAAACTAAATTATACTAAATTTAATGCAAATAAGAATACATGATTTAGTAACTTAATTTAAGGGGATTTTTTTTTATATTATATGGTGGCAAACGAGCAAGCGGCCACCTGAATCCACCGAAATGGAAAGCGACCGCTGCCCATAAACATCCGCAATTGCAGATGCGTTGCCTACCCTTGATTGACGGCGCAGGAGACGCACATAAAGAGGATATTCCCCCTTCCTATGCGTCTCCTCCACCGTCAAATCCACTTTTCTTTCCCATCCTTTCCTATTAAGAAAAGGGTGGAACGGGAAAGGGACTAAAATAAGGCCTCCAGCACCTCACTCATCAGACGAAACGCGGAATTGCTTCCACTTCACGCCTGTCTTCTGTGTGGTCGTGGTATTACACCGGGCGAGCCGGCCTATTCGTGCGAAGATGTTAAAGCGGGCTCTACCACTGTTAAATATACTTTTACTGGATTATTTAATATACTTTTTAATTTGCAAAGCAACGGGCGGTAATTTCGTCGGAAGTTCTTAGATATGTGATAATTATGGCTTGGATCCGGGATATATAGTTATGGTAACTTAATAACTTGATTTACTTTCTTATCCATAAGTACACTGACATAAACAAAAGTTTTTTTACACTCTATTTAATTTTAGGAACTTGTTAATACCCTGTCTAGTTTAACAACGACATAAAAATGTTTTCCTTATTTAAATAATATGGATATTTCTTCATAGATGGGCAATTTATTTATCAATTTAAGTGGGTGTTTTGTAAAATGTCAATGAAAAGAAACGCACAAAAACTGCGTCTTTTTCATACGCCTTAAGGATAATATTACCGTTGTTTACAACTTTGGGTCCAGTAATTTTTCGTAAAGCGACTTCATTTAGCTGACTATAAAACTTCGAAATGCCTTATTAAATCCTAAATTAAGTACAGGTAATTATGTTATATTAAAATGAAATATTGGTCATATTAATAATCACCATTATAAACGACGCCCGCCCTGTAGTGTGCTTTGGCTTTGCATTCGAAGATTTTTTGTAAATATTTTTCTTTTTATATGACAACCAGTTTACCATGACCTCCGTCCTATTTTATGTCATTCTAAGCTATATAAGCATTTTAAAGCATTCAAATACAAAATTAAAGTGTAATTACGTAAAACAAATTGCTTCAATATATGCAAATAAGGCACACCTCGCATACAAGTTGCATTTCAATTACTATGGCCATAGCTTGTACTGTGAGCGTACTGACTCTATAAGGCAGCCTTATTAGCTGCTCTAGAAAAAGATATTGACTTAATCTACTGATCGGTATGTGACACTTGGAACCAGGTCATTTTACTTATTTGCAAACAAAATATAACTATAATGTGACTTTAGTAGGCAAAGTTGAACAAAAATTTCAGTCACAAAGTAATTCATAGCAATTTAAGATTATAACTTCTAAACCTTTTACTTCAGCAAAACGTAACACTTAAAACAGTTCTTAATTTTCTTAAATTAATTAAAACTAGCTTTCGCCCGCGAATCCGTCCGCCTTGAATAAAAAAAGTGAGTAGCCTATGTGTTCTTGCAGACTATCCTCTACATCTATACCAAATTTCATCGAAATCCGTTCAGGCGTTTAGGCTACAAACTCTAACAAACATCCATCCATCCATGTAAAGTTTCGCATTTATAATATTAGTATGATTATGTAGTAAATACTTTTTCAAGCAATACAAATAATAAGCTTTAGAGTGTTTTAAGATGAAGAAATTAAAAAAGTCGATAGCGGAGCAAACCACTGGACACACAAATATAAGAATTCCATACATCCAGATTGGTTACGATCAATAAATCAGTCTAACCAAATAAAGCGAACTGAACATCCATTTAAGGTGCAGTGATCCGAATGTAACACGGGTACGGAGTAACGCATGATCCTCGACGTAAATTTATATTGATTTGTTAGGCAATAGAGCTCGGACTACTATTAAGCGTCCATGATTGCAAGAAAGAAAAACAACTTGGTATCACATCCGTAGATATAAGTATCGGAAAAAGTGCATACATGTCTCGAGTTACAACGAGTCACGCTCAACATGGTACTCTAAAGAATGATTTTAATAGTAAAAAATCACAGTTATTACAAAATAGATCGCTCGACAAACTGAGATGGAAAGAACAGTGCTATTAATTTAGAATAAGTGTTGACTAAGATCTAAGATTGAATTGAATGCTTCTTCCATCCATATATGAAAATGAAATTATTTTTCCGCAAACAAAAGCAAGAAAATGATTGAACGATTACTAACTAATTTGTTTACTTAAACATAAATGCATATAAAAGGATAGAAAAGTATTTTTTTTTTTTTTATATCATAAGGTGGCAAACGAGCAAGCGGCCACCCAAATCCGCTAAAATTGCGAAGCGACCGCTGCCCATAGACATTCGCAATAGCGGATGCGTTGCCTACCCTTGATTGATGGAGGAGGAGACGCACATAAAGAGGATATTTCCCCTTCCTATGCGTCTCCTGCACCATCAAATCCACGTTCCCTTCCCATCCTTTTCTAATAAGAAAAAGGGTGGGAAGGAAAAGGGACTAAAGTTGGGCCTCCGGCACCACACTCATCAGACGAAACGCGGAATTGCTCCCACTTCACGCCTGTCTTCTGTGTGGTCGTGGTATTTCACCGGGCGAGCCGACCCATTCGTGCGAAGATGTTAAAGCGGGCTCTACCACTGTTAAAGTAAGTAAAAACTATTAGTGAAAAGAATTATGCCAACTTCAACTTACATATTTCAAAATCAGTTATAATACTTTATTTTGAATAAGTCATATTAAATGACCCAGCAATGAACCTTGAAAAGTGTACATAATAACCAATACAATTTAATTCAAGATTGCAAATTTCCCCGCAATACGATTTCTGTCAAAGACGCCAATAAAATTGTTGATAAATGCCCCAATGCGTAACTAAAGGGAAGAGTATGGTCCAAACTAATTATCATCGCGGACAAACAAAATTCCTTTTAAAATGCTCATGTTGTAATTCACGGAAATTTATTTTCTGTTTATCATTTCTCACTTCTTTTATGCGATGAGCAAATTGGCTTAAGATCGCGTCGCATATATGAGAGTAATTTTGATTCGTTTTCTAACTGCTTCTGTTTCTACCAAATTTTTATCCTCTTTATTATTTAGCGGGCGTACACCTTTGACCAAACTATCACACAACTGTTGTGCGATTGTCGAATGTTTCGCAGCAGATTCAACTGTTTACTTTTAAACTAAAAATCGAGTAGTGAGCGCACCTCCATTTAAGCTGATAGGAATCAAAGCGAGATTAAACAGTTGTGCGATAGTTTAGTCAAACGTGTGCACGCTATTAATGGTATTTGGAATATTTCTACAATTATGCCATCCTTACTACGAGTACTTTACTTCTAAGTTTGTGTAATATGACTGCATACTATAATTTCTTCGGCAAGGGAACGTGATTGCAAATGTTTTAAATTCATGTTAAGCTTAACCGCTTCTCGATTGCATTTTAATGGTGCTTCAAAATCAAAGCACTATCAATCATAAAGTGTAAAATTTCGAACCCTTTCCACCATTAAGAATATTACAATTACGTTTTTTCTTATTTATGTTTAATGTACGTGGTAGTCAATTATCTTGGGGCTATTTATTTAAGTACTTTTCGTTTGTTTTACTTCCTTAGTTAACTTGAACATTTTCCTTAATTACATCTCACATCTCTCATAAAGTCAGTTTTAGATAATAAATAATAAAGTAGTGGTTTATAGCTTGCTTCTGCCGTATTTGTTATTCTGTACCCAGTCCTCTCCTTTATTTCTTTATTCTCAATTTTTCTAAACAAAATGTAAATTTCAAACATTTTTGATTATCTATACTATCTATACTATCTATACTATTATAATAAAGCGTAAACACACACTTCTTTGTTGCCTAAGATGTCAACAATTACAGCATATTTTTGAATAATTCTTTTTTTAATAAAAAGAACTTACTTCATGCTTTAGGCTATATATTTTCACGCCATTAAAATTAGGAGGTAAATATTTTGGATAAAAACCCTAATGTGGAAAAGAGACCATAAGTTGCTGCCAACATCAAGAAAGTAATATTGCGAAGGTTTGTCATGTCATGTCATTTCGATATTTGCTATTGATAATTTGACAAATGTAAACAATAAAATAAAATTTTCCTAATTTCATACGGATGAAGCCGCACGGGAACAGCTAGTCAGTAATATGTACACAGTGTCACTGAACATTGGTTAAGCTACTTGTTTGTCCGCTTACAAATAAGTAAATCGAGGCGACTTTTTCCTAAAATAGAATCATAAATTCATCAGTAAAGTTCGAATTGTTAGCTTAGGACGACAAACAGTCGTCGTAACAGATCGATACTAATGAACGAAACATTTATGAATCAATACAAGACCAATCCTACGCAGCGTAAACAGAATTAATCTCGGCTAATAGTCAGCGCAAACTAGCACCAAAAATGCTACTTAAGAAGTTCTGGAATCACATACTAAACGTTAACACAAACAACGTTAACGAAGGAATTTAATTTATGTTAGCTTGCACCCGAGTGATGTTTACGTGTCTTTTTTCCCACTTTGGACCACACACGTCGGTCCTCGATTAGCCGTTGATGAGATAAGACCGCGACAGCTCATTCCCCGGCATCATTTCTTCTAGTAAATATTGATCATTGAGGAAATAGTTGATACTACCCACATACGGTAACCGATATCTCCAATATTTGGTTTCATTCTTTTGATCGTTACCTGGTTGATGATTTACCGTTTATGAACGGATTCGAAATTCAAATATTTGTAGAATGTGATTCAAATATACTTAAAGCCCGCAACATACGGTCAGTTCAGACAGTTTGTATCGTGCTTTAATTAAGAAACAAATTTTGTTTGATAATACTATAGAAAAAAAATCATTTCTAAAAATCATTTGTAAAATCAACTGTAAAGTGATAATAATGGGGATAAAGATCTGTTAGATGTCAGTCCTGAATTTTCAATACCACGTTTTGTCTCTACATTACGATTTTTTTTTGTCCTGTGTCATCACGAACTCACGAAACGCAAATAAATTCGGCTTTCACCAAAGTCCCTTTTTCGTTTTGCGTAAAACGATTCCGCGCTTAAATTTTTAAGCCCGGAAAAAAAATCGTTCAAATTTATGCTCGCTATCAGCCGTGTCTCACAATGCGCTGCGCCAAAACGTGAGCTTTAAAATAAGAACATCAGTTAAATAAGTTACGGTCGCGCATCCACAATTTATTGAAAGACCCGAAGATCTTATGAACGGTATAGTTCTTACAATAAAAATAACTGTACAACCCTTGAAATACCTAATTTTTACGTAAACAAACCAAATTGTCGTATTTATTGCTTCACCGAATATAAAACTAATTAAACGCATTAAAAAGGTTGTTAATCTTCGTATACATTTCATACAATATTTTTTTTAATTTTAATCTCGACAAGTCTGGTTGACTTAATTCGAAAGTTAATCAACAAATACAATATTTAGAGTTAATTTTCTTAATACAAAAAAGTTATGTGAAGATGTTATTATCATTATTCAATAATATAGTAACAACTGAAATCTTACTAATGTTATAAATGCAAAAGTTTAGATGAATGGATGGATGTTTGTTAGAGTTTGTAACCTAAACGGCTGTGGATCTCGATGAAATTTGGCATAGACATAGAGGATAGTCTGGAAGAACACATAGGCTACTGGCTTTTGTTTTTTTTTAATTCCGCGCCGATGGAGTCGCGGGCGAAAGTATTTAATATTTATGCATCATACTGATAACCAGATATTCACTTACCAACATTTCAAAACAAACTGTGCATTTTTATTTAACAGAAATTACAACAAGTAATTTAAAAAAGATTTATTTTTATATATAGCAGAATTATATTCGTGAATATTCCTTAGTCATAGAATAATACTGTCAAATTCATTTAATATTTTTCTTATACCCAAGAAATAACTGTATTCATTAACTGGAAGAAGTTATCTTGAACATTTACACCATAAAGAGATCACAAATGATTACATTCACAGCGGTAGCTCTGTTTGTCCAATGCAAGAAACTTTTACTCTGAATAGATTACTTCTTGTTTGGCTTTGTCATACTTGCTTTTTATCCTTGCTCATACCTTCACGCCCATGATTACTAAGGTATCAGTTTGGAGAGCTAACATACGTGAGATCTGGAAGGGATAATTGTGATGGTGGTAAGTCTGGGATCGTGAGATATGACGTCACCTTCTTTAATAACCTAGACAGTGTTCATCAATTTGAAGATACAAGATCTATATACGCTCGACTTTGTTGAACGGAAGGTTGACTTCCAAGATCGTCTTAGTTTGATATTATATGACAGGGGTAGTGAACGGCACACGACAATATTTTGGGCACGTCAATCATCATTAAAACACCACGAAAAAATGTTTAATTGGGTGCACTATGGAATTGTAATAATCGCAGTCAAAATAATTTGATGGAACATCTAAGTCTACAATAAACATTTCTTTAAAAAATGGCACTTTGATGCATAAATGTTCACCACTGATATAGGATATTTAAAAAACAAGCCGTCTGAATTACTTGTCAAACCTAGACCACCCAAGTCTTAAATCGTAACGATAAAACGGAACACCTACTAAGGGACCGCACTAACCTATTCCATAATTCTAAGAAATGGTTGATGTTCCTAACCTCGAGTACAATCGGTTAGACACTCGCTTAGATTTACAACCAGAAGTGAATCATAGGCACCAGCGCAGCGCACCTGTCAGCGGCTTTGAATGCACTCACAAAAACGTACGAACCGGGCAGCCACGTACGCGACCCGAGACATCGCGAAAGGGATAAGGTTTTGACTATTGTGATGAATATAGCGGATTGCAATATCGCTCTTACTAAACATTTGGTTTCCAACTAGCTGATTTAGAGATGATGTTTTTGAAAATATTAACATTTTTCTATCACCCGATTTAATAAGAAAGACTTCATATCCAAAAATTACCTTATCTTATTATTTCCTTTGGCCAACACACGTGGGCTCGCAGCCTACCTGTCGCCAATATTAACAACATAAAATTTTTCATAAACATTTCATATAATAGATATTTTTTTTAAAACCAAACTAACCTAGTCTATTATCTATTAACAACCACCTTGTCATTTATTTTATAACTAGCTTTCGCCCGCGACTCCGTTCCCGTGGAATTAAAAAAACTTGTGTTCTTTCAGACTATCCTCTACATCTATGCCAAATTTCATCCGATCAGCCGTTTAGGCTACAAACTGTAACAAACATCCATCCATCTAAACTTTCGCATTTATAATATTAGTAAGATTATATTCAGTCTACCATATCCACAACCTTAGCACATGAACACGTACAAGTCGGGAGCGTTACAAATCATACGCAGGACAGCGCTCTGCGCGCCACCGCGGCGATGCGGCGGCGCGGCGCACTACTCGCCTTTGAGTCGGCGAGTGCTGAAGGCGCGGTTTCCGCATTTCGTAGTCTCCACACTTTTACATATGATTTAAACCCTGATAGTAACATGTGCGTTTTATGGGAGTTTTACGCGAAAAATTCTCACAGATTTCTCCAATGCTCAGTTCCTGCCCAACTTTTTGAGTTGCATGTCACAATTTGTTCTAATAAAAGTTTTCCATACAAAGAAAATATCATAACCAATGGTTTATATTTATACTAAGAGGCTAACTTTTGACTTAACTATCGCACAATTGTTGTGCGATTGTCGATTGTTTCGCAGCTAATTCAACTGTTTAGTTGCACAACTAAAAATCGAGCAGTATGCTCACTTCCATGTAAGGTCATAGAAATCAAAGCGAGTATAAACAGTTGTGCGATAGTTTAGTTTCAGGTGTGCTCACGCTTTAATATTACTAAAAATGTTAGTCGAACAACTTATTAATCAATAATATTAGTTACTCTATAATTATCGAGATAGATTATTAGAATTTTATAGAAATCATTAAAGAAATTTTCTTTATTAGAAAGGCAACTTCAGAGCAAATAATGTCACTATTTCAAAGAAACCGTACATCATAGCAAAACGGTCAATTAATTAAGAACAAAATACGTTTCTTCATAGATACATAATTACCTTTAAGCGGTGCGGCATCGGTTTTTTATTCGCTATAAAACTGGAGCGTAGCGGAGACACGCAACGGTTACCCTAATTAATAACCCGCCTTACGAAGCCGCCTTTATCAAATGAAAAACGCAAAAAATAGAATAAATACCCTCTAATGGTAAACCAGAGATATTTCTTAGGTAAAACTTAAGTACTTAGAAATATCATCTACTTTGAAAGTATTGTAGAGAGTATTAACTCTCAACAACTAAGTTGTTGCAACTATTAAGTTGTTAGCAACTTTGATTAGTCAAATGAGTCAAAAATTGCTTTCACTAAGAAAAATATTTTGTAAAAGTACATACAATCATGGATGTAAAAGCGATTACACACGACAGAATAGAGAATTCTCAAAATGATAGAGTAAACAGTTATATGATCACAATTCAAAGACTCAACGTGTCTGCAAAAACTATATAATCAAGCACAAAAAGTGCATAAGTGAGGCGTCACATAGAGACCACTTCCGCTCACGTAACAAGAAAACATTGAAATGTTGCCTTCATTAAAACCTCGCAGTGGGTGGTAAACGAGACAAGCTCGCAGAGAGCGCCACTGTAAATAGAAGACAAATTAAACTAAAGCTCAGTTGAATGGAATAGATTTAAAAAGAAATCAAGGATTGTTTTAAATCATAAATTAACCGCGACATAGCCAAATATTGAAACGACATAAAAACATGTAACTCCAGCGATGACAAGGATATTATTTTACGTCTGACAGATTATAGGCGGAGCTAATGAAATGAAATGTTTTAGATTATTTTCAGAATTCGTCCGCCAGAGTAATTAATCATTATCACAATATCTTGGAGTAAATTTGTTATAAAAATCTTAAAACGACACTGACTAGGGTTAATGTATATGAAAATATTATCTCCTAGAATACTAAAATACATTAAAAAAATACCAGACACAAAATGGATTAAGTTACAAGTACATATGTACATACTTTAATTTAATTTTAGTCCCTTTCCCTTTCCACCCTTTTCTTAAGAGGAAAGGATGGGAAGGATTTGACGTTAGAGGATACTCATAGGAAGGGGAAATGTCCTCTTTATGTGCGTCTCCTCCTCCGTCAGTTAAGGGTAGGCAACGCATCTGCAATTGCGGATGTTTATGGGCAGCGGTCGCTTTCCATTTCGGTGGATTCAGGTGGACACTTGCTCGTTTGCCACCTTATATTATAAAAAAAAAATACAAACCAGCAAAGATCGTTGACCTCCTAAATGTAGGGTAATAAAATTTTTGAAATATTCTAGCAGCATTTTAAATCCATACATAAAGTAGCAGTTACATAATCTAATTAATAGATCGTGATTTTCGTGGCCCCGTGGAAGCTCATTATGCTAAATAGGACCTAAATTGAGTTTATAGCATCATTATAGCTTTATAGGGATTGATGGTTGAACCAAATGTAAAGAATTAAGAGCACGCCATGACGAGCAGATGAGTAGATGTTATTGTACGTAGTGCGGGAAAGTTTTCTTAACGAGGTGATGACGAAATAGATTTACAGTTACATCATGGAGTTTTTGGATTGATTTGTAATATCTTACTTAGAAACATTTTTGTATTAAATCGGTTTTCAAGACATAAATTACATTGGTAAGATTTTAAATTGCTACATTGGTTACTTTTTCTATAACGTTCTTTTGTATATTTGAAATATCACCCACATTGTCATTTTGAAAACTAGCTGATTCTAGTCCTTCTCAATAATTATTACAAATATTTCCTGTCAAGTTAATCGTGTAATGTAGAAATCCAACAGCCAGTTAAGTACAATATTTTTTAAACATTAACAAAAGAAGAACGTTTATCTTAACTTGATATTTACAAGTAAAGCGTGAAAAACATGGACATAATGTTTTGAATGACAATAAACAACCTCATTTTTCACTGTACATGCGCATAAAATTTTAAAACAGGTGTTCCAGTCTCATTTGCACCTACTATTACTTCTAGGAGATCGAGCCTACTATGGTATGTCCTTTTCATAAAGATGTTAAATATTCAATAAAAAAAAAATATTTCCCGATCCTCTACCTGTCTCCGACTATCCAGTAACGAATAATTCATTTTTTTGCCGCGAAAATTGTAAATTTAAATTAAAACTCATTAAGTATTTTGCTTCATCAAAATGCGCATATTTCGTGTCCGACGCGAGTTTTTACGAAGGCATAACCAATGAAGGTGCATCCTTGATATTAAAGACAAATTTAGTCAAATTGGGCGTTGTACTGACGCATAATTCTTCGTCAACAGAATACTGGCAGTGAGACAATTTCATCAAACGGGGTCAGGTTTTTTAAATCATCAATAATTAATACTTGTACACATTCTCTTGATATATTACGATATCGTAAACATCACAGTAGTGTTGTGATGACGGACCACCGTGAAGCATTAAACACTACGATGTTAAACTGAAATTATGAAAATTAAGCGTAATGAAGATGCTTTTTATTCGATTACAGCCGAGACGAATTACAACCTCAATGAGTTAAATGTGAATATTAATCTGCGATTACTACTCGATGAAAGTGAAATTCACGAGGTCGCGGTAATTTATTTAATACAAAGTAAACATTCGCGATGTAGACGAGCTTGTTGTTGAACCAGTTCAATGAAATAACAATAAAAACTTAAACCTTTTGGATAACAATTATACGGTAAAATAAAGTTTTTGGTTTCCATTAAAACTTGAATTATATTAACATTAAGCTTGAAAATAGATGGTTAGCAAGGTAGAGGAAGACCGAAAAAGTTTGGATTCAAAGAGTAAAATCAATTCAGATATATATGGAAGAGCAGTACATACTGTGCCGACCCTCCGTAGGGACAGGTGAAACGATGAACTGTTACTATAAGTCGTGGACGTCGCCAAGAAGAGAAGAGAACAGCTGATCCTTGAACTAAGTATCAATATTTTTTTCTCGTTAAAATTAAAACTGACCTTATGAATAGCTTATGAACTGTAATCGATTAATTATAAATTTCACTCCAATTGTTAACATTTTAATTGAATGAACCAGATTCGTAATCGTTTTTCTCGCCCGCCATTTCAAACTAATCGGTCGTTCAATGAACCCGAGAATCAATTAATACGCAAAACTCGCCGGCTGCCACAATTTATCATCGTAAGTTATACTCTGCACTCAATTCGTAAAAAAAGGAACAATACGATCACTTGTAACATTTAGGGATGTTCATTGCATATCGATATAATATCGATATCTATCCAATTTCATATCTGGGCATAATTTCAATGACATGAAAATCTCCATGAATGTTCGAATCTGTTACAAATTTTGTCGATGACGTTACATAAATTTTATCATGAGATTTCGAGTTAGCTCCCTAAACAATAAGTTACTGTATTTATAAATGTTATTCTATGTACAGCTGCTATAAATGCTAGAAATCTATAAGGACTTAGCTAGGTCTTCAATAATTATTAATTTATAACACAATGTGATGCAACCTGTCTACGTTAGATTAGAATAAAGCCAAACGATCTTTATTTTACCATGGTACACTAAGGCCAAGTCATCCTTAACTTAGAGAAGGCTTTGACACGTTTAAGAGCTGATGATACTTGTCGTTCATTTTCATTTTTTTCTTCTAACATAGTAACAACACATGTCGTTCCAGTGATTGGAAGCCTTCATAACCTGAATTCCATTTCACAATCCATTCAAGATTTAACGACGAATTTAGTTCAATCCCTATTTAAGTTTATCTCTTATTTTAATGGATATATCAATACGGTTCTCGTACGACGCATTATCAAAGCATTTTTGCATACAATACGATTGCTACATCGTATGTAAATCTGTACTTCCAAAAATGTAAGAGAAAGTGTCCAATTGAAAATACCTATTCACGTATTCTGTTTTATTGATTGCTACAACGAAATCAATATTTAAACGCGTGCACACCTTTGACTATCACACAACTATTTAGTCTCGCTTTGATTCCTATGAGCTTATGTGCACACACTACTCGATTTTTAGTTGTGCAACTAAACAAAGGTGTGCGCCCGTTCTAAATTTTAAAATCATTATGTTTGACGCATTAACTAATGTCATTTTATCGAAGTGAAAATTATCTTTCTACTAGCTTTCGCCCGCGACGCCGTCCGCGTGGTATTAAAAAAAACAAAACAGAGTAGCCTATGTGTTCTTCCAGACTATGCTCTACATCTGTGCCAAATTTCATCCAGATCCGTTCAGCCGTTTATGCTACAAACTCTAACAAACATCCATCCATCCATCCATCCATCTAAACTTTCGCATTTATAATATTAGATTAGTTAGATTACAAACTTTCAATTGCATTTTGAAACAAACAAACATATTTCTAATAATCCTGTAAAAATGTAAAGAAGAAAATGAGAATTCCTTTATGATGTGATTATTTCACTTTGCCTGCAATGACAGTCTGCATTGGTCTATATTGCAAAAGCTGTGACGTAATTAACCTCATACTCTTTAGTAAACGTATGTTAATTGAAACGATTCCTCGTATATTACTGACAGTATTCGTTCTTCAGAACACTTTCACAAGCCCTTATTCAGGTTAGTCAAATAAGATGTCGCTGAGATTGTTTGCTGTTTCCTTTGACTTTTAAATGACAGGACCTGTTAAGCGCACTCATTCCATTTTATTTAAAAAATCTAAACTTATTGTTTGTGTGCTCGTTTTGTGTGTGTGATTTTTTGAATCAGTATGTATTATTAAGACATTATAATTTTACGTAATTATAAGGTAAGTATATGTTTGTCATCATTATCAACGCATAGTAGCAGAATGTATTTACTACAAAGGTGGCTCTTTGTTTAGTCCGTTTCTCAATAGTCAAAGACTGTTTCACTTTCAAATACAATATTTGCCGTAAGTGGACAACGCACGTTGTATTGTAATGTACACATTGGTAAGAGGACACACGCATCATTTTATAGAACAAATTTTGATGGGAATTTACACGTGAATAGAAAATTTAGAGTGAAATTGTTATGCACACCTGTTCACACACAATAAGTACAGGACATGTTCCAAGTAAATGAATAGAGTTTTCGTGTCGTTCATCTTGAGAAAATAGGAGAATAATGATTTCAATGAGTAGTAAACAACTTTCGCATCTCGACACATCGGCCCATTAGCTCAGTTGGTTAGAGCGTCGTGCTAATAACGCGAAGGTCGCGGGTTCGATCCCCTCATGGGCCACATTAACTTTTTTTTTTCAACTTTTCAATCACTGCCGAATTTTGTTACGAATCATATCCACTTCGAAAGGGCCGTTTATTTTATAACAGGTTTCTAAAAATAAAATTTGGAGCTTAGCTTGGTGTTATAATCTAAGAAACACACTCAGGGTCACAGCTAATAAATTGTTGAAAATAGATCCACTCCCGATAACTCATAAGAATATTCTAATCTTTAAATCTTCTCCTATTGTTTCAATTAATCACACAAAATCTAACACATTCAAGGACTGTAAATTTCTAAAATGGCTGAAAACCTTAGCATAGCAAAACTATTGTTAAAGAGCGGCGGAATACCAGATTAGTGATCATTGTAGATAAATATGGTAGCTAGGAATTTGCTAAAACAAAGAACAAGCTTAAGGTGGCCCTATATTGGAACAAAGACCATTTATTATCATGTTAATGGGAACAGCTAATTAATGAGGTGCGTGGAATTCGTTCGACGGCACCGATCGTTCCCGGATAGCCTATTACGTCTAGAACTCGAACGCCTAAGTGAAATTGTTAGGTTATTTTCAATGGATAATTTAATTATACACTAGTTTTTCAGTTCCTTGCAGATAAATTGCGTACTGTTTTAATAGTTTTTTTTGGAGGCCATCGATTAATTTTAAAATGATGACTTTTCTTCGGCGACAATTCACTGGACATTACCACAATTACCTTATTATTTCTTGTTTTCTACTAATATTTCCCATATTCATCACAACAACAGCTTCTTCTTCTCTAATTTCTTTAATCTTACACGTTCTACATTTTCAATTTCAAATATGCCATTAAAGTTGTGTATTATTTGTACTAATAATTCTTTAATCACAAATTCGTATGTCGAAATCATTTCCCTTGCCTTCTAATAGAATCTTCTAATGTCTGCACATTCACGATTCAGCCACGATATAGACATTGGCATTCAAGAACACATATTGTGATCATATCTGGCTATATTTATGTCCCCTTTAATCTGAATCTCGGCTCCTACAAATGTGATAAAATGTAGCAATGCAGCGATAACTGACTGTTTAATCGCTTATTTGAGAATCGGTATTAAATGAAACAATTTTCCTCGTTTATCTTTGAAAAAATTTAATGGGACATTCTTTAAAAAACATCATCGCATCACAAAAAAAGTTTTTGAAATCAGGAACATTAAGAAGAAAAAGGATAACTTTTCTATCAAGATAAGCGAAATAAATTAAGTCTTCGATGATATTTGGACTAAACTAGCATCTAACAATCGGAAAAGTTTGATTTCAAAAGAACATTATATGAGGAATACTAAATAACACTTTAATCAGTCTAAAATCTGTAATAAACAGTCAGTTGTAAAGCTAACCGGAGTTTAAGGGCTTTAGAGGATAATTTACTGCACAACTCATCGGTATTTACGCTTGATTATCAAAATCGCCGACACCAAGTTTTATTGCATCCATAACTTTTTCATATCGTTCCGAGATCGCTCCGACTGCGTTCTTGTTAAGATGACAATAATTGCTCCCACCGTACACGCTTACGGATTTTGATTTTATCCTTATTGTATGACTGTTATTAAAGGGCTGAATGGTTGATGTAAAAGTTTCTAATAATATTGTTGATAATTTTAATAAGTAAATATGTTCCACTGCAAATTCCCTCGTAGAGGATGGCCATCTAGATAAGTCAATGAACCTCATATCAAAATTGCTTTTAAAGTGTTATTTTTTCTTGTTTTGCGTATCATTTTAGATCTTACGATTGCCGTCACATGCACTTAAGAAGAGAAAATACTAGTAAAATCTCTTTTTGGTTCAAAAATTACTTGTCACGAATCAACAACGAAATGTACAAATGATTTAAAATTTAATTTTATCAGCTATACAAAACTGGCCTTAACCTGCTCACTCGCATCTTGGTTACACTTTACGTTCAGAATTACGTGCTCGAATAAAGTGTTTACATTAAGATAAAGCCTTTAAGGTCATCACATGCCTTTTTGTTCAGTTGAAAAATTTGAATTGCAAATTGTACTAGCCACAATACTATATCTGCACCGAGTATCTGATATCGCTTACATCGCACTTTGTACTAATGGTGTAGACACAATGCCATTTAATGTTCTTATACGTGTATCTATTTGTTCTTTTTTATCTGTGTTTTCAATACTAAATCAAAAAGAAATAGAGATGATGATGTCTGCCTTTCTCAGGTAAATAACTATTTAGTAATGCAAAGGTACTTAAAAATGAAAAGCAAAAACAAAATTCTAAATCAATACGCAAATCAATACTACTAAGTAACTACATTTTGTTGCCTTAAAATCACATTGTTAAAAGAAAGTGGCTTTCGTGCTACCTAGTAACGAAAATCCACCTAAATTTATTTAAAAGTGCAAGATGCTTCAAAATGATGACATAATATCAGGTAACAGACCAGTTTAAGACAGTTCGTAACTCAAATTAAAAACTCGATATCGAAGTATCGAAGATTGAATTAAAGGCGTTTAAAATACCACTATTTTATTGCAAGAAACTGACGCATATCAACTTTCGACGAAAGTTACACCATCAACGAAATCGGCCAAAGGAACCGCTCCCTCAATTGATTTATTGACCTCCGCTCACATGCTATTGAGGTCCCCCGATATATCTCGAGATATCAGCGAACATCTTCTTAGAACAAGTGGTTTATATTCTATATTTGGTAAATCAACCGTTATTTGCTTAAAACGAATGTAACTACGATTTAACCTTTGCTTAATGTAACTTAAATGCTTACGGTATTGATGTTATTGGCAATGCTGTATATGCCAATTTATCTATTAAACTATACTCTTACATATTGTAAAATAGTTTAAAATATGGAAATTTATCGACTTGAATTTTTTCAAATTAAAGTGTTAAATATTTCAACTGTAATGTTATAAAACAAATTAAATCGCTTACCAAATCTTCGTTTTAAAATCCGATCAGATAAAGATGTTATCTTAAGATATATTAAAGGTTTAATCTCTTTTATGTCTTTCTTTGCCAAATATGGCGCACTGAAGATGCCCCTACGCGCAGCAATCGGTATGCGTTCGAAAGTACTAATTTAGGTCTGACCACGTTGCTTCACTCAGCAGCGTTTAAATGTTTTTCTGTCAGGTTCCTTTTGAATTTACCGTAACGTTTTTTATCAATCGTAATATAACAATAAGCCATCATATCGGAATTTGTTGGTGTATCTCGTTACTGAGACTTGCTAAACTATAATTTGTCGTTAGATTGAAACATTTTGCAGACGAAAATGAGGTCGTAGATATAAAAAAAATCATTAATACTGCTCCGATTGCATAATCTATATCTCTTGATATGGTACAAATAATGCAAAGGACGTAGGGAACAATTACATGCAATTTTTTCTACGTAGAAGTACATAAATGCCTTCAGGTCCTTGTTCTTTTTATGCAGAGTCTGAAAGAAGTCAGAACAATTTATAGTTTTATTGATCGTGATATAAGATTTAAATTTAAGTTTAAAACTACAATATTTTCATCACTTCAATAGTGGTCTTCGTAGTGAATATGTTCGTGCATTAATAGCCGTGTTCCCAGCTACTTTTAACCATTCGTTAGAGTTTATGGTTCGATAACTTAATGAAATGCGTTTCTGAACTGGCTAACTTTAGTTTAACTCCATTGAAACTTAGTTCAACCTAACACAAACATATCACTAGGTAATGATCAAAGAAATCGATGCTTCAGAAAAGTAGTATAAGAAAAATTAATTAGCTCAAAACAATTGACAACTTGCGATACCAATTCTTTAGTACTACGGCTCCTTATTAGCATGCGTAAGTTGGAACTAAAAAAAGTAAGATGGCCCTATCGGGATTCGACTCACGTAAGTGCTTTTTGAAGGAAAACCTATTAAATTTTATGAGTGTTTTCCATACTTGCCTTGCTCCAATTTTTTTGTGCTTCGCGGTATGTTTTATTCTTGGAATCGATGTAAATAAACTAGATGAGGCATGCTACTATGTTTTAAGATAATCACAATTATGATAAACAAAAATATATACAAATAACACAACACCATTAACCCTCGCCCTGAAGAAGGACCTCCGCAGGGTCTGAAACTGGTCGGTGCCGTCACCGAAAAAAAGTATACGTGAGTAAGAACCGTAAAATAATTAGTAACAAAAATATAATTTACTACTAGCTTTAATTGACATAATCGAATTAACTACATTCTGGTTATGCGTCAAATATCGTGGTACCAACAAAATATTTGTGATTTTTAATAAGGTCAGATTCATTCCAGTAACAACTCCAGTATTTGTTGTTTTGTATGTAAATATGTTTTTGTTGTATGTATGTAATGTTTTTCTTTGTTTCCTTTGTTTTCTTTGTGTAGACATTAAATTAATTGTAATGAAGTATTGGGGAAGGAATTGGCTCCTGTGACACAGGGCAACCTACAATAGGAGCCAAGACTTCCATGAAATGTATTACTTAAGAGACAATAAATAAATTATTATTATTATTATTATTATTATTATTTATGAAGAAGCAGCTCAAAATATATTAGTTTTAAGCGTAATATCTTTCGGCAGCAGACACATCTAGTGGTCCATATATCCTGCGCCGAAAGGGTGGTTCAAGTCACTGTGCCGAAATCTTGATCCTCGTAAAATTTTATGTGTCTTGGACAAAGCGAATTTTGTTAATTAACCGTTTCGACCGCTCCGTGCACCTCTTGTGTGATAGATAATGTTCCTTCTCTTTTTATCTGTGACTCGAATCTTAATTTCATTGCAAGTCATGTGGAGGTTACATATTTTTAAAAACGGCCCCAGATGCGTTTATGCGATCTCAGTATTTGGACTTTTGTCAATTTGGGTGGCTCTTTGTCAAGATTGTAATTGGACATTAAGCGGTTTCGTCTTGATAATTGGGGTACTGACCCCAGTGTGTAACAATGTAACATCGCTATTGCGTTAAATCTGAGTAAAGATTATTTTACATTTGCCAAAGAAGATGTCTCTTAAACAGAATAGACACTACACTACTAATGCATTTGGATTTGATATTCTTTGACAGATGATTTGACTGAAGAATATGTAGTGTAATAGACTTCACGGTTAAAGGTAGTATTCGTGAAAATAAAAAACTAGGCATGAATTGTCTGTCAATCAAGAGTGGCATTGCTCCAAAACATTTTGCACTCCGTTCCCAGCACTACGTATTTTGTTTTAATTAATCAATGAAAGTCTCAAAGCATGCGGCCGGTACCGAGATTTCGGGTGATTTCATTTCATTATCCCCAGTTAATTAGACTTATGAGAGGTCTGTGGTACGTCGGGAGCGCGCCCAGTAAATACGATATTTACGAGCAGAATGATCGTGATGATATGTGGAGTAATTGAGTCGCAGACTTGGCATGCGGCTTAAGTGAGTCGAAAACATATTATTTATTCAATTACAAACTGTTTGTCAGTTTATTGAACCGGTCACCACCCATGATGGTACCAAAATAAGGACAAAAAGATCCAAGAAAACAATTAGGAGTTCTTGCATGATTTACTTTTCTACGAATAGTTGTTAGTAGTAGTAGCTATAGTAGTAGTAGCTGTTGCTCGCGACTTCGTCTGCATGTAATTATAAAATATAGCCTATGTTATTCAGTGATAACAAAGCTTTTTTAACGTGCAAACAATTACCACGCGTGATTGGAATGCGTGAAACGTGACATGATCAAGAAGGGAGTGATGACTGAGATGACGGATGATAGAGTTATTTGGAAGACGAAAACCCAGCACGCCGACCCTGTGAGAGTAGGATAAAGTAGGGGTGATGATGGATGATGATGAATACATACAAAAATACAAATCTTTCCTCTTTGAAATTTTAGCATAGATGAAAACATTAACAAGAGAGATGTTCCTCCAGATATAGATTCAGAGGTCTTTTTTTCCAAAATGGCGGATCTATACTTAATAGTAAAAGTAGAAGGCAGATATTAAGGTGCTGCAGCAGGATGTATATATAGCTAATAGGTGTGTCACTTACAATACTATAACATCGACAGGAACGGTTAAAGGTTATCTTAACGCTTGGATGTGCCTACTTTCACCTGGTCTTTTTAATGCTAACTTAGTTTTACTATTTCATTCGACTTCAAACCTTATGATAAAGTAATAAATGTCAATTCGTTATAAATATTTATATTTAGCGTTGATCGTTTTATGATGTACTTGACTGTCTGATTATTTATGAGTGCCATTTTATTCTTTATTATACTTGGGTGAGATTAAACGTTTTTAGATGAAATTAAATTACATGAGACGTTATCATGTTTTTTTAACTTTTTAGGGAATCTCTATTTTCAGGTAGACATATATTCTTAGTAACTATATACTCTACAGCCCTTATTTAGTTTAAATGACTGTTTATCTGAAACATTACCAACTCCCTAACCCTAGACGTGAACCCTTACTGATGTTATCAAACACTCGTTCTATCGCTATAGGAATTGTACGACGAGTACACCAACTAAGCTGGACCTTCACACCTACAGTTAACTAATAAGGTTTCAGCCGAAAAAATGGAACATAAAGATTGTTGTAATGAAGATTCTATGGGAAAAACTTCCATTGTATTGATTGTGTCGACCATTAACTAGATTCTGCTAAATAAAACCTCTGCCTCCAAAAAAATTGTAGAAGTAGCTATGGAACTTTTTTTTATTTAAAAAAATATTAGTAGATTTGGTTAATTTACTAATATTTCCTTTAACCATTCCAACTAAGCTCTAGGCTTGTACTAGGATATGGTTCACGACAATAGTCGAATGGCGGGATTCGAACCCTCGACTGCAAGATCGGTAGTCCGTACCCCAAACCATTAGGCTATTGGCGCTTTGACCATTGTACTATTATTGAAGAAGTAAAACAAATGAAAAACTAAAAAAATTCTTGACGATGAGCGGGTTTGATTTTAAATCCTTCCAGGTAGATATGATTAGAATGTTACAATATCCTTCCATAATATACATGTTTTTAAGAGTAACTCGTACTACTAATATTAGTAATCCATTCACATTTAAAACATGCGAAGTAACTCCATGACATTTTATATAGGCTTCACACCTGGGTTCGCGCGTAATGCGTCCAAACACAAGCCTACAATTAATCTTCAACTCTTGTTATGGCAACATCCACTTCTTGAGATCGAAGAGCGCTATAAATAACGCATAGTTCATGTAACGCGGGTTTGCTTGAACATTTCCAAAGAAATATGAATTTATTGAGAATCTGGTCCTTTTCGAAATAGGTAAAAGATTTATCATATTTTATGATTGTCATTTATAATTAAATCTCACACTATCATATTAATATTGTAAATACGAAAGTGTGGATGGATAGATCAATGTTTGTTACTATGTATCTCCAAAACTGCGGAACAGATCTTTATAAAATTTGGCATAAATGTAGAACATAGTCTCGAAGAACACATAGACTACTTACTAAGTTTTTTTTTAATCCAATGACGTCACGGGCAAAAGTCAGGAAGTTATAGATGTACATGACAAACAGAAAGTACACATTTTCTTTATAGTAAATATACCACCTTGCGCCGTTTGTATTAAGCAATGTAAAGTATCGATTCAATTCGAATGAGTTGCATGGAGAATTAATTTCATCGGTCATTTAGCTGCGCATACGCAGGAGTTCCGGCGACTCTTCTAAAGTTTTATTAATTGTCATAGATCGTAAACAACGTAGCAGTCGCTACATATCAATACACAAAGGGGAAATGTGTTCTTTTTAGTAGTTTCCTTGCACAGACTAAACCATCAGACACCTTTTATGGCGAACGATTTCTAAACTAGCAGATTATCTTCTTAAGTTACTCCCTAATTAGTAACTATGTGGAGATTTCTTCTATTAAATTGAATATTTATGGCAAATCATTGCAAATGCTACCTTTAGTTTCCTATTTATGCATTAAGGATCGAGAAAAAACAGTTCGTATGCAACTTGGATTTGATTTTATAGAAGAAAATCAAACCTCTTCGGCATTGAGCTTATTATGTTCTTAATAGCTGTCGCCCGCGACTTCGTTCGCGTGGAATTAAAATAAAGCAAAACTATGTGTTCTTCCAGACTATCCTCTACATCTTTGCTAAATTTCATCGAGATCCGTTCCGCTGCTTAGGCTATAAACTCTAACAAACATCCACCTAAAATTTCGCATTATAATATTGGTAGGATTAGTTATTACCCTATAATATTGTATTACCTGGTTTTACGTATTTTTATGACAGTTGCAAGCTAACAAAAGTTACTTTCAAAATGACTATCATTATGATTGCAATAGTCTTGTAATTTAAAATTTGAGATTTTGAAGTTGCTTTAAAAACAGAACTATAGCAAGTAATTATAGTTAAGCGTTGCATGCAACTAGATCCGGGCATTAGTAATGTCCATTGGATGGACTTCTAATTTAACTCTGCGTATACATTAGTATAATAAACTACGTTATCAACTCAACTATCACATATATTAAATAGACGGACCAATTTAACACTCTTCGTATAAATGTGTCGTTTAAATTAGTAATAATTATGTTGATTTCTGTTTTGTTTACAAAACATGTTTATATATCACATAGAATTAATTAATTGGACAAATTAAATTAATTTATCTAGGAAGTATAATTTCACGGCTTTTCTGATGTTTTAGTTAACAGTTAAGAGTCTGACTGACTCGCTAAGTGATTAATTAATGACTCTGAGTATGGCTAATAACTTAAATCATTTTTGGCATTTTTTATTTTCAAGGGAATAAAAAAAATGTTTCAATTATTGTTTTGTTGATTACTAATACTGTTATGGTTGACATTTACTTTCTGTAAGCAGTGGCACACACCTTAGACTAAACTATTGCACAACTGTTGTGCGATTGTCGATTGTTTCTCATCCAATACAACTGTTGATTTGCACAACTAAAAATCGAGTAGTGTGCGCACCTCATAAGCTCATAGGAATCAAAGCGCGACTAAACAGTTGTGCGATAGTTTAATCAACTGTGTGTGCTCTAAGGAATATCTCCGTGTCGGCGGACTGTACATCTAAGCGGCTAGATATTTATCTTCAATAGGCGATGTCGCGGTCAACCGCTTGCGGTGTCCCATTGGGTAAAGATCGGAATACCAGCGTCCATTCGGCGATACGGAAATGCGGTACAAAGTGATAGGTTTATGCATTACTAGGGACAGACGTAAAGCACAGGTTCCCAAACTTACTTCCCTCTTAAAACTGTATCAAATTTTTTACCGACTTTCAATAAATCTATTTGCTGTGTTTTTTATTTACTTTTTAAACTCTTGATTTTAATTTTCGAGTACTCTACGCCATCCGTGTCTCCTTTAAACTAACCTGGAATTTAAATAAGTTTGGGAATCATAAGTTTAAAGGACGCGTCTGGATGTTATCATGTCTTGATGAATCTCGGACTCTCTGGTGAAATGCCGACCTCTTGTTTGGGTATCGAGAAGGACATTTTAGGTAAAGGTTATCTGGGGCATACGGAATGTTCAGTACTCCGTTGCACTGTTGTACTATGTTTGTATGAAGCAATTTTATCTTACTAGTATTATAAATGCGACAGTTTGGATGGATGGATGTTTGTTAGAGTTTATAACCTAAACTTGTAAACAGATATCGATGAAATTTGATACAGATGGATGGTCTGGAAGAACACATAGGCTACTTACTTTAGTGTTATTTTTAATTCCACGCGAACGGAGTCGCGAGCGAAAGCAAGTAGTAAATAAAATACAATTTGATAGTTTTATGCGATCTGGATATAAGAGCAATTTTGACTCCTTATTATTCTAACCTAAAAGAAAAAGACTAATATTAAAAAACCATAATATGTAAAAACATTGAACAAGAACAAGATCAAGTAATACAAAAAAGATCAGTTACATCGGATCCATTCAGAAGTTCAGTGATTGTGTTGTAAACAAACAATAAAATAATATAATTTAGAAGTGACAAAGATGCGGTATGACTCGATAATAATAACAAAACGCTTTAAACAAATAAATTTCACAGTAAAACTTGTAAATCGAAACATTATCGTAAAACGAACATTTCAGAATCGTAAAAGTTTCCGATTGTCGATATCCGTGAGATGTTTATTTTATTGGAATCTTGTTTTTCAACGTGTTTTCGGAAATTGTTTTTAATTGTTATACGAGTATTAGTGGCTCTTATCAGAGCAGCAATATTGAGATTCCATATAACATACGAATATTCATGATTTCCAATTTAAAGAAAATAATCTTACTACTATTATAAACTAGCTTTCGCCCGCGACTCCGTCCGCGTGGAATTAAAAAAAAACAAAAGTGAGTAGCCTGTGTTCTTCCAGACTATCCACTACATCTTTACCAAATTTCGTTGAAATTTGTTCAGCCGTTTAGGCTACAAACTATAATAAACATCCATCTATCCATCCATCCATCTAAACTTTCGCATTTATAATATTAGTATGATGTGAAAGTTTAGATGGATGGATGTTTGAGAGTTTGTAGCCTAAACAGCTTAACGGATCTCGATGTTATTGGGCACAGATGTAGAGGATAGTCTGGAAGAACATATAGGCTACTTGCTTTTATTTTTTTTAATTCCACGCGGACGGAGTCGCGGGCGACAGCTAGTATTATCTGATGTAATGAATTTCGCCAATAATTTATTTTACCAAGACGTTAGTTCTCCTCGGTTTTGTACTGTAACTTTTTTATTCTATAATATTTTAGTCAAGATCACTGCTATCTGTTGGAGTCGCTGCTTTATCGTGTTGATATGAAACTTAGAATTCTACTAAATTAATCATTATTGGCTGTTTTTTTAATAACTTCCCGTGGAAAAGTTTGTATTAGAATATGCAATTACTTTCCATGTTCAATACAATTCCTCAGTCTCTGAAAATTATCGAACTTCAATTCATCGAAGTAACGACGATCCAATTAAGACTCTGTAAGCTTATTAATTGTCTCATTATGGTGTGAAACTCAATTTCGTTCACGTCCAATGGCCAGATAATAAAATGATTTCTTAAATGTATCCAATTTACATTATCTCACAGTTTTAATTGCGGACTTATGATAAGTTAAAATCATGTCCGACATAACATCGAATCGACATGAACATAAACTTTACCACGTCGACATTTCGTTAATTCGACCGTTTTGGTGCTTGTCTTGATTGCGAATGTCTTTTTAGATATCATACCTTATTGGATTCATGTCTGATGTTAAACATCGTTTTGGAATTTATGTTTTAAATGCCAATTAGTTGGCGCTCAGTATCACTTGAGCACGTGCTTGTAAATATTTATTGTAATTTATGTCTCTACTAAAACTTTACCTGCCTATTTTGATTAGAAAGGAGGTGAAATTGTTTACGATTTTAGAACCTTTTCTTACCTTGATTGTTGATCACAGATCTGTGGGAATCCAAAATATATTTATAAAAGTAGGTTTCCTTTATGCTTTAGGTCTTACAATATCAATAGGAATTATAAAGTAACTAGCTGTTCCCGTGCGACTTCATCCGCATAAAATTATGAAAATTTAATTTTATTATTTACATGTGTCAAATTGTCAATTGCTAATGTGAAAATGACATGACATGATGACAAACCATCGCAACCTTGCTTCCTTGATGTTGGCAACAACTTACGGTCTCTTTCCCACATTAGGGTTTTTATCCAAAATATTAACCCCCTAAGTTTAATGGCGTGAAAATATATAGCCTAAAGCGTGACGTAAGTGTAGGGCTTTTTATTAAAAAAAGAATTATTCAAAAATATGCTGTAATTGCTGACATCTTAGGCAACAAAGAAGTGTGTGTTTACGCTTTATTATAATAGTATAGATGTCCATTGAAAACGAAACAATACTGACAAGAATGGCTACTTAAACTGTATTAATCGTTCCCCTCATTAAAATGGATCCAAGAGCATAGAATAACAAATCGTTGTGCAGTGCTATCTCCAACCATTCAGTGTATCCACACTAAAGGAAACGCAGGACAATGTTGATTAAACGAATTCCTAAGTAAGGAGTCGGTCCAATAATTGCTGGCTCCATTTAGACGTTGCATAAACTCAATAGAACAATTTGTCGGTGCACCCTTTAGCAGTACCTTTAAAAGAGTCGACATTTCCAAAGGTACGTTTGGATCGTTCTGATACCTCGTTAGTTATCTCGGCTCGCCGCTAAATAATTGTAGCAGAATTGTCTTTGGAACGCATTTGATCTGAATTAAACATAACAGTTGAAGCAATTGGAGTTCAGTTTCGAATGGTAGAAGAAACAATCGACGTACGAAACTGATCAATGAGATTTATATCTTAAGATAATGGAATAGAATAGATTTTAAAATAGATGGTCGATTGTTCTTGAAGGTAATCGCTAATGAAATATGAATCTTATTGTTGTAGATTTAAAGTATTTTATGTTATGTGGAATATTGTAAGATGTTTTTAATGTACGCCGTAAGTACGGAAGCTGGTGCAATTTAACTGTCCATAGTCTTTATTTACTGGCATTGAGTGATATATTAACAGACAAATGTGATAGTTTAAACAGCGATTCTGTTGTATTTGAATTACTTCTCAACGTTATTTACATTCGTGATTATAGATATATGTTTTGCGTTTTACTTTTCTCATTAAGTATTAAAACGGTTTATTCTTGTAACTAAGACGGGCTTTTCTACTTTTGTTTTGTAAAATAGAATACGTGAAACAAATGCATGAAAAGTCATACATCTATCTTATTAATATTATAAATGTGAAAGTTTAGATGGACGTTTGTTAGATTTTACCCCCTAAACGGTTGAACGAATCTCGATAAAATTTAGCATATGTAGATATAGACCAGTTTGGAAAAACACACAGGAACTTGCGTTTGGTTTATTTTAATTGAAAGTGACAAAGTCGCGGGCTAAAACTAGTATAAGCTGAAAATATCGTTTATCGTAGACCAAACCTCGTTCGATCACTATCTAATCACACGCTGGAACATAATACTTTAGACTTCAATAAATCGTAATCGATAACACTAACGACATCGATTAAATCGTTTAAAAATCGATTTTAAAATATCGATATATAAGACTTAGTTGAATGTGAATTATGACCGAATAGCATGCAATGGATTATTTATTAAAAATTACGTAAAATGAAACATTCCTTCAAACCCAATAAGAGCAATACGCTTAGCATAATTTTACACTTCTAAATGTCAACTTTATGTGTTTACTAACTTTAGCCCGCGACTCCGTCCGCGTGGATTAAAAAAAAGACAATTAAGTAGCCTATGTGTTCTTCCAGACTATGCTCTACATCTATACCAAATTTCATCGAGATCCGTTGAGCAGTTTAGGCTACAAACTCTAACAAACATCCATCCATCTAAACTTTTGCATTTATAATATTAGTTAGTTATAATATAGTACACGTTTTTCAGTGGAAACTTACAATTATATAAAGTGGAATGTGTGTATTTATCAGAACCGAGTAAGCACCTACGTGAGGTATGAATTAAAAGATCTCCGATAGGCTTTAGATATTTTAATATGCCACTATATCTCTTTAATTGGATAAGTTTTTACTCTGACGCGTTGTTTGAACGAAGATGTGTGAGAAAAAATCGTGCACGAGTGGAATGTCATTCATCTTTAAGAGATAATGTATGGTCCATGTTATAAGATGTCGTGGTTTGATGGAACAGTATTTTGTTTTGAAATAAATCTGATATGATTTACAATACCAAAAAAACTCTTAAAGCCTACGTAGGAAAGATCAAGTAATTGTGTACATTAAAAATTAATTCAGCTAAATAGTCAAAATCTAGTGTATAGAAACAAAAATATCATAATTGTACGAGTAATATTGTTAATGCGAAATTTTGGATGGATTATGTTTATAAATTCTACGTTACTCCACATTTTTTTTAAATAATTCCGCACCAATGCTATCGCGGGCTAAGCCACCATTTTTACTCAGATGATCATATTATAGAGTGTTTTTATTATAATTTTCCTTTAAAGGAATACCAAAATATTAATGTTAGACAAACAAAAGTACGTGACTTACACCACACCACAAAAAAGGTAATATTATAGATTAGTACGTCTGAAGTGTCAACATTTTCTTCTCTTAGATACAAAGTGGTATTAATTTTTTCTCTATTGTAATAAATACGAGTTACCGAACGTGTATATTGTATTGCGATTTGTTAGATTCGCGAGGGGATTTTAAACGAGCGTTTATTTATTTGCGGATAGATGGCGTTGGTATGCGTCATATTTTCTTGCAGTTTTTGTTCTCATCGGTAACATATTCTCATATTCATTCAATTACTGCAGAATTTATTAAAAAGATTCTTTCAATTAACTTGATATAACATCGTAAGATTTAATTTAATAGTACCACATCATATTTCTTTTAGTATTGCGATTATCAGTCTGTAGTCCCTACGGAGGGTCGACACAGTATACTGCTCTTCCATACATCTTTATCAGCCGTCATATCTGAAATCACTGCTTCAGCATATCCTCTGTCACACAATCCATCCATGCTTTCATCGGTCTCCGTTTACATAGTTTTATGTACTATATGGAATACTAGCTTTCGGCCCGCGACTCCATCCTCGTGTAATTAAAAAACACACAAGTGAGTAGCCTATGTGTTCTTCCAGTCTATCCTCTACATCTATACCAAATTTCATTGAAATCACTTTAGCAGTTTAGGCTACAAACTCTAACAAACATCTATCCATCCATCTAAACTTTCGCATTTATAATATTAGTATGATTTAAAAATTCGGGCATATATTTCATTCTACATACTTCAGAATTGAATATTCTAGAAGAGATTCGTTGCTCAATAAACGCAAAACCTATTAATTTGTAGTTAATCTTGAATTACGAACGCGTATATCATTAAATCATACATTCAAATGAAAATGTTAATCACAAATTAATTATTATTATTTAACCATATACACACAAAAGAGCATATTTATCGTATAATTATAGGCCCATAAATTGTAGATAATACTAAATTACATCGTCTTCAATAACACAGAGAATCGATAAATAAAATCGATTTTCTATTACGCTATTTAATGCGAGAAACAGAACTGGAAATTGTTTTGAAATTTGAAAGTGTTCGTGTAATGCAACTCGGGGTCAAAGATCAGTTATTAAGACAAACCATTCACACTAGACCCGGTTCTAAAAGCTATTTGGCTCCAATTAAAAGGGAATGAATTGGCACCTCCCATGAGGATATCAATAAAACGCGGTCCAATTTGCGTATACACATAGCCTCGGGATTCTGGCAAAGAATAAAGAAATGTCAGAGCCGATAGATAATTTAACACAAAAATCAGATAATAAAATGACAATCGAAATGTTTACAGTGTTATGTTCAATAACTAAGTTAAAAGCAAGTTGTCTAAGGAAATGATTTTCGCATATCTAATTTAACTATAAAAAAGCATCCAAATACATATTATTTTAGTTAAAAACATTAATGTAAATGGATACTTCAGTTAACCTATTTTAAACTGTAGTTTTTGTATTTCGTCATGTAGTGTGAGTCTAATTCACTACTATTATGTTGCGTAAAGTTTTTGAAATCGAACATCTGTTAATTCATTATATTCTTGACAGTTAGTAGCGTCAGTGTTTTTATTAATTAACTAGCTGTTGCTCGCGAATTTGACCGCGTGAAATTAAAAAAAATTATAAAAATATAGCCTATGTTATTCACTGATAAATTACCTTTCTAATGATGAAAGATTTTTTTAAATCCGCCCAGTAGTTTTTACGTGAATCGAATACATACAAAAATACAAATCTTTCCACTTTATAATATTAGTATAGATATAGTCCTCTGAGAGACAGTTTTCTACCTAAATGCGATTCTTCGTTGCATGACTATGAGATAAGTTAGTTCTCACACGGGCGAATAATTTATAGAGGAAGCAATGGGTATTGCTATTACTGCCGGCGCTTTATCGAATAGAATGTTTTGTGTGAATCCTTCGTTTTGTTTCACTTAAAATTGTATTATAAATAAATTATAGTACAATAAAACTATTAACAGTTAAAGCCTGAAATGAATTAAGCTTCATACTAAGTTATGTTCTGTTTTCAAAATACAAAAACAAATTAAAACTATAAATCTATTTACCGAAATTGTATTCAGTACTGCTACAGTTACTACGCTTCGGATATTTCCACGAACCGGTCAATGTTGAATCGAACTTTCTAGACATAATTCCTCAGATATATTAAGAGATTTAACTCCATGAATGGGCCATTCCAACGAGAGGTCGTAATTAAAACGAGGCACGACTTTTAATAAATAATATCGAGTAAAACCGGGTGCGCGGGGTATGCGACATTGCATGTCGTCACGTACGGACCCGTGTATTTATTTCAATATCGGATTACAATTTATTGCACAGCCGGAGCATGTTAGCACTTACTATCTTTGAAAATTATTATACTAACCTCTTGAGAGTGAGAACGAATAAACATGCAAGATACCTTCGACCCACTTCTTTCTGGTCCGCTTTCTATGTTTTTTACTTCACCTCTTGTTTACCAAGATTAGGTTTTTATACAATTGTAGTTCCTGAATAATAACATTAAAAACACGTGCTCAGTTTTATTTGACCCGCTTAAACATCTTCGCATGAATGGGCCAACTCACACGGTGCACTACGACCAAGAAGCCAGTCAGTGGAAGCAATTCCGCATTTAGTCAGTTGTGTGTGCAAGAGATCTAATTTTCTTCTTTCCCTTGCCACTCTTTTCTTATCAGTAACGGATGGGAAGGGGGAGTGGATAGTGGATTAGTCGGGAGATGCCACGCATTAGTAGGGAAATTGTCATCTTTCTGTTCGTGCGCAATAAACGATTGTTGGGTAGGCAACGCTTCTTCAAATGTCGATGTCTATAGGCAGCGGTCGCTTCCCCTATTTTAAAGATTTCCGGCGGTCATTTGCTCGCTTGTTCATATTACGAACAAACTAAAAACTAGGGCACCTTCTAATCTTGCCGCTTCTAGTCAAAGCAATAATCAATACGTGTTCAGAATAGAACCGTGCGAGTTATTCGAAGATGAGCAAACTAAGTTCGCGCAAACAGTTAACTGGTTAACTTATCCGGTCATTGTTGACCTGCGCGTGACAAATGTTAATGTTTGCTTGGCACGGAAACTTCTAACGGTTTATAACCTGTGCCGCGGATATTTTGATATGACTGTGGATTTTAGAAATTAAACTTTAAGTCATAAATCTTTTGTTAACTCTGTGGGAATAATACTCTGTGCTGGAATAGCTTTTTCTTTCTTTACAATCTGCGGTAGAACTTTGAATTAATGTTTAAATTCGATTAATGGAAATTCATTTGTCTTTAAACTTGATGCGACGTTGTTTTCTGTAGCAAAAAAATATTACACGTTGCCAACATACTAAAAATTTGATTTTTAGTGTGTTGGCAACGTGTAATATCTCACGTATTTTTGTCTAAGCTAACTAGTTCAGTAGATTTTATTAGCTCGTCACACTTGATACTATCGAATTAAGAGTTAAGGAAGCAGATAATTTAATATGACCAAAATGTAAATTTAAACATTAATTTACAACATGAACTAATATTTAGATTCAAACTGTCTTCTGGCAGAATCAAAAACAAGGACAGCACATTTCCTTTAGCCAATCAGATTTGATTAATCTCGGAAACTTTCATTGTATTTATTGAATCATTTTGTACATTTCCCAACCTTGTAAAGTCTTGTACTATATCTTCTTCATAAAAAATTAAAACCCAGTGACATTCAATTAACCAGCAATCAACTCGGGACAATGCATTCACAAGTCCGAAGGTGTTACTAGCGGACAGGCAATAAATATTGCCTTAATTATTGCTGTAACTACAGCAATTTGTCGTAAAAATCCGCATTAATTCTTCCGAAATAGTAAAACAGATACCTTACGCTGAACACGTGTAATTACATGTGAATTTGTAAAATTTCACGTTAACAAGATGTTCGTGTTGTCATTTTCATCTGCCATGTTAAGCGAACTGTGAAGTTGTATTACTAATATGCGTTTTACAATACATTATTTGTAAAAGACTAAAGATACAACTTATGTAGTAAATCTATTTCCAAATCGATTTATGACTACTGAAACGAATTTTTCACACTTCACTCACTAATATTCTAATACTCAAGTGTTAATTATCTTTACACTCTTTTTAATATTGGCTTTGTTCTGTATTCACAATAGTGTAAGCCTTTGGTAATATTGATTTCAACATCATTAGTGCATAATAGATATATACGACTGCTTTTAAACATAACAATTATGTGTACGGATGGATTATTGTTAACAAGTAAAAATAAAATAAAAACTAAAACAAAACACTTCAAATTTGGTATAGATGTAGAATATAATGTGCAAGAGCACAACATAGGCTACTATGTTTTTTTTAAATCGGCACAGTAGTTTTTGAGTTATTTCAATACATACAAAAATACAAATCTTTCCTATTTATAATATTAGTACAGATATACTCGTAGATTTAGAGTTCAAGCGAGACCATATCGTTTAAGGCGCGTTTCAGTGTTTGGCTGATAGAGACTTAAAAAGCTTTATTTTGATATAGGTGACTACAGAAATAAAATAAAACTGTCAGACGCAAATCGTTCCGATATAAAATTTCTTTTTTAATTTTGCTACTAGATTAACCGCATGAATAAAAGGTTATTTTTAATTATCAGATCTTATGATAAAAAGTGGGTGTAAACTCGTTAAGAATCTGCCGTGAAATCGGTGATAAATTTAAAAATAAGCCTGTTTTAAATATTTTACGCGAACAACTGCTGTCATCGGGTGATATGTAATTTTTATATCAACTATGTAGGAAATGTTTACGAGGTCTTTGTTAAATAAAACTCAAGTTATAATTCTAGACTTTCTATTAAGAAAAATATATGAGACATCATTCAAAGCTCTTAGAACGCGCACACCTGAAACTAACTATCGCACAACTGTTTAGTATCGCTTTAATTCCTATAAGCTTATATGGAGGTGCGTATTACTAGATTTTTACTTGTGTAACTAAACAATTGAATTGGCTGCGAAACAATCGACAATCTATAATCGCACAGCAGTTGTTATAACTACTTTAGTCAAAGATGCGCTCGCTCTGGTTTATTAAAAGTAAAAATTAAATAAAAACTAAAACAAAACGCTCCAAATTTGGTATAGATGTAGAATATAATGTGCAAGAGCACAACATAGGCTACTATTTTAAAAAAAAAATCACGCGGTCGGAGTGGCGGGCAACAGTCTGTATATTTTATGACTTTAGCAAGATTTGATTGATAAAAAATATATGAAACTCAAAAATCAGTAATAAAAATATCGCAGTACGTCACCAAGTGGTCCATTACAAGTCACAAAGCACCAATTAACATCACTGGTCCCGTATCTCCACTTAGTGTAATAAAAGCCTGCACGTACGTAAATTGTAAGTCGAAAATAATAAATTTCACGAAAATCTCCACCGTGCCACGGTTATGACACTTAATTGAAAATTCGGTTATCGAGATCTCTGTTTAAGACTTTCGTAGAAGAACCAGAGAGGTAGGGTTGATGCTGAAATAAAAACAAAAATTACTTTTAAAATATACTTAAACTAAAATTCAATATATTCAACATCAAGCAAGCATATCATCTGTTAATTGTCCAACAGTTTATGCTTTTATTTCAAACACTTCTATATTCCGATATATGTTTTAGCCACAACTTAAAAACTAGACAAATCTGGAACATCCAAAAGCGAGCAACTTATAACAATCATAGTATATTTAACAATTATAATTGATAGCTGTTCGCGTGCGGAATCATCCGCGTGAAATTATAAAAACTTTCTTCTATTGTTTACATTTGTCAAATTATCAATAGCAAATGTCAAAATGACATGACATGACATGACAAACCTTAGCAATCTTCCTTTCCTGATGTTGGCAGCAACTTATGGTCTCTTTCCCACATTAGGGTTTTTATCCAAAATATTTACCCCCTTAGTTTAATGGCGTGAAAATATATAGCCTAAAGCATGACGTAAGTGTAGGGCTTTTCATTAAAAAAAGAATTATTCAGAAATATGCTGTAATTGCTGACATCTTAAGCAACAAAGAAGTGTGTGTTTACGCTTTATTATAATAGTATAGATTTCAAGAACTAAATGCATCTTACTTAGTGACTGAAAAATAATTTATATCTCAACTACATGTTAATATTTTTTATGTTTTATACCGACTCGCAGTAGCCCTGTCACGAAGTCCATCTAAGTAATGGGTATCGAGTACCTGCCTTTAGTCCTCAGAATAAACAAGAAAATTGATTTTGAAAGAATGACTTACGACCGATATGCTTCATAATTTTACGGCAACATGTTATAACCGAACGAAATGCCGCTGTCTGAACCAATTACAAAACATGATTACATCACGTGTTCTTTCACAACTAGTTTCCTTTATTATTATGTATTTTCTTCATTATAACATCCTCTTAAAAACACCAATAACTACAATTATCTAACAAAAAGATTTAACCTATGTAATAGTACATACAAACTGTAAGAGCGGGCGCACACCTTTGCCTAATCTATCACACCACTGTTGTGCGATTCTCGATTGTTTCTCAGCCAATTACACTATTTAGTTGCACAACTAAAAATCGAGTAGTGTGTCACCTCCATATAAGATCATAGGAATCAAAGCGAGACTAAACAGTTGTGCGATTTAATTTCAGTTGTGCGCACTCTCTAATCTATCTGGGTTCCAAATTTAATTTTAGATCAGTTCAGGCGTTCTTAAGTTCAAATCCTAGATGGATATTAATAAGATTATAAATAAAAGAACATTCTAGAAATTTTATTTTCGTACATCTCAATCGTACAATAGGTACAGAATATTGATTCTCTTATTATATTTCCGTTAGTATACTTGTCAGTTTACCGTAGTACAAGATCGTAAGTTAACTCTAAATGTATTCAAATAAAACTATAAATATAAGGTGTCACTTAGAACTTTCTATTCCAATTGGCATTCCAACTGAAGGGACCATTATGATTTCACACGAGGGCAGGACAGTTCAGTACTGCTATTGTTTAAACGCATACTCTGAAACAAAACACTATTTTGCTGCATTCCGCCCTCGTGCAAAGCTAGCATTAGAGACTATGCGGATGACTCGCCCGTGAATAATACGGAATAATGTAACCGTTATAAATGCCAAATAAAACAACCGAAGTGAAGTTCAAACAAATGACATGCGTTGGATAAATTACAAACGACATTTATTAGTATTTATCTAATAGTATTGACTATTATCTAAAGTTGCCAGTGCGTCCGCAGTAGCTGGAAATAAATAAATAAAATCCCAAGGAATATCCTTCACTTATTGAATAGGTTTTCTCGCTCACTCTGTTAACAATAATCTACCTGTAATCGACGTTGGAAGGCACGCACAGAAGGATATCTCCCCTTCCTGTGAATCCATTTCGTCAAATCGAATTCCCTTCCCCTTCTTATATGTAATCGTTAGAAATGATGTCTGATGTCGTATGTATATAAAGTGCCCACCTTCCATTATATACATACCCAATACGGTGAAAACTAATAAAGAAACACGCATGTTGTGACCATTACCGTGGGAGTATTTATTCTTTGCCAAAATTATTCTTTGGTCACGTCTCGTCACTTCGGTCACCGGACATTCTCATTGTGTACACATTACCTTAGGAATCCGACGACATAATTATAACTGTAAAATGTGTAGAAAACGATAGATTTTTTAGCACCAGCATAAGATTATTATTATTATATTTCGGTGTTAAATTATTATAATTTCTTTGATTAAAGAACACAAAGTAGAATTTCAATCCATCCCTGTAGTCATTAAAGGTAGCAACACAAATCAGCTTGGCCAAAAGGACCGATAATTTCGCAAGACTTATGATGTCGTCCCACCAATTATAATGAAGACAATCATATCATTAAGGGACCTCGGGCGCCCCATAAAATCGTAATCGAGACCCTAACAATTGGACGGATCTTTAGTGAGGGTATTGACGACGCTTGTGGCATTTTTATTGGAGTACTTGGACATTTATAACAAGTGTAACAGTTCTAAGAGGAAAGAACAGACGTATTTATTTTTATTTGCAATACGCTAAAATTATTGGTTTTTAAACCAATTAGGAAATAGAAAACATAGGTCCAATTCCTTATAAAAAGTCCTGAAAAAACTAACTTCATATTAGGAAACAAAAATATTATGTGTGAAACAAACTTGCTAAGGTATATATATTTTTTTTAGTAAATTGTTGCCCATCTTGCAGGTTGTTGTAATATTGACTTTAGTGATCCCATTTTGTCATTTCATGATTGAAAATAATACAAAAATGTTGAGCACCCTGTGTCATCCAGTAGTCAATCGTGGTCAGGCGATGTATTGTGTATTTAAAGCGGCTTCGAGGCAGATTTAGACTGATAGAGTTGGCTCGTTAGAGGGCGCTGAGTTACAACCGCCTATACAGACATACCGACACGCTGACGCAACTCGGCCAACGATTTATTAGTGGCCACTCTGATAGAAGACTAATACTTCATTTGAGATTGATAGATTTGATTGTTTTGGTATCAAACTTGACTGCTATAATCTATGTTAGTATCGATTTAAATATGTTTTCACGTAGAGTTTAATTGAACATATCAATTTCGCAATTAAAATATCCATGAAATAATAAGTAAATCTTTGAAATATCAAACAAAAATATGTCTCAAATAACACCAGTTTCTACAAAATCCGTTGTTTTTTTAAACTGTAGCGGCCCCAAAAAAGCAGTATACTGCTATAAAATATTTTCGCACAACCGTTCTGCGATTGTCGATTGTTTTGCAGCCAATTCAACTGTTTATTAGCATAACTAAAATGAGTAGTGTGCCCACCTCCATATAAACTGATAGGAATCAAATCGAGACTAAACAGTTTTGCGATAGAAGGAAAAGTTTCTACATGTAACAGTTTATTTTATACTTTAAGCGTACCAATTCACTGCACAATTATTCCTGCCTTGTCCACACGACAGCGTCTTCCTGTGTTCCAAGAAAGGGCAGCGAGACATCTATGTACTTTAACAGTCCCATTAAAGCTAGAAAAGGCAATTATTGCCTCCAGAACAATTAGCCGGCACCGCACTCGGTCACACGTCTAGCTTATATTGTCGGCAGGAACTCATCTGTTAAGGTACAGGCGAGCGGAAAATGGTTTGCGATATTTTGTAAAAATGTGTTTTATTCAAGAGATATTTTATACTACCAGTAACTAATGAAGATTATGGGTTTTTGAAAGTAATGTTACCAAGACAAATGGGCATTGTATGCCGAATACTCAAACGACATTTACTTAAATGTATAAAAGGGCATTATATTATATGATAAAGCCACGCTTAACTCCAAATTCCTTCCAAATTTTAACGTCTATGAAATTTCATGCGACGTTTACCAAGCGAAGTAATTATTCGTTTCAGTATTAGGCCGTATGTCTCCTGTATTGTTAAAGAATACTACAAAAGCAAAAAGTCATTACTATTATTTGTAACTAGCTTTCGCCCGCGACTCCGTCCGCATGGAATTAAAAAGAAACAAAGGTGAGTAGCCCATGTGTTCTTCCAGACTATACTCTACATCTTTGCCAAATTTCATCGAAATTTTTAAAATTAAAATTAGATACAACTTCAGTTGAGTCCAATCTCAGTTGCCGAAACGTCAAGGAAAGATAATTACAAACCGCCTTACCTTTAAATGCAAACGAGCGTACGGAATTCTATTGAAGGGGCGATAACATCAGCGATCCGCTCCAACTTGAGATAGCAATAGATTGACGTACAGAGGGTGATGTTAGGCACAAGACTTGATTGACGCAAAAGGTGTTAATGGTGAACGCAATTGTATTAAGTTCAAATCGCCTTATTCAAATGTTAACAGAACTTGCGTTGTCTCGTTGTTTGGAAATTTTAGATATTTCCATCTATACTAATATTATAAAGAGGATAGATTTGTATTTTTGTATGTATTGATGTAACTCAAAAATTACTGGGCCGATTTGAAAATCTTTCACTCTTAAAATGCTATGTTGTCACTGCGTACCATAGTCTGTTTTTATAATTTTTTAATTTCAAACAGACGAAAATGAGAGCAATAGCTAGTTTAATATACAGTTAATTGAATTTAAATGTTGAAAATGTACACATAAGTAACTGTTAAAGATACAAGTAAATTATAAACATTAGCTGTGTTAGTATTCCGAATTATGTAACTATCAGAAAAACAAAGTACATTTGTCATGTAAAAATTCTTTATCTCAAAATCATCATATAATTGTTATTTAAGTGTAATCATGGTATATAAACCTTAAGTTTATTTTAATCTGTAATTGTTAACGCTAAAGATATCATGAGATGCGGAATGGATAATTCTACACAAGCCACATAATTTCATTCAAAGTCGAGTAAAAAATCGCATAATCGATTCTCCAATGTTTTTAAAATCTCAAGATCTCGATTCTCCAAATAAATTCGGATACACGTAACGGATTCGCATATTTATACAATCAACAAATGAACGATCTTCACTACTCTTAATACAATATTAATTTGCAATCGAATAATTATACAACATCCTTATTTACTAAAACATAAGGTGCATTTTTCATTGTATTGAATTTATTGAACTGCAGATGTATATTTGTTTTCGGAATTTATTGGCTTTTATACGTATCGAGTGCACGATAATGCTCATCGTGCGTAAGTTATTCTGCTTCACATAAAAAAGGATCATACGAAGATACCTTTGTTTCATTAGCCCGAAAAGGTTAAACAGTTGATTTAATGTTCCAGCCGTCCTCAGTTTAATGCGGAAAAGTTATGAGGCGTACCACTAATGAGATCGATAACTATAATTAAATAAATAAATAAACGTAAATGAACAAACATTTATATGAAAATAAGCTTTATTGTGAGATATTAGGCTTTATTATTGATGGTTTCAATCTTTATTATATCGCAGCTAAGCCGCAGGAGATGTCTCATGCAAATACACCAATGGACTTTAGTGCGTCTATTTCCTAATTACTACTTTTAGCTGGCAAGTTGTAGCGGATGGTCATCGACATTTCACGCACTACTTCATATTGGGCGCAGTTACATGGTTCCACACTTAGTGGTCATAATGTATGGTTTGTCAGATACTAAAATTGTCTCTAAAATCATTTTACTTCAAAATTGACTGAAAACATGGATCATAAGAAAAAAATCTTGTGACAACTTGATTTTGACTGGCGTTTCTCTTATGCTTACCGGGTCAAATAACTTTGTATGTCTATAAACCATGTAATTGCTACCTTGTCAATGGTTGTACTATATGGCAACATTTGAGTAAGAAAGAGACAGATATCCAATATTACCAAATTATATCATTACTGTGGTATGTTTACAACGAATTGGAAACTCAAATTTCTCCCATTTCTTAACAAAAGGTTACGCGTGTTGTTTTGTTATTCAATACGTCCATAATTAGGTTCCGATATAATTTTTCGCGCGCATAAATTCCCGCCACTTCACCGCTGACAGCTGTCATTAAATATGTCCGCCATTACGGTATCGAAGCGCGGTAAATTTCACTTAACTTCATTGTAATTTTGATTCGATTTTGGAACGTGATGTTAACACCTCGACTTGCAAAGGAAATGAAAATCCTTTAAAAATGTACTACGTTTACAATTTTTCTATAAAATAATGTCACTGTTTCGGAATCAACCTTGTTAAAAGGACTATTGTACCTAACTACATGTGGAATAAAGGGAATGATTCATGCCAGGGTTTAGTTCTTACGTTTGTAAAACTAAAGGCCTAATTGTAGAGTCTACAATACTAATTGTAGATTAGGTGTGGTTACAATAAAATTATACTGATCTTATTATAATTATTTTAACATATACTCGAGGACAAAGTCTTAATATTTAACACTATATAAGTTTTGGGAGTCGTATCCATGTTATTACACGCGACTGCACCTAATTGAAAATACTGATTGTATACCCCTCAATATTGTAATGAGCTTCGATGTAAAAACTTCCAGAAAATAAGTAACACGTCATAATTTTAAAGTACATGAACCCTACAATTTGGTGTTGAAGCGAGTACAATCACGTCCAGAAGTTGATTTGTATTTTTTGATGAAAATAATAAACAATAGGTTATTAAAGAAGCCAATAACAAGAATATCAAAGTCTCGATCACATTACATATAAAAATGAAGTTGTAACTGTACAATGAACACAAATCAAGTGACAATAAAACATTGTAAAAGAAAATCTAGTCTAAATCTAAATCTATTGTAAGTAAGATATTGGAACATTTAGTCAAGCTTTTTGTTTAAATAATAAATTAAATCTAACTAATAATATAAATGCGAAAGTTTAGATGGATGTTTGTTAGAGTTTACTAAACAGGTGAACGGATCTGGATTAAATTTACCGTACAAGTATAGTCTGGAAAACATAGGCTATTTACTTTTGTTTAGTTCCGCGCCGACGTTGTCGCGAGCGAAAGCTAGTTAATCATAGATCTAAGTTAGTTAATTCGTATCGTCTCTCCTTAGAATGTAACTGTTTATAATATTAAACAGGAGTGCGCTGGCTAATGCCTTCCGGTGAATGTATCGTTAATCTTTTGATAGCGATGTCGAACGGTCCCTAACCAGTGCGATATGCATACTCGAAGAAAACACGTTCCATATCAATGGATTTCCTACGCACTAAATGAAATAATTAAATCAAATTAATACGTACTTTTTTATTATTTTTATATTATAAGGAGGCAAACGAGCGAGGTAACCGATATGGCGAAGAACCGTTGTCCATAGACATCTGCAATTGCAGATGCTACCCTTAATGGATGGAAGAAGAGTCGTAATTTCCTCTTTTCATGTGTCTCCATCAACAGTCCACTTTCGCTTCCCATCCTTTCCTTACAAGAAATGGCTGAGAGAAAAAAAGGACTAAAATTCAGCCTCGAAAAAAAGGTTTTTGTACAGTTTCAAACATTTTTTTATTTCTTTATACACCAAATGTTACGAGTATTTAAGGCAGTGGCCTTAAGTCAATGATAGAGACAATCGTCCTAAGAATTATAGTCTGTTGGGATATATTAGTAAAATCATATTATTAAGATTAATTCCTTATTACATTTACCCGTGAATTTACTGGATAGAGTATAAAAAATGTCCAGTAATATTAAGAAATGCTGTTGGATAAAAATAAAATTTAATCAAATGGAAATTCTAAATCTATACTAATATTATAAAGAGGAAAGATTTGTATTTTTGTATGTATTGAAATAACTCAAAAACTACTTTCATTTGATTTCAAAAAAAATTTCACCATAAAAAGCTACGATATTAGTGAGTAACATAGGCTATATTTTGTAATTTAACGCTCGCGAAGTCGCAAGCAACAGCTATGAAATAATATTTTATACATTTCATTCAAAACAGATTTTTTTATTGTTAATAGTCTCCTGTAATATACTTATTAACCAAAACTTTATAAACTTTAATGTTTAGTGTAATTTAAATCATTATTGATCGGAGAGCCAAAACTGTTGTTAAATTATAATTTTAAACTTTGCATAGGTAATTTTTATTTAGTTATTGTTATTATCTTTAACTATTTCTATAATCATAAATTCTGTTACATAGTTTGGAAGACTTTTAGTGAAAATCTCTGCGTTGGTTTAGTACTCCGTATTTAGGCAATCATACTAATATTATAAATGCGCAAGTTTAGATGGATGGATGGATGGATGGATGTTTGTTAGTTTGTAGCCTAAACGGCTGAACGGATTACGATGAATTTTGGTATAGATGTAGAGGATAGTCTGGAAGAACACATATGCTATTCACTTTTGTTTTTTTTAATTCCACGCGGACTAAGTCGCGGGCGACAGCTAGTATACTATAACGTTAAGAGGAAAAATCTTTACAATTAAATTAAGAACTTCGTGTATATCTGTCCTAAAGTGAATACGAGTCTCACTGCTAAATGATTTATTAGTATTTTCAGATCTAAATTCCATCAATATTTATCTCATGAGGCAACGTAGTGTCGATACGGTCAACGCCACTTTTTTTGAACTCCTTACTTAGATTTCCATTTCTTACGACACTCAAGTGACATTTTATGGATCCATAATTAAATAGTTTTTTATAATACAAGAATTCGAATTTTAATTTAATTTGAAATTGAGTTTTTATCTTTTACTTCCGTAATTCATAATCGATTAATATTATACAAATAACTCTACCATCGAAATTCAATTATAAAAATTGAGTAATATTTCACCAACCTAACTTCCTACGCTACAAATAAAGCTTTTAATTAAAGGGAAGCTTTCGCGGACTTTAATTGCTAGAATGACAGGCAATATGCATAATTTCACTCGACTACCATAATTATCTTGCATCTTCCTCGTTCATTTGCAATTTAAGTGACGATCGTGAAATACTAAACTGATTTAAGAAACTTTAAAAATCCTTGTCTATACGAGATCTGTAAATAAATTTTAATGAAATAATAAAAACTTATTAAAAAAAATACTAAACCTTATTTTTTCTAACGTTAAAGTTGTCCAGTTATTTTATTATTTTCTTGAATATGTCATTAAAAGTAATACTTAATTGATTTTTTCGTTCGTCATATTTATTTTTTATTATTTAAGTCATGTTACGTATGAATTTGGGTATTTTTATGGTAAAAGATTTTTTTCTTTATAAGAAAAGCATTACCGTAAAGAATTATGTTACAGATCAGCGAAGAAAGTTGTTCCTAAAAGGTTGGGACATAAAAGTTTTGGTGACCATAACAAGAAATGTCTTTAACGATTTCCCGTTTATCCAGAAATGGTAAGGATAAAATTTTCTAAAGAACAATATAGCGGAACCTCGATAAATAGAGCTGTTAACTCTAACCTCGGAACATTTTAAAATGGATATTCAAACGGTTCAAACAAGAAGTAAGAAACAAATACAACATGCGGGTAACTCCGTCTACGAACTTAGAAGCGCTAATACCCCATTGGTTGAGGAAAAGGATTTCCGACAATCGAGGGTTTGAATCCCAGCATTCGACTATTGTCGTAAACCATATTCTAGCATATTAGTTTGAATACATTGAGAGAGAGCGCACATACTAAACTATGGCACAACTGTTGTGCGATTGTCGATTGTTTCGCAGCCAATTCAACTGTTTAGTTGCACAACTAAAAATCAAGTAGTGCTCGTACCTCTATATAGGTACCCATAGGAATCAAAGCGCGATTAAACAGTTGTGCGATAGTTTAGTTTCAGGTGTGCACGCCCGAATTATTAGTAAATTAACAAAAATATGCTTATACTTTTTCTAAATAAGTACAGGGTTTCAAACCTTTTTAATTTTCTTGGTAAGTCAAAAGTAACCAGATAGATTATTATAATGTAAACTAGGGCTATAAAAACATCACGAAAACAGTGCTGTAAAATCTACTGGATTCTTTATGTTACCAGATCTGCAGATTTTAGCGCATCCTCGTACCTCCGTGAGAAACGGTCCGGTCGTGAACTGGCCCATCCCGGTTTAGGAGATATCGCACCAATCGGCCGACATCGGGCGACGCGCTTATGATCCGTCCCCGGGTTTGCGCTGATTTATTCGCTCAACTGCCGATCGTGTCACGAACCGCCGTGATCGCCAGCACGACACCAACTCAACAGACACACCGCTTTGCTAGGAATCCTTTAAAAACGATAAATTGTCTCTTCCAGACTATCGATTTAATCATTTTTAATTCATCATTACTTCGATTAAAAAGTAGATTATTATTCAATCTAAAAAAATCTCTGTGTTGCCACTACCTTGACTGACTGACTGAAGAAAAACGATTACAATTTGTAATAACAAGTAAAGATTTACCGTACACCGTTTTATGTTTAGCGTGTATCATTTTAAAACCAATTTATTTAATAAAATGTATATAATTTACATAATTGACCTATAAAATTGACAAGATAGGCTATGGTAACACCATATATGGTACACTAGTTGTTGCCCGCGACTTCGTCTACGCAATATTAAGATAAAGAAGTAGCCTATAATATGCCCGTCTATGTCAGCTACCCTTCAGTGAAAGTCCGGTCGAAATCGGCCCAGCCGTTTCAGAGATTACCCGGAACAAACGCGGCTTGCGGACAGACAGACAAATTTTTAAAAGCGATTTTCGCTATCAGCAACACAAATACACCATCTTCCCGAAATCTGTATTTTTTCTTTTGATATTACAAACAGACACTCCAATTTTATTATATGTATACATTAAGGGTAGGAATAAGAAATTGGTCGTTTTTCGTAAAACCTTTAACAGCTGGATCGATGTGATTATTTGACCATGTGGTAATGTCCACGTTAAATATTATGAGGGTTGTTAACATTTATGACACTTAATTCGGTTGAGTATAACACGAAGTATCAGTAGCGTGGAGAATAACACTGACTTTGGTTTTTATTTGTCGGACGTAGAACACAAGAAATGGCGATTATTAATTCAACTGCCATAATAATAACTGGCGACAGTGAGTTCTTACAATATTGCTGTAGGTGTTAGTTTTTACATGCGACTTTGTCTACGCAGAATTAAAATAAAAACATATGTCTTTTATATTAAGTTCTATATATTTGCCAAATTTCATAGTAACAAACAACATTCCATTCATTCAAACTTTCGCATGAGAGTATGAAGTAAGATTTAAAACTAAATGACATATTTAACATACAAAATTATTACTGATCTAAAGTAGTTAATTAAACGATTACAATTTGCAATAACAAGTAAAGATTTACCGTACATCGTTTTATATTTAGCTTGTATCATTTAAAACCAATTTATTTAATAAAATATATATAATTTACATAATTGACCTATAAAATTGACAAGATAGGCTATGGTAACACCATATATGGTACACTAGTTGTTGCCCGCGACTTCGTCTACGCAATATTAAGATAAAGAAGTAGCCTATAATATGCCCGTCTATGTCAGCTACCCTTCAGTGAAAGTCCGGTCGAAATCGGCCCAGCCGTTTCAGAGATTACCCGGAACAAACGCGGCTTGCGGACAGACAGACAAATTTTTAAAAGCGATTTTCGTTATCAGCAACACAAATACATCATCTTCCCGAAATCTGTATTTTTTCTTTTGATATTACAAACAGACACTCCAATTTTATTATATGTATACATTAAGGGTAGGAATAAGAAATTGGTCGTTTTTCGTAAAACCTTTAACAGCTGGATCGATGTGATTATTTGACCATGTGGTAATGTCCACGTTAAATATTATGAGGGTTGTTAACATTTATGACACTTAATTCGGTTGAGTATAACACGAAGTATCAGTAGCGTGGAGAATAACACTGACTTTGGTTTTTATTTGTCGGACACAAGGCACAAGAAATGGCGATTATTAATTCAACTGCCATAATAATAACTGGCGACAGTGAGTTCTTACAATACATGCCTGCACTACTATCCGATTGTAAACCTGGCAAAAGTTATATTAATAACAAGCTGTTGCTCGCGACTTCACCCGCGTGATATTAAAAATTAATGAAATATGTAGCCTATGTTACTCACTGATGACGTAGCTTAATAATGGTGAGATAATTTTTGAAATCGGCTCAGTATGTTTTGAGTTATTCCAATACATACAAAACTTTCCACTACACACAATAACAAATTCATTGCCTACATAGCAGTAATGAGTTACGAATTAGTTGTCAATTATCCTAAAAGGCGTAAAAATTTTTTTAATCTAAAATCGCTATCGCTTATGAATTGCCCTGTGTCACCTAAAATATAAAATTTTATGTGTTTCATCGAGATCGAATGGAGTATTTCAGTATGAGTAACTGTTATAGCTTAATTTCAACATAATCATATCCGTAGCCGATCTTTATTCTTGTGATCGCGACAAAATTAGTGTGGAGTTGTTTTATTATATAATTATAATAATACTATCTGTTGCCCGCGACTTTTTCCGTGTATTTAAAATACGTACGCAAAACCAAATTGCAATAAGATATGTTGAACCGTTGCAGAATTATCGAGTAAGCGAAATTAATTTATCCCACGGGAATCGTAACTAACCGGAACATGCCAAATATCATCGAGATTCGTTTAGCAGTTTAGGCTACAAACTCCAAACATCCATCCATCCAAACTCGCATTTATAATATTAGTAAGAAGTAATATGAAGGAATAATTGTTTTTTTTTTTTCTAAGATCAACAAAAATATTTAGAAATAAAAAAAATATATAATACGAGCCGTTGCTCGCGACTGCGCCCGCGTGAAATTACAAATATAACCTATTATGTTCGCCCTTTTTTTCAACCAATTACCAAAAGTATCAACTTAGTAGTAATCTACGTAATAACAGAAATCTACCGATGCAAGATTCCAAATTTCTAAGTCGGTAGCTTGTAAGCTGATTTTTCGGTTACCCTTATTGTTTGTGTTCGCCATATCTTCTAAACTATTAGTCCAATTTTAATACTGTAAATGACAATTTTATTCTACATTAAATTCTCCTGATAACAAACGCATTTATTTGGATAAGGATTAATATTGAAACCAATAAAAGAACGCTGCAGATAGTGAAGTTTTTTAATTCATTTTGTAAACAAAAAAGTGGTTATTGTAAGAAAACCGTTAAAGATATATGCTATCGCGGACTTTTCTGTAGAACTTTTTGAGATCTACAATTCTTTCATACATCATTTTTATATACCTCTAACGGTTTAGGCATCGTAAGCCGAGAAAAGTTAAAGTTTAGTGAATTTTTAACGCCGGCGTCCAGAAACACGCTGTTTATGAATAGTTCCTAAACATTAGTAATAATAAAATATAGCCTATGTTACTCACTGATGACGTAGCTTAATAATGGTGAGACAATTTTTAATATCGGCCCAGTAGTTTTTGAGTTATTTCAATACATACAAAAATACAAAAATACAAAAATACAAAAATACAAAAATACAAAAATACAAAGTTTTCCTCTTTATAATATTAGTATAGATATAGATAGATAGTATAGATAAGCATTTTAAAATGTCTTGGTAACATTTTTAAATCATAATTCAATTTTTGAAATGAAATATCTTTATTTGAACTAACAATTTGTAATAAAAATGATTTTTATGTTTTTAAAATGAAGCAGCATTTTAAATATAAAATCTTTTTTGTTTAAAATTAATGGAGCATATTTTTAAAGAAAATTAAAATGTTTTAATAAATTATGTTTGAGTTTTTAAAATGAAATATCTTTATTTTGAGCTATTAATTTGCAGTAAAAAGATTTTTGTATTTATAAAATGAAGGAACATTTTAAAAATAAAATCTTTTCTCGTAAAATATCAATGGGCTTACATTTAAGAAAATCATTGCAATTTGACGGTAGAATGAAAGAAAATTACTTAGAATTTGTGTTATAATATTTATTTATTGAGTTATAGAAAATTATTTCTACATTTTATGATTTATGAATAATATTTTTCACTAAAATATACTTCATTTAAATAAAAAGTTTTGAATAGAATCGTTACTTAAATCACTGTAAAAATTATAAAGCAAATTATGTGTTTCTTACGTTACCGTACGGTACAGGTTAACATATCGGACATTAAGGAACTGCTTTCGCGGAGTTCAAACTTACCTTTAAATTGTGTTAACAAAATCTAACTTGAATCTAATGTTAAGAATAAAAGGCGCATTTATGATCGTTATAAAAGTGTATCACACAAGAGTTTGTACCTCTCTATACTTAGAAGTTGAAAAGAATTCAGACACAAAACACTTATAAAGTTTGATTAAAGCATATGTGAATCTTTTCACGTAATTTTTGTTGAGTCAGCGTTTCTAACTGTATTAATTGGTCTATTGTAGCATCTTTGTATATTGATCTCGATTTTATATATTTACAATGCACCGAAATGTCGATGACCCTTTAACAAATATTCTGTATATCATAAGCAAGTATGTAATTAAATTAAATCGAAAAAAATTGAAATGAGAAAGTGTAAAATTTTTGATGATATAGTCTGCGAGAAAACAGGGAAAATTGACCGAATTAAAAACAAAATTAAAAAAAAATGAAAAATCATTTAAAAACAAATAATATGGTAACATTTGAACCTGTCAACTTCTAGGTAATATGACCTCTACCAATGTAAGCCGACAGGTTACACAAAAAATATCCAACTTGTTAAAAGATAAACGATGTTTTTATACGTTTATTTTGTTTTTAAATCGAATTTAAAACTATCGTCCATTTTAGACCATCGCAGTAAAAACATGTAATTCAGTTGTTTATTTCTCACATCGACAAATATTAATACCCTATTAACAAGGAATCATCGTAAAATACCAAACAGAGAAGTAACACTTGTAACTAGTAACAAAAACTCAACAATGTTAACAGTCATCCAACATCTGTTTAAATTGCATTAAATTTGTTACGACTTGAATATTCTTACATCGGGCGCACACCTTTGACTAAGCTATAGCACAACTGTTGTACGATTTTCAATTGTTTTGTAGCCAATTCAACTGTTTTATACAACTGAAAATCGAGTAATGTGTACACTTCCATATAAGCTCATAGGAATTAGACAGCGACTAAACAGTTGTGTTATTGTTTAGTCAAAGGTGTGCGCGCTCTTAACCTAATTATAAAATAAACAATTGTAGCCTCAAATGTCTAATTCTAATGTCATATCCTATCTAATCTAACTTTTAATCTAACTAATATTATATATGCGAAAGTTTATAGGGTTGGATACATATTTATTAGAGTTTGTAGCCTAAACTAGTAATCGGATCTCGATACATTTTGGCATAGATGTATTTTTTTTTTATAATACTAGGTGGCAAACGAGCAAGCAGCCACCTGAATCCACCGAAATGGAAAGCGACCGCTGCCCATAGACATGCAGATGCGTTGCCTACCCTTAATTGACGGAGGAGGAGACGCACATAAAGAGGGCATTCCCCCTTCCTACGCGTCTACTCCACCGTCGAATCCAATTTTCCTTCCTATCCTTTCCTCTCAAGAATAGGGTGGAAAGGGAAAGGGACTAAAATTAGGCCTCCGGCAATAAAAATGTAGGGGATAGTCTGGAAGAACACAGCTACTTACTTTTGATTTTTCAATTCACACGAACGGAGTCGCGGGCGAAAGCTAGATGCAATAATATTTTGTTAACATTTCGCTAAGAAAATCAATATTTGATTGTTTACAGATTTAACGCTTCAAACTAATTTGACAAAAAGTTTGAGCGTTCTCAGCGCTCTTGTTAATTGACAAAAAGTTTGAGCGTTCTCAGCGCTATTGTTAATTGACAATAAACTGAACATTTCATTCATTAAAAACGTAGCTATTTAATTGACCATTATGATGCGGGGAGGTGTTAAGGAATGCAGACTATATGACAGTTTTTGTGTCAGACCGCACTACGTACATGGGATACGAAATGATCTTGTGTGGCGAGTGACAGATCTAGTGTTTATAATACTGTGGAACAAAAAGAAAGACCATAAAATCAATTGGCAGAGAGAACGAACGTTCTTTAGAAGTCGGGAATAATGTTAAAAGGATTGTTTGATTATTTGAGTTGGTTTAAAAAAAACTACTTTTCCGATTTCAAAAATTCTTTCACCATTAAAAGGTACGTTATCAGTTAGTAACACAGGCTATATTTTTTTTATAATTTCTTAATTCCACGCGGACGCGCGAGCAACTGCTGTTATTAATAAGATCTCAAAATATCGATTAAAAACACAAATCGAGTACCATATAAATCGATGACATTGTACAGATCGATGATAGTTCAATATAAACCAATTAAAGTATTTGGACGGTCCGTGTAAGATACATAAAATTTTACAACCCTTATCAATTCAACTTGGCGTATCGATGTTTTACTCTTTTGGCGACTCTTTGATACGATTTACAAGATAAAAATCTCTACGTATATAAAATCAACAGAAACCAAATCGAGCATTGACTGCCTTCGTTTTCAGTTTATTATTTACACCGACGAAATTTTAATTACACGACGACCTTAAAGTTATTTATTTCATGATACAAAGAATTAATAAACATCATATTCGTAAACATTATTGATGTATTGTATTCTGTTGGTTAATTTATATGTACAGTAACTTTTAATGAAAGATTATTGTAGTAATATCATTGATAAATGTCAGTCCCTACTAATATAATAAAGCGTAAACACACACTTCTTTGTTACCTAAGATGTCAGCAATTACAGCATATTTTTGAATAATTATTTTTTTAATAAAAAGCCCTACACTTACGTCATGCTTTAGGCTATATATTTTACGACATTAAACTTAGGGGGTAAATATTTTGGATAAAAACCCTAATGTGGGAAAGAGACCATAAGTTGCTGCCAACATCAAGGAAGTAAGATTGCAATGGTTTGTCATTATGTCATGTCATTTTGACATTTGCAATTGATAATTTGACAAATGTAAACAATAAAATAAAGCCTTTATAATATCACGCGGATGAATCCGCACGCGAACAGCTAGTTTTATAATAAACCAGTTGTACCACGCGACTTCAAGGTGGTATTAAAAACGTACCCATGTTATTCCTGTAAATATATGTTATCTATCTACACATATAAAAAATAGGAGTGTCTGTAAGTAAGAAAAATTCCAAATTTCAGGATGCTGGTGTATTTGCGTTGCAGATAACGTAAATCGCATTAAAAAATTGTCTGTCTGCCCGCAAGCCGCGTTTGTTCCTGGTAATCTCCAAAACGGCTGGGCAGATTTCGACAGATTTTCTCTGGAGGGTAGCTGACATGGATAGGCATATTATAGGCTATTTTTTTTTAAATTCCACACTGTCAACGTGGCGTAACAGGTGGTCCAAATTTGCGCTAAAGACGTTAGCGGGCGACAGCTCGTTTTCTATAAAATGGCTTATCAAAATTAATCCAGCCGTTTCGAACGCTGGAATACATACGGACCTACGGACAGACAGACATTTTTTTTGTTATAAGTAAATTAAATACGTCATGTGTACCAATTATCATTAATTTGATATTACACTCCAGTTTAATTAACTATGCAGATGCAAATTGTCTAAAAAAATAATTTAAAGAACTAAAGATCTCTAATAGAAATAAATTCATTAAACGTTCTGCTCTGTTCCGATTCATGTATGAGCAAATTGTACAAGTCTACTCACCCGATATGGTTTAAATGGCGTGAAATCCCATCCATTTAATTACCTCTAATGAGTCGCATTTAACATGCAAATGCTAAACACTTCTTAAGGAATTGGTACTTACCTGAATATGGTTATGGAGTTTAAATCTGGATTAAGTCAGTTTGTAAAACCAAAAGGTCGCGGACTATTTCCGCGAATGTCTTCTTTAATTAATCTTCAAGTTATTATTGAGATTCATTTTCTTGTGCACAAGTGGAGTTGGTTAATATCTATGTAATATACTGTTATCACGAACATCGGTGGCTCAGTGGTTTGAGCACTTGACTTGTAATCTACAGTTTTTGGGTTCGAATCCTTGTACTAATGTGATTTTCGATTTTTCGAATTTTTGTATGTACACAATTTACCCAACGATCTTACGATGAAGGAAAACATCGTGATGCCTGCACATATCGGCGAAGAAATTCAAAGATATGTGAGAAGTCATCCAACCAGCCCTTAGCCGGCGTGGTTGACAATGGCCTAGTCACCCTAACTTAATACAGAACGAAGAAATTCGACGGAAAACCAAAGTTGACGACAAAGCTCTCAAAATCAGTAGGCTGAAGTAGCAATGAGCCGGTCACATTGGTCGAGTCAGCGACGCCCGGTGGGAGAGGAAAGTCCTCGAATGGAAGCCGCGAAAGGGGACCAGGAGCATAAGGCGTGTTCCACCCAGGTGGACCGACGACTGTGCATGCGGAAGGCGGAGGACCACAATCTGTAGAAGGTATTGGGGAAGGCCTATGTTTAACAGTGGACAAAAGGCTGATGATGATGATGATTTTTCTATACCTACAAGTTGACGTTTATTATCAATATTATGATGATGATAATGATGGTGATGATTGCTTTAATTTTAATAGATTGATATCGTTCTTTAAACCAGGTCAAGACGATTTGTTCTCGCAATCTACACGACTTTAGTAGAGAATAATTTTGTCATATAAGCAGCCGCAATACTAGCTGGGAGTATCTGAATTATGTCATTATTGTTCGTGCGTTAAATCTTACAAAACCTAATGTAAATTAAATCGATATAATAAAAGTGAAATAAGGCCTCCTTCACACGGGAATAGTAATCACGTCGCACGCTCGCAGCGGACCGCGGTAACGCAAAAACAGAGCAAATTGAATGCGCTCACTATATTATCAAGCAAATGACCGATACAGTTTGTGAGGTGAGCAAAGTAGCTAGTGATGTGACTACATATCGATAAACCTTCAGCTGAATACCTTTATAGACATTAAAGTTTAGATGTTGTAAATCAATATACTACGAATTTAAAAGTTACTTCCTTAAGACTGCTAAAAATTGCTGAAATTTCTCTGTGTTTTAGCTATGACTTTAATAAATAATTATTAAATTTTTTACTTCAGTAAAGAAAAAATATATTATACCCTATATTGTTATTAACATTTTTTTATTGTACGTTTTTTCAAGATTTATGTACATAATAAAAGAAAATTATTTTTTCCTATACATACGAGTACATCACTAGCATCGTACGAAACAAGTTTGCGTAGGATAATCAATCAAAAGTTGTGTATTGAATTTTATAGAGGTGATTTTAAATTATTTTATGACACGCGGAGACATTACTGTGAGGCGTGGAGACCAGTGCAGCGAAAGTGCTAAGGGGTGAGCACAAATTTTAATATATCGGAACATATGTATATACGTAACTAGAAAATGACTACAATTAGCGACAACCGACAATTTTGCATTGTACACCTTACCATATTATCATGTCATCAGTGTTATTTTGGTGGAACTACTTTTTTTTACAGTCGCGGAAATCCTCGTTTGTCCACTTTCAGATTAATTGTTCCTTGCAACGAAACAAACTACGTCTCGTCTTACAAATCTATACTAATATTATAAAGAGAAAAGATTTGTATTTTTGTATTTTTGTATGTATTGAAATAACTCAAAAACTACTGAACCGATTTCAAAAATTCTTGCACCATTAAAAAGCTATGTTAACAGTGAGTAACATAGGCTATAATTTTACTTAATTTCACACGGGCGAAGTCGCGAGCAACAGCTAGTAACCAATAAGGTAACATTTAGTTGCACAAACGACGGGGTAATAATAAAAAGTAATTAGCCATGGTCCACTGATCGACTTTTTAAAGATATGTAACGTTGTGTCCTATTAGTTCCTGTTCCGCGTCGTCTCGCGTAAAAAAACATTTAATGTAGCTTTTAAGAAACACTGCCAGATTCCCTGATAGTACATGAGATGTTACCTACTTTTTGATATTATAGAAAACTGAGAAATAATAGACATCACAAATCTATATATAGGTTTAAAATATTACGATCGAATACAATTATTTTTCTTATATCTGATTCATCAATCGACCTTGAAATCACACCTAAAATATATCGATTAAGTTTTTCAAATAGCAATATAATTGTAAAAACATTATATCCTTATATGTAGAAAACTAATCTCAATTAAGAAACAAAAAGTGATCGAATTTTAGGATAAGGAAATTGTAAAGCATAAAAATTAAGTCGCCCACAAATTAATTACTTAAATGGTTTTGAGTCATCGAAGTTCGTATCATCGTTCGTAGATGTTTTTTTTGTTTTTCCTCCGCATAATTTTATAATAAAAATACGAGTAGAACATTTTGTATCCAACTTTATAAATAGACTAATTTAACAGTGATAATAAAATGATGCAATTTAAAATATGTTTCATTTCTTTTGATTAGATGGTATCTTCACGTATCCCTATTTTATTTTCTTAATAAAAGCTTTTTAAAAGCAACTACTACCTCCTTACCAAATTTATTTTACTATTACTCCTAATAAATATCGAATTCCTTCGAAAGGGAGGATTTCTGGTCAGTAAATATTTCTATAAAGGACTGTACTAATTTAAATTAAACTCCACGCCTGTTTAAATTACCAAAAAGTATTTTATGCAACCGAAACACAGAATAACGAAGTCGTATGTGAAATAATCATTGCATTCCTCCCAACTGGTGAAAACGCTTAATCTCCGTCGGGGAATCCACAGCCGATGGCTAGGTATTAAAAAAAAACAAGTCCCATAAAGACACGTTAACATCTTTAACATTTACGGAGAACGAACTGGAAATCGGACCAGAATATTTTGCAGACGGTAATATGTACGATACATCATGCGGTCGGAACCTCGACTCGATATTTTAGTCGCTCGTTACGTTTTCGGGTGCAATAACCGTTAAGGTGAGAAATTAATTAAAAAATGAAGATGACAATCATGGATTCTGTAGATGAATTATTATATTACTAATACTATAAGATGTCTTCCTCACCAATATTCGATATAAGGTAGAGACAAATGGCGCCATCTACCATCAGTGCTTGGAAAACTCCGTCTTCAATTAAAATTGTTGGATTCTATTATTTATGGTATTTTCTAAAATCTTTTACATATTTTTCATCTCAAAATAAAGCTTAATAGAGTAAAAATCTTACCAATATTATAAATGCGAAAGTGTAGATGGATGGATGGATGGTTGTTTGTAGCCTAAACGGCTGAACGGATCGGAAATTTGGTGTAAATGTAGAGAACAGTCTGGAAGAACACATAGGCTACTCACTTTTGTTTTTTTTAATTCCACGCGGATGGAGTCGCGGGCCAAAGCTAGTGTTAAATAAATGAGGTAAACATATACAAATAGTTTTGTAAAACTTTGTATAGCATTTTCCGAGCTAAGTATTTGTCAGTAAAATTGCAATTGTCAAGGAACCCTAAAAATAAATCTTTCGATGAGGTTAACAATCAAGGCTAATGCAGTTTTCGCGAGCTCGTCGCGGAGCTGTCGTAAAGAAAAATCATGGTTTTAATTTATCTTACAACTGGAAACACCTCCTACTAAGGCCGTGAAGCATTTTAACGAGAAAAATATTTTATACTGCAAAGTAATTTCTTTAAAAGGTGTGAAAACAGTGAAAACGGTCATTTTTAACAGATTTTTTGTAGGAGTTAACTTTTATTAATATGACACGGTCATTTAACGTATTAAGGCCTTAATAATAATAATATAAAATAATGCTCAAGAATAGATTTACTAAAATTAATTAGTTATAGAAGCGAATTAGACAGTAAAATGCACTTATCTGTAACCTAAAAATATTATTCTAACACAAGCTATAAGCATTTCAAAATATGTACTAAGTATTTCTTCATATTGTTGGCATGCAATTATCTCTTTTTCTAACCCTTGCTAAGTATTACATCAGTTTGTAACCTTCTAAACTATTCTATAACACTAATTATAAAAGAAATATATAATACTAGCTTTGCCCGCAACTCCGTTCGCGTGGTATTAAAAAAAATAAGTAGCCTATGTGTTCTTTCAGACTATCCTATACATCTATTCCAAATTTCATCGAGATCCGTTTAGCCGTTTAGCCTACAACATCCATCCATCCATCTAAACATTTGCATTTATAATATTAGTAAGATTTTCACAATATAAATATTGAAGTTGTATTTCTGTGTAAAATGTAAACTTGCATATACTCGTACAGTGTTAGGGTCAGATGCATAACTCTCGCCACCTCGGAGCCTCGCCGCATGTAAATAAGAGAACATTTCAAACTATCGCAAAGCTTAGCCGAGTGCTTCGCTTCTTCATAGTTGTGATAAAGCTGGGATACACTGGGTGCACTATATTACTGTATTCCTTTATACCGTGACTTGCATTCTGAAAAAATCTGCTTATCGTCGAATAAACATTCTGAAATCTCGAAAACAGAAATCAATCTCATGAATCAAACCCGCAAAAGACGTCCAGTTTTAACTGACAGTTAAACTTGTGTCTGTAACATTTTAACTGTCCAATTAATATATAGCCTACACACCCACGCCTTCACACTGACAGTTTTACTGAATAGTCGAACTGTTAATTTAAAACTGTCAATTCTAACTGAGCGTTTGTAGCGGACTTTATTTATTAGAGCTAAAATTAAATGCCATTTCCACTCTTAATATAACGCGTCGCACGGAAATAAAACAAAAGGCGGACACTCACTTATTTTTTGATCTAAAGATATCCTTTAATGTGTACACACCTTTACTTATACCATACTGTAGAGAAACGTGTGAATCCACCTCATAAATATATCCCCGTAACATCATCGCTTCCGTGTCTAGTTTGTATTTGATAGTACCTGTTAACCGTAATATTTAGCTTACTGTTCTAAACCCGAGCTATGTTTCAGCCAGCACAGAACAGAAGTCTTGTAAGAAATGTAATGGCGGTCATAAGTAAGGAATTATCGACCATTTGATATACTGTTCTGCTCTTTAGAACATAAGAGGTAAAGGTCATAATTGCGGAAATGCATATCGACTAATTAATTTGAGCTCATGAAAAATAGAGTGGGTTTCCTAAAATTTATGAATTCAAGATGGATAGATTTTTCTAATCAAGATTCTAGTAGTTAGTTAGTACTCGTAGTTAGATTATTTGAAATGTCAGTTTTAAATATGAAGTTTCTAATGAAATTATAAGATATACGCTTTCGCCCGCGACTCCGTCCGCGTGGAATTAAAAAAAACAAAAATGAGTAGCCTATGTGTTCTTCCAGACTATCCTCTACGTCTATACCAAATTTCATTGAAATCCGTTCAGCCGTTTAGGCCACAAACTCTAACAAACATCCATCCATCCATCCATCTATCCAAACTTTCGCATTTATAATATTAGTATGAAGTATGATTGAAGATTATATGCGTTTGTATCAGTATCTGGTTGGTGTAACTTAATTGTCATTAATTAAAAATATTTTCGAAGACAGTGGAATTATTTTTTATTGTAAATTCTGGTCCTAGGCAACACTGACGGAAGTAATATCTGTTAATAATTGTTGATAAATTGTTAACCTTTAGCACAAATTGATATGGAATCATTCAAATTTATTGCCGATTTTCTTAAAAAATAGTAACGTATAATTTATGTGAAAAACGTCCGCACGACATTGAAGCCAATTACATTGATTGTTTTTATGATTTATAGTAATGTATTAACAATGTGATTAAAATTTATTGATTATTACACGACAACCTCAAATAGAGCACTGTCGTTTGCTTTTAGTATTTAAGTTTTTTTTTAAAGACCGATAGAGCACTAGCAGCTCTATCAATATTCAGTATATCCCAAATAATTAAATAAAAGTATCCACATTTTAAAATAATCGTAAAATGCTGAAAAACCCACAGAAATGATATCATAACATTATCTGAAATGTTGCAATTTATTTTTAAATACTTTTTTTTTTTTTTTTATAATATTAGATGGCACACGAGCAAGCGGCCACCTGAATCCACCTAAATGGAAACCGACCGCTGCCCATAGACATCCGCAATTGCAGATGCGTTGCCTACCCTTAATTGACGGAGGAGGAGACGAACATAAAGAGGACATTTCCCCTTCCTATGCGTCTCCTCCACCGTCAAATCCACTTTTTCTTCCCATCCTTTCCTCTTAAGAAAAGGGTGGAAAGGGGAAGGGACTAAAATTAGGCTTCCGGCACCACACTCATCAGACGAAACGCGGAATTGCTTCCACTTCACGCCTGTTTTCTGTGTGGTCGTGGTATTGCACCGGGCGAGTCGGCCTATTCGTGCGAAGATGTTAAAGCGGGCTCTACCAAGTAAGAGTGACAGAAAATAAGCTGTAAGGTTATAACGTAGTAATTAATTCACAGAAAGCTATCTGTACTGGTTTTCGAATTAAAGATAAAAATAATGAACTAAACTGAACCGATACAATGTATTCATATGAAAAATGACGAAAAAATAAAATCTTTTACTAGAGAATATCAAACATAAAAACTCAAACGACGAAAAACACACATTCACATGGTACGAAGTTAAATAACTCTATCGTACAATAACAAACAAAATGACGGTAGTTAACCAACCGAATGGAGACCGCAACATACCGACTCGATTCAGTCAAATCGATACTGTTTGTTGTAAATAACATTATTTTGACAGGACAACCGTGAGAATCGATTTTATTATCGATTCTGGGTGAACGCTACCATTGCCGTTTGACTATTATGTGCATACTAGTGTTGTTACAACTATGGCTTAATAATATTAGGGGCGGGCGCACACCTGAAGCTAAACTATCGCACAACTGTTGTGAGATTGTCGATTGTTTCGCAGCCAATTCAACTGTTTAGTTGCACAACTAAATATCGAGTAGTGTGCCCACCTCCATATAAGCTCATAGGAATCAACACGCGACTAAACAGTTGTGCGATAGTTTAGTCAAAGTGCACTGAGTATGTAATTCCTAAGGGCTTACACATTGAAATCGGAATCGCATTACAGAATATTATTTAGTGAATAGCCTTTACAGTTTACGGCATAATGTATTAGGAAAATGTATCTACACAATTAGTTAAATTAGACGAATATTGCAATTTTAATGTCGAAATAACGGATGGGTAAACAGTAGTCGAAATCAAATTCGTTTATACTTTTTAACTATCTCTTTAATTTCACGCGAACGAAGTCGAGAGCAACAACTAGTACTTAATATTATAAATACGAAAGTTTAAATGGAAATATGGATATTTATTAGAATGTTCCAAAACGGTTTTACGGATCTTGATGAAATTTGGCACTGATAAACATAGTCTGGAAGAACTCAGGGTACTTTACTAATATTTTTCTTCCAGCGGTGACGTCGCGGGCAAGATCTAGTCTATGCTAATATTATAAAGAGGAAAGATTTCGACGCCCCCCGCGAATAATCCGGTAATGACCTATTACGGGGTTTTTCATGTTATGTGTGTCGGAAATCTAGACGTTTAAAATACACCATGTGAATTTTTTTCAGATTTTTTCCATCTTTTATTTACGAAGATATAAAAAGCTACGCGTATATTCCATAAAAAATCTTTAAAATGTATTTTAAGCGAACAATATGGTTTTAGATCTTTACGTAAAAAAATATCAATATGATTTGACAATAAACATTGTTACAATATTATTCGGGTAAATCTTATTTAAGTAATAGTATAATATAAGTGATAGTACAGACTTATTCGGGATTTTATTAATAAAACGATTTCCAGCTACATTCATTATCGAGTGGCTCCTTACACGGTTAACAGCGCAACACGATTTTACTGCCGCTGTTTTAAAAATATAAATTTAAACGAACAATATCGTAAGTGACATTACTGACAGAGCTTCACCTACACTAATATAGTAAAATGCATCCAGTTAAACTAAAACTAAGCCCTTGGAACTACTTAAATTTTGTTGAAATAACCAGATAGCTGAAAAAATTAGCTATCATATGCGATATAAAAAGTCTCTGATACTTGTTGTTTAAAGCAGTTATTAAAGAAAAATGGTTTTTTATTTTTCCTGAACATTTACGCTTTTATGATTACCGGATTATTCGCGGGGGGCGTCGATTTGTATTTTTGGATTCTTGTAGTACTGAAATAACTCAAAAACTACTGGGCCGATTTCAAATTCTTGCACCATTGAAAAGCTACGTTATTAGTAACATAGGTTGTATTATTACTGTTTATTAAATTTTACGCAAAGTCGCGAGCAACAGCTAGTGTAGTATAAAATAGCGTTTTAGTTATAGTTGAACAATCTGAATCATTTGAACAGGACACATGTTGTGTCCGATTGGCAGGTGACGTGTGTCGACAAATCTCTCGACGATGCTTATCGATTCACCAGATAACATCGCCGCTCCCACATGCATTAGAATTCTGATGTGCCCTTGTTTTAGCTTTGTTCCTGTATACTATAAGTATTAGTCTTAAGCCTTTCAAAATTCAAGTATAATTAAACGAAGAAAATTTTTATTCAAATTACTTTGATCAATATCAAACATTTCGATTATGGTTAAAAGCTTTAAACAGAACAATTATTTTGAAACTTATGTAAATGTAAGAAAATAATGTATAGTTTTTTAGGTGCCTACAAGACATGACATAACATAACATGACTTCAAGAGACAAACATAATAACATTAATTATTTATTAAATACCGCAAAATTTCTGGTAAAAAATATTATAATAAATTTACCCCTGGTGGGACTCGAACCCACAATCCCCGGCTTAGGAGGCCGATGCCTTATCCATTAGGCCACAGGGGCGGTCGAAAAATTACATGAAATTAAAATACTCGCTACGAAATTAATAAAAGGACACTCATATGACACACTCACGGTAGAAGGTATTATTTTATTTGAAAATTATGTTAAAAAGATTAAAATAATTACGACAGTATCAGTCCAATTAATTATAACACTATTTTACTGTCTGCAGAAAGTAATCACTTATGTAATTTATATGAACGAATTAAAAGTAATAAAACGTACGAGTTACGTTTTCACGCACGCCGTTCATCTAGATAGCGACCTTATAAATTTTTCACGCTGCTCAAGCGAAGGTCTTACATTGACATAAAAAGGTGAATTTCGAGCAAAGGTCATACGAGCGTAATCGATGAGAAACGACAGGCAATAATTAGTAACAGGCTTATAAATAACGTTATACAAAAATGACATAAACAGCTCCGAAGCGAAGCTGACCTATAAATAAAGCGGTCACTTGATGTATTGCCGTTGATATAAATTATGAAAAGGAAGTCGCTGCGGCCATAAAACCTTATTTCGTCCGACCGAAACATCACCGAGACGAAATTTATAATTCATATGTACAATTTATACAATTTATTAAAGCTTACATGGTTTTCGAGAAGAATAAATACATGATGGAACCAGGTGTGGACTATTTCTGTAAGCTAACGAGAACACAAACATGGAAGTAAGAGAGCACCTAACCCTCCCACCTGAATTAGCTTCTGGACACCGAAAATGTATGATACTCGATAAAATATCGCAATCAAAAAGGAAATGTTCTCTTCTTAACCTCTTAAAATTATTATTATTTTAAGACACTATCTTATTAATAAGACACTATAATTAACACTTAATATTTTTCAATTACATTGTAGCAAACTCTATATAAGAATAGATTGCAAGGTTGTTAAAAGTAATTACCTCTTGTAATTGTGAAGCACGAACTTTTCAACGGCAGCCGAATTCTTTCATCAGATAGATACTGTGCGTCGTTCGTTAAATGTCGGCTCATCAAATTTAATGAGCCCTCGATCTGGATATGTCGGGACTTTATTACTGCCCAAATGGCCCCAGAAGTTGATAAATCGGTCAACTTTTTCAAGACCAGTAACGGGCAAAATTGTCCGGAGTACCTCAGGGATCAAAATTGGGACCTGTTTTCTTCATTTTATGACATCCTCATAAGAACGATTCCTTATTTTAACTTTTCTTATACAATGTTTTTGAACCATAATTTTATACTACTTGGATATAATTATGGTTAAACTTTCGGCAATTAATAAGTTTTTATTAAAAAATTGTCTTTGTTTTTTAATAGTTTTTGCCCTCGACTCTTTCTTAACCGAAACCTAGTAACTTAGTATGTGTTCTTCCAGACTTTGTTCCACAACTGGGCCAAATTTCATCGAGATATCATTATATGCATGACCATGGTATATATTGCTTTTATTTATTGCGTATTGTCAAAATAAAAACATCTGTATAAGGGCTAGAATACTTTTTCGCTGTCGTATTAAAGACGATATATGTTAAGCTTTCTTTTGTTAACCATAAATAAGAAATCTCAATTCGAAATACAATCAATGAATCATACAAGTAAACCATTTCAAGTGGAGGCAATATTTTTACGTCATAATTCGCTTGATTATAAAAATTGATTTCTTCATCCACTGTTTGCTTATATTTGTAAAATAATCTAGGTACATCTATTACTAGAAATGAAATCCACAACCCAACTTGGGATATCTTTATTTTCTTAACTTTTTATTTAATCAGATATCTTCCAATAGTGTTGGAAACTAATTAGAGAAACCTCTACGGCGTTAGCATAATCTAGCAGAGTCCAATTATCCGCGACAACAAAAGCATTAATTCGCGGCGCATTCGATGCGCACGCGCATTCTCGTCGTAAATATGATCGATATCGGCAACATTATGTTGAGGCCGTGCACCGAACAAGATCACACGCCCGCTGCGCGCAGTTACAACGATGCTACTGCTACTGGATATGTATTTTAATCATTTTTTTTACAAAATGACATTACTAAATTTTGACAGTGGTAGAGCCCGCTTTAACATCTTCGTACGAATGGATCGGCTAGCCTGGTGCAATACCACGACCACACAGAAGACAGGCATCTTCATGCCTTCTGTGAGTAATTCCACGTTTCGTCTGATGAGTGTGCGTGCCGGAGGCCTAATTTTAATCCCTTTCCCTTTCCATCTTTTTCGTATAAGGAAAGGAAGAGAAGGGAAAGTGGAGACTGTAAGAAAAGAGGTTAGACACGGCTAATTGTTTTTATTACTATCCCGTTTTTGGCGCAACTGACTGCTACCTAATGGGTTATTTATAAAAAAGACAAAGTTTGTCGGGATGCAAGAAACAAAATATTATACGATTTCAAAGTCATCAAGATAGAAAGAATTTACTAGGTATGGTTTGCAATTAACACATTTTTGTGAATGAGCCACATCCAAACAGCTATGTGTCTTCGTCGCTACATTTACGAAACTGCATCCAATATTTTAGTGAACGAAACAAGAAAAAATGCGGCAACTTTATTGCTGTACGAGCAGATAAATTCAGTTACGGTTCCACGTGAGATAATAACCTTATTTCAATGGAGAGTAACGCGTTGACCGGACTATATTTCGTTGAAACAATCGACGCTTATTGTGACCCGAAACGTTTTAATGTGCCACCTCCAGAATCGGACTCGAAATTCCGTTCGCTTTGTGAAAAAAGTGTTGATGAAAATTTGTTATTATACGTGACTTTATGTTTTTCAACGCTAATTACTCAGATTGTTTTAAAAACGCTATTTAAAGTAGTACTAACTAATTATGATAATACTAGCTTTCGACCGCAACTCCGTCCGCGTGGGACTAAAAAAAAACAAAAGTAAGTCGTCGATGTGTTCTTCCAGACTATCCTCTACATCTATACCAAATTTCATCGAAATTTGTTCAGTCATCTAGGCTACAAACTCTAACAAACATCCATCCATCCATCTAAACTTTCGCATTTATCATTTGGTGGAGTAACATTTTTGCGATGATTAGTAGAATTTGATTATATTCACCTTTTCTTCTAATCTGACCACAGGCATGATCTCAAACTAAGATAAATCGATTGATTTTAAACCTGTTCAAATAAACTGAGATAAACAGATAAAAACTTACAAATCTTCGTTCAATATATTTAAAAGATGTATAAGGTAATTTATTATTTTGTAAGCTAACTGTTTCCTTCGAAGCGATGTCTCAAATATCAACGTAACCCGGTACACTTTCCCGTGTGGGTACAACTTTAGGCCGCTCCATATAAAACGGGATCATTCATTAAAACGAAATGACGCACAAGACCTTTGAGATGATTTATTTATTTGTGCATCGGTTTCCAGACCAAGTAAAGAGATTGCAAAGATTTTATACCTAAGAGTACGATTTATATTGTTGTATTATGTGTGATTTTTATTATATTACTCGTGGGCATTACTTTGCTGATGGCCTCATGACGTCACTGTTTGAGGGTGTAGAATAGCGCGGGAAGTGGTCGGTTTTCGTAGAAGGGTCATCGGCAAACCTGCGCACGGCTAATAAATAATTATGTTGCGATAACCAAGGTTGTAGGTACTCTCAACTTTAAAGCGCAGATGTTATTATTAACAAGAGATTTTATATTAATAGTACAAAAATAAATACGTACTATTTATTAATGTTAGGTAATTTTCTGTAAGCGTTTAAAGTTTTATCCATTCCGTCTTTTCAACTTTTTTCTATGTTTTATTTAGTGCGTAAAGCGGCTGCGATTCCAGCCCTGTAATCTAAAGTAGCCAATGCTAATCGGTCCAACTATACGCGTATAATTCTTAGACGAACTATTACACTAAAGTAGTAATCGACCCATTAAGTATTCGTTTAATAAGAAAGGTATAATATACACCCGTGAACCTTGGCTCAAGGAAGTTATAAGTCGACAAATAGGCTCTTCCAAAGTTATGGACATTAAAAAGCACAAATCAATTTTATGTCTCATTTAAAGGCAACGTCACAATCAGCCGCAATAAAGACCGTCACCGATGTGCTGTTTATAAACGCATCACATAAACCATCGGCTTTATCGTGGACCGTCTCAAGAACACATCCGCATATGAAAACAATATAAATTTTTGATCTATCGTTATAAATAATTACTTTTTGACATTCCTTCAACCGAAGAGTTCTTTATTGATAGACATCTCTCTCTCTTCGGACCGTTTCCTCATTGCTGAAGGTCGCGACCACTCTCCTTGACAATATCCCGAAGGGTGTTTCCCACTCTATTGATAAATACTTGGAGAAAATTGCATTGTTATGCCGTATTTATCAAACGCCATGAAGAGACAAGCAGGATTTTTCAAAATTGAAGAAGTTACATTTGTGTCAAATTGCATCAAAAACCGGTAAACCGTTTTGGAGAATAGCAAACACCTATCAATCCATTCATTGATCCAAACTTTCGCTGTATATTAATATTAGTATGAAGTATGATTATTCGGGAACGCGGCAAACTATCACCGTTTTTGTTAATTGTATTCATTAATAATCAATTATGTTGGGATAACCAAGGCTGTAGGTACTCTCAACTTTAAAGCGCAGATGTTATTATTAACAAGAGATTTTATATTAATAGTACAAAAATATATACGTACTATTTATTAATGTTAGGTAATTTTCGGTAAGCGTTTAAAGTTTTATCCATTCCGTCTTTTCAACTTTTTTCTATGTTTTATTTAGTGCGTAAAGCGACTGTGATTCCAGCCCTGTAATCTAAAGTAGCCAATGCTAATCGGTCCAACTATACGCGTATAATTCTTAGACGAACTATTACACTAAAGTAGTAATCGACCCATTAAGTATTCGTTTATTAAGAAAGGTATATTATGCACCCGTGAACCTTGGCTCAAGGAAGTTATAAGTCGACAAATAGGCTCTTCCAAAGTTATGGACATTAAAAAGCACAAATCAATTTTATGTCTCATTTAAAGGCAACGTCACAATCAGCCGCAATAAAGACCGTCACCGATGTGCTGTTTATAAACGCATCACATAAACCATCGGCTTTATCGTGGACCGTCTCAAGAACACATCCGCATATGAAAACAATATAAATTTTTGATCTATCGTTATAAATAATTACTTTTTGAAATTCCTTCAACCGAAGAGTTCTTTATTGATAGACATCTCTCTCTCTTCGGACCGTTTCCTCATTCCTGAAGGTCGCGACCACTCTCCTTGACAATATCCCGAAGGGTGTTTCCCACTCTATTGATATATACTTGGAGAGAATTGCATTGTTATGCCGTATTTATCAAACGCCATGAAGAGACAAGCAGGATTTTTCAAAATTGAAGAAGTTACATTTGTGTCAAATTGCATCAAAAACCGGTAAACCGTTTTGGAGAATAGCAAACACCTATCAATCCATTCCTTGATCCAAACTTTCGCTGTATATTAATATTAGTATGAAGTATGATTATTCGGGAACGCGGTAAACTATCACCGTTTTCGTTAATTGTATTCATTAATCACTCAATTTAAACAATATCTCAAAAGAAATAGTTAGGTATATTAACAACTGTGACGAATAAGATCCTTTAACATCTAAAATCGACTAAACTATTTAAACAGAATCGAATGGGGAACTTGTACGTGAAAACATCACACACCTGATCGCCTAAAAGTATAGTAAATATATCGATTGACATCTCGGTATGCAAATTGCAGATACAAATCGAGATATTTATTTAGAGCAGTCATAAAGCAATGCTGTAAATACAGACCTACGTACTCGCCAATTAGTAGAATTGCAGGTTTGAATTACGGTGGCCATGTCAAAACTGACACTTAACGGGGGCTATTATAATACCTAAGGCGATACTATACTGTTTGTAGCAATATTTTTTTAGTTATCTGTGAATGCGAAGATTCTGATCGTAATCTTACTTCTTACTAATATCATAAATGCGAAAGTTTAGATGGATGGATGGATGGATATATGGATGTTTGTTAGAGTTTGCAGCCTAAACGGCTGAACGGATCTGGATGAAATTTGGCATGGATCTAGAGCATAGTCCGGAAGAACACATAGGCTACTTACTTTTGTTTGTTTTTTTAATTCTACGCGGACGGAGTCGCAGGCGAAAGCTAGTTAAGTATATTTATTCTTAATAATCTGCATTTCATTCTGAGTCAAAGATGTAAGTCATGTTTTTTAAACCACACTTTACCATCGTTGTTGACTTAATCCGAGTAATCCCTAACACAGGGTAGTCTCTAGCCCTTCTTCGGAGACGTATACTGATGGCTAACTTAATTCATTATTAAGTTCTAAGTGTAATTATTTTTAATAGGTTTCCTGAAAATTAAAAAACGTCCAAATCTTGTCTTTAAACCTAGTTCTGACAGCAGTAGTTAACAGTAACCTTTTTTTTATTAAATGTTGTCTGTAAGTATTACAATATTAAATGCTCATAGAATAACTCCAGCACTTTGTATGTAGCCTTAAGGCAACACCAGTAGCCGGGAGGAGGCGTTACATTAATCTTTGGATTACCGCCGCCTTAGATGCACTATCTCCCTTGTCCAGGACTCCCAGTAGCACGCAAAGAGTATACAATGAAAATGTCGCAAGTTATACCTAACCGTATCCAGTCTCTGAGAGTATCAAACAGATGAAGTTCAAAAAATGTAGGAAATATAAATACATGTAGTGGTACCTTACTCATTGGACTCATTTTTCATTATTATTTCTACTTATATCTTATCCTTAAGATCCTTTTAGAAACTCCAATACAAATTCGTTCTTTAATTTAAATCGAACAACAAAACTGCAACTTAGGGCGTCTAGGTTAAGATAATTTAAATTGCACTTTTTTTAAGAAGTACCAAATATCGCATCTGTTTCATGAAAATATTATTCGCATATTCTTTGCCTTTTATTATAGTAATAATATATGAGACGATTCGTCATAACCGAATAACTGGCGCGCAATAATTCAACCGAGATATTATTGTTCCCTGACTTCCGGTCAGGTTTCCATTGCACTTAAAGCTTATTTAAACAAGTATAAATGAATTGATTTTACATTTATTAACCATAAAAAAAGTTTTAAAAAATTTAGGCTCTACGTTTGATTGCTATTAATACAAAGAAGTTTTATTGAAAAAAATATTTATTTCTACTTAACCTACACTCCAGCTATTTCCTTCCTACTTCAACTATTTATTTCATATTTTCTTGTTTACTCATTGTCTCTTTCGATTACCGGCGTGCATAACAAAGTGAGTAATAATAATGAAATATTACTTCCCAGCCCCGGCCATTAACAATATTAATTGTTTAACACAAAGTCTATTATTATGTGTAGAACAATTAATCTTCAGAGCTATAATTACAATCAATGTAAATGTTCTCACGTTAACTAGACCAAGTGAATTAATCTATATTTTGACTGGGAGGTCACGATACTTAGATAGAAATTGTTACATATTTCTTTAACTACGGTATGTATTAAAGATGCATTTCGTATGTGATTTTAAACATTAATTTTTAATTTTTGAAACATTAAATTAAAAGGACGTGGCAACTTTGTTAAAAAAGAGTTATGCTATTATTTTTCCACAGGCGCACTTTATTAACAATACTGAGTTTAATGAAAAGAAAATTGTTTTCCAAAAGTTGTGTAAACAAAGTTATCTCTTGTTATTGCAAATAATTGATTACTTCCCTTTTTTCATACATTAACAATACTCCATATTCCAAGGCGGTGCGGGTTATAAATCAAAGAATACGTAGGTGGCCGGGACAGGCAACCAACAATTACCAATTAACCGCTTTATATCTCAGTCGAAATTCGAAATTCAAATTCATTTGAACGCCGCCCGTTATTGTGGGTGGACGTCTGAGAGGATATGCAAAATTACAATTTCCCTTGAGTCTTAAAAAAAAAATCAGGGTACTTATTAATCGATTTAATTTATATTTTAGAATTAAATATAATCTTAAATAAATGAAACAAATTATTGATATGGATAATATTTTATTTTAAGGTATTAGACCATATTTTTAAACGATACTATATTATCTTATACTACACACAACTGATGTATTTATTTACAATAACTTTATTTCAATTATATTTTATTACAACTTTTTAATCGACAAAAATATGTACCTTAAAGTATAGACATTTTAACTTAGTTCTTTAATCTATAAATTAATTGAAGATCAAATATTAAGTCTTCAATAAGTGAATTAAAATATTAGCTTCTAAGTGTCATGTTATTGTGGTTGCATAGTAATTTTCTAAATCTGGATATTTACTTGTTTCATTCCTCTAGTTAATTTACTTATATTACTGATTATAAGTTTACTTATACTATTAAATTGATAATATTTCATTATTTGGATAAAATATACATGCATTTTTCTAATTAAATGCATAACATTAATATTCTAATTTAAAAACTATTTTAGTTTAAAATGTTTTATGAAATACATGACAAATATTATTATTTAGAGATTTTTTGTTATGATTTAATATTTACATTACTAAGAACAAAAATCTATAATATTAGTTGAAGTCTTAATTACTTATTAAATTATATTTACAAACATTTTTAATATCTGAAATAAATATCTCTAAACAAATATATGTTTAAATTAACGCCATAATGTTAAAAATATTGTCTACAAAAAAATGGGTCTTTGACCATTACAAAAAATTTCACATTTATATTAATGAGTATTTTTTAATAATTAACTAGGCCTAGATCTATATAAAAACTACAAAATACTAAAAATAATTTAATCATAAAAACACACAGAACATATAAATATGTTCATACTAAAAGTTTTAAAATCAAAATATCAAGAGACTCAAAGAGGTTGGTTTAAACAATATTTTCTATTTCTTGGTCCTTCAAGCCGGATTATTAATGAAATTATATACAATATAAATAACTTTAAAATAAATAAAGTTTTAGTAAACTTATAGGCCATTTTAACCTATAAAATATCCAGATATGCAATAATTCACAGAATTTACAAAAATCCTAAAGATATATTGAGAAACGCTGAATGTAACCTTTATTTGATTAGAATAAGGTTCAAATTTAATTATTAAGTTAAATATTTATATTAAATTATATTCCACCTGTAAAGTTTGGAGTCTTCACGAAATATGTCGTTAAAGTGCCTTTTCCTTTGACGAAAGTTGGACCTCTGCACTCGCATGTGTATCCCACGTTCATTAGGACCCTAAAACAGATATATTTTAAAACATTAAAAAAAGTTAAATTACTAAATAAAAGCTTATTAAAGAAGTATTAGTAACGTAGGCTATGTTTATTATTTTTTAATTTCGTGGGACGAAGTCACTTTTTAATTTATGTTGTAACCAGGAAAATTAAAAAAATTAAAAAAATTAAAAAATTGGCATTCATTTAAATAAAATCAATATATATCGTTAGTGAGATTATGTGAAAAATGTCTAAAATGGATTATCAAATGCCTACTCTATATATTTTTTGACATTTTTTTTAGTATAGATAGGTCCTAGGAATTTAACAACCAAAAAAAAACATTGTTTTTTTTTTTAAGTTAGTAAGTAATGTGTTACTTAGCGGTGTGCTCGGTGAGGTGTATCCTGCCCATGAGGCCGGTGGAGTCCATGCGCGAGGCCACGTTGACGGTGTTGCCCCAGATGTCGTACTGCGGCTTCTGCGCGCCCACCACGCCCGCGATCACCGGCCCGTGGTTCAGCCCTGCACGGAGCGTCACCGTGTCTATGTCTATATCTATATCTATATCTATATCTATATCTATATCTATTCTATATCTATATCATATCTATATCTATTCTATATCTATATCATATCTATATCTATATCTTATATCTATATCTATATCTATATCTATATCTATATCTATATCTATATCTATATCTATTATAATAAAGCGTAAACACACACTACTTTGTGGCGTGATGTCAGCCAGCAATCACAGCATATTTTTGAATAATTCTTTTTTTAATAGAATGTCCTACACTTACGACACGCTTTAGGCTATATATTTTCACGCCATTAAACTTAAGGGTAAATATTTTGGATAAAAACCCTAATGTGGGAAAGAGACCATAAGTTGCTGCCAACATCTAGGAATCAAGGTTGCCATGGTTTGACATCATGACATGTCATTGTGACATTTGCAATTGATAATTTAACAAATGTAAACAATAAAATGATTTTTTTATATTTTATGCGGATGAAGTCGCATGGGAACAGCTAGTCATTAATATTTATATATATATATATATATATGTTATTTTTAAATTTATACAATCATTTGTCAATTTTTACAATGCATATACATAGATTCACTAAAGTAAGTCACCACTTAAAATATCCTCCATACTATAAATTTCACGCCCAAGCAGAAATAAAGAGCCCTGTCATAAATTTTCTGAAGTTGTAACTTAAACACTCACCTATCCTTAGTTTGAACCTCTGGAATGATTCCCTGTTTATTTGGTCTAAAATCGTCATCAAAGCGATTGCGAACTCCACGAGGATTGCCACCGTGTGCTCTTCCTTCCTATTTGCATCCTGTTTAAGTAATATAAATAAATAAAAAACATACAATAGGTACAATCTATATATGTATAGATATAGTATATACTAATGTTATAAAGAGGAAAGATTTGTATTTTTGTGTGTATTGGATAACTCAAAAATTAATGGGCCGATTTCGAAAATTCTTTCACCATTAAATAGCTACTTAATCGCTGATTAACAAAGGCTATATTTTTGATCAACTTCCCAAAAAAAGGAGGTATTCAATTCGTCTGTTTTTTATGTGTGTGAGCATAACTCCGCCCCAGATAGCCCGATTTGGATAATTCTTTTTTATCTGAAAGGTAGTTGCAGGGTCACATTTTTGGAGTCAAAGTCTACGGCGTAGTTAAATAGTTTATTATATTTTAAGTGGACGGAGTCGCGAGCACAGCTAGTATTTAACTCAATAACTCACCAATTGTTCTTCTTTGCCAGGTCTCAAGCCTGAAGCAATCATGTAAGTGCTGCCAATGGTTTTAATCTTTTCAATACAACTGAATTTTGGTTTCAACAATAACTGCAATATAAAGAATTAATTGATTTCATTTGAAATTTAACGAATTGTAAATGAAATATGTTTAGATTTTTAACTAAGATTCAACCATTGTATATATCATACTAATATTATAAATGCGAAAGTTTAGATGGATGTTTGTTAGAGTTTGTAGCATAAACCGCTGAACGGATTTCAATGAAATTTGGTATAGATGTAGAGGATAGTCTAAAAGAACACACAGGCTTACTTTTGTTTTTTTTTTTAATTCCACACGGACGGAGTCGCGGGCGAAAGCTAGTATTAACATATTTTGTTGGCAATCCTATATAAATAAATCTTACTAATATTATAAATGCGAAAGTTTAAAATGTTTTTTAGATTTTTAACCTAAACTGCTGAAGGGATTTCGTTAAAAATTGTCATATAGAAGACAATTTGGAAGAACACATAGGCTACTTACTTTTGTTTTTTTTTAATTTCGTATGAAAGAGTCTGCGGGTGAAAGCTAGTAAATAAAATGATATATAACCTTATCAAAGTCGCATATGATTTCATTAAGTAATCGAAGGCATTCAAGGCCTTGTTTGTTGACATCTGTCTCGTCGTAGAACTCCTTGTAATTAGGAATGGAGGCGAACATTACCGCGATGCTGGAATACCGCTCGTGGTACAAATCTTCCTGTTGAAGAATCCAGAAACTCTTTTAATAATGGAATAGTCTTAGTAATCTTACTAATATTATAAATTCGAAAGTTTAGATGGATGTTTGTTAGAGTTTGTAGCCTAAACTGCTTAATGGATTTCGATGAAATTTCGCATAGATGTAGAGGATAGTCTGGAAGAACACATAGGTTACTACTTATGTTTTTTCTTAATTCCTCGGACGGAGTCGCGGGCGAAAAACTAGTGTAGTAATAGTAATGATCGAATTTCATTTTAGCTTTGAATGATGATATTTGCGAAGTTTTTACTAATAATAAATTATATCTCTCCTAACTCATTTTCTTACGAATAAATGAAATTCTTTCTTTCTTATCTTTATTTTAATCAATAACGAGGAAAGGTATTATTAAGGTTATTCCTTACCTCTGATGCAACCGAAGTGAGGAAATGTTCAGCGACGTGTGCTGGCAGAATGTTCTCTAGTAAAATCTGAAATTAGTAAATTTATACACTTTAAAAACCAACCAAAAGACCTTTATTATATTAGTATAGATTATACCTTATTAATCCCTCTCATAGTCTCGACCTCCTCCTGCTCGACCTTGAGCTTGTCCTTCCAGAGGAAGTCAGTCCGCGAGGTGAACTCGATCTGGCGGTCGAGGATGTGCAGCAGCGCCGCCAGGAACACCAGCACCAGCCCCGCCTTCGCGGAGTACGGCAGCATCGAGAACCTGGAACACGAAACAAATTAGTATGTAAAAATCTCATAGTACTGTCGCGATGTCATCTATTGATGAGTAAATTCATATCCGTGGAATAATCGAGCTGTTTCCAGAATCTTCTATCGCATTACATCTGATGATGAGTAGCGGAAAAGACGTTCGCGAAAAGATGTCTGGAATATTCGAAACAAATTAGTATGTAAAAATCTCATAGTACTGTCGCGATGTCATCTATTGATGAGTAAATTCATATCCGTGGAATAATCGAGCTGTTTCCAGAATGTTCTTAGGATTCTAGAGGATCGCAACACTCTGACGGCGAGTAGCGGAAAAGACGTTCGCGAAAAGATGTCTGGAATATTCGAAGCGGCATCGAGAATGTTCCATTGGAAAATGTATGTGATTCGAACAATCGAGAATGTTCTGGAACAAAATGACAAAGGAATAACGAAAAGAAGATCGAAATTCGAAATCGGGAGTCTTACGGTGGAAAGTGAACTGTGAAAAAGAAGTGTTAAGTGAACTGCGAGGAAGAGACCGTGAAGTGAAAATGCAAGTGTTTTAGTGTCGTTGGAGTTTTGTGGAGTGTTCAGTGCTAGTGTCTCTGTGTTTGTGTGTCGTTTATCATACTAATATTATAAATGTGAAAGTTTAGACGGATGGATGGATGTTTGGATTGTAGCCTAAACGGCTGAACGGATTTCGATGAAATAGATGTAGAGGATAGTCTCAGAGAGCACATAGGGTGCTCACTTTTGTTTTTCCTACTTTCACGCGGACGGAGACGCGGGGGTAAGCTAGTACGTAATATATTTCGACTTACTCGGTATCTATCTCTCCTTTTTGGTACTGGCTGAAGAGTTCGGCGGAGGCGAAGAGTGAGATGTGGGAGACGAGAGTGAGGATCATCAGGAACAGCTTGAGGAGGAAGCCCGCGCGCAGGAACACTGATATTGAGGCCAGCGTCAGCACCGAGCTGTAGATGAAACTCTGGAAATAACATACGAGCAAATATAAATGAAGTGATAAGTGTCAAATAGATCTGAATGAAGTTAACAATTTATTAGAGACTAGCTGTTCCCATGCGGTTTCATCCGCAGGTAATTATAAAAACTTTATTTTATCGTTTACATTTGTCAAATTATTAATAGCAAATGTCAAAATGACATGACTTGAAAACCATCCATGGCAATCTTGTTTCCTTGATGTTGGCAGCAACTTATGGTCTCTTTCCCACATTAGTGTTTTTATCAAATTTATTTACTCGCTAAATTTAATAGCGTGGGAATATATAGCCTAAAGCATGACGTAAGTGTAGGGCTTTTTATTGAAAAAGGAATTATTCAAAAATATGCTGTAATTGCTGACATCTTAGGCAACAAAGAAGTGTGTAAAGTATAGAAGTATAGATTTCTTGTCAAATAACAAGTTTTTTTATTTTATTTATTTGTATGAAAAGTAGGAGTTTGTTTGTCTTAAATTGGTATCTTAGTTAAAAACTCAATATCCTCACCGGAGCTGAATCGACGTCCACGAACAGAGGAACTCCAGTAATGTTTTCTGAATTAGTGCTATTGCTTGTACTCCATACTTCTTCTGGAAATTCTTGCACTAGGAATGTTTGGAACTGCAATTTACAATTATTTCTCTATACTAATATTATAAAGAGAAAATATTTGTATTTTTGTATGTATTACACGTAAAATCTACTAAACCAATTTTAAAAGGACCATTAGAAAGGTAATTTATCTGTTAGGGTGATTTTTTCTATTTTTAAATTCCTCACAACCGAAGTCGCGAGTAACAGTTATATATATTTTATAGTATTTTATTTTATTTATTTAAATACTTACCAGGTTAATGACAGCGCAGGAACTAATCAAAAGTACAGTCACCAGAAACATTGTGAATCTGATATAGCAATTGTGAGCCACAACCTGAAATTATAAAAATATTTTATAGAAATAGATTGACAACATTTTTTATATACGTTAAGTAAGGCCAAAGGACAAAAATGTAATATTCAGAAAATAAAACATAAGCCCCTGTGGCCTAATGGATAAGGCATCGGCCTCCTAAGCCGGGGATTGTGGGTTCGAGTCCCACCAGGGGTATGTCAATTCTTTTTAATCCATATTATCTATCAATATTCTGATATTTTTAAATTTTTCTTACTCTTACTACTATAAAAAAAGCGAAGGATTAGATGTATGGATGGATGTTTGTTAGAGTTTGTAACCTAAACGGCTGAACGGTTTTGAATGAAATTTTGTATAGATGTAGAGGATACTCTGAAAGAACACATAGGCTATTTACTAGTTTCTTTTTTAATTCCAGAGACAAAGTTGCGTGCAAAGCTAGTAGCATAAAACAGTGTTATAAATATTTGATCAAATTAGGAAGGTTCAAATATGTAACCAACATTATAAATTTTGTTTCTATAAGAAAAAACAAGTAAGAAGTAAATATTAACCTGTCCAGGTTTATAGCAGTTGTCGTAATCATCAGGGACGTCGGAGAAGGAGAAGCGTCCATCGCACCACGACAAGTAGAGAAACACAATAAGGGTCAGCAGAGTGGGGCCGAACGCTGCGTACATTACTATACTCCTGGAAAATACAAATATTAATTATATAATGAGCATAATTATTGCAGAAACATAATCAATAATATTTTGATTTCTATGGTTTCTTTTAATGTTGTAAAAAGATTGAAAAACCTAGTAACTGATAAATACACTTTGAAAAGAAAAATGAGAAGCGAGAGAAGAAGAAATGAAAATTCGAGAAGAAGAAAAGAAGTATGATTTAACGGCGTATGAGGATAAAACAAAATTTACACTCTATTCCTTAATACAATAGCCTGTCCCAGATTTATTTAGAACTAGCTTTCGCCCGTGACTCCATCCGCATGGAATAAAAAAAACAAAAGCATGTACCCTATGTGTTCTTCCAGACTATCCTCTACATCTACCCTAAATTTCATTGAGATCCGTCCAACCATTTAAGCTACAAACTCTAACAAACAATTAAACTTTCGCATTTACATTATTAAGGGCCTGTCCCACCAAATAATAAATTGTCTGATAACAATCCAACGTGTAAACCTGATGGAAATATCGGATTTTGTTCCCTTGTGTGACGTCATTTTTAAGCTATCTGAGCCTCTATCAGTGGTGGCACAGGCCCTAAGATTTATTTCTAGGTAGCCCTAATTTTAGTCTCTTTCCCTTTCCACCCTTTTCTTAAGAGGAAGGGATGGAAAGGAAAAGTGGATTTGACGGTGGAGAAGACGCATAGGAAGAGGAAATATCCACTTTATGTGCGTCTCCTCCGTCGATTAAGGGTAGGCAACGCATCTGCAATTGCGGATGTCTATGGGCAGCGGTCGCTTCGCCATTTCGGCGGTTTCAGGTGGCCGCTTGCTCGTTTGTCACCTTGTAATATAAAAAAAAAGGTTACTCTTATCTACTACTTACTTAGGCACAGTGAGCAGTTGTATAAGTGCTAGCAGTACAAAGAGCGCGGTGGCACACGCCACGTTGTATTTGAACTGGTCGTCGCTCTGGTCCCTGTACTGGCGCTCCTGGTCCCCGCGCGAGAACCACAGTGTAGCTCTGCTCATGCCCTCGGCGCTGCTGCCGCACTCGCAGCAAGTGCGTTGCGGCAGCAGGTTCTGTTCTATCATAGCTAGACTCTGCAATATCATTGCTAGGTTTCATTCAATTCAGTGGCTCAGTGGTTTAAGCACTTGACTTGTAATCTACAGGTCTTGGATTCGAATCCCGCTGTACCAATGTGATTTTCGATTTTTCGAATTTTCATATGTACATAATTTACCCGACGTTCTTATGGTGAAGAAAAAACATCGTGAGGAAACCTGCACATATAGCCGAAGAAATTCAAAGATATGTATGTGTGAAAGTCAACCAACCCGCATTGCAGCGTGGTTGACTAAGGCCTAGTCACCCTTACAATAGGGTACGCTCCGCATACAACACACGTAAACAGTTATGCGATAGTTTAGTCAAAGGTGTGCGCAAGCAAGATTGCTTCAATTATTTTATTTGAGAGGAAAAAAGTTTCGATCGCCCTCTTTGTTTGGAGTTCCTCAGTTAAAATTAATGCTTAATTATTGTTGTTTTTTTGGTAACTAATAAATGATATACATATTAGATAGTGATGTAAGAATTATAAAAATCAAATCACATCTGCAAGGAAAATCTAGGCGGAAAGAAGATCGTTTTTAATAGTAAATAAAAGTTTAGACTTACACAATATTCGGTAGTTTACACTACATTTATATTTGAACATCAATTATAAAATAACAAAATAAAGAAAACATTTACCGATATCCCAATATTTTTAGCTAGTGTTGAATCCGTTATATTCGCAAAAGGCTTATCAGCGCCCCAACATTCCACGTATTTGGTCATCTTGCTGGAAGGACGAGATCGGGAAGGCACGCCGGGAGTCGCTGAAAGTAAAAAATAAAGTTAATTTCTATAGACATCATTTAAAATATTATAGACAACAAAAAAAACAAAAATGCTATAGAAACAATGACAACGTAAGATGTTTGATGAATTTCAAATGAATTTAAGAAACAAGGCATGCCACAATTGTTCGTTTCTCTGTTTTTATTTTAAGTTAATAATCCAAATGGTTTTATAGAAATATTTGTAATTTATAAAAATGTGGACAACATTAGCTATTATTTGATTTTATGTTTTAGTGTTGGCGTAATGATGCCAATGGACAATCGCAATACCAGAGGACCACCCGCGGACAAACCAATTATATAGTTTTTGCGGAGCCATATTTGTGCATATATTTAATTTGTGTTTTTTGTCAAATTTTCAATAAATAATAAAAATAAAAATTAATAGAGGTAACTATCGATGCGTTGTTGCCCTTTGAAGGTATGTTCGTTTCATGAAAGACCCTAAGTCGTAATTCTTGAATAATTTTCAATGAACGATTCTAATATAAGGAAACGTATTATGTGTTTCAATAAAAAGGCGGTTAACGCATTTTAAAGGCATTTAATTTAGTGACAAACGTAATTACGTTATAAAAATAATGTTAATAAAGTATGCCATTGTCCTATTATCAAAATTAAACATCGAGGTTATCTTTAATTATAATATTAATTAAATTTAACAAGAGAATGTCGCGTGCGTTTTCTACTAATTTTGTATTTCGGGTAATTAAAATTGTACAAACTTTCTAATGTGACGACCATATTACTAAAAAAAAGATATTATTTTAAATTATGCGTAGGTTTTTTAATTTCATCGGTTTGGCGTTGTTTTTTTTTTAATTATATCGAAAAACAAATGGCAGTATCTATCAGTCAGTGTTTTTTTTATTACTAAAATGACGTCACACATCGAAAGTGCGAAATGGTGTTTTGTGCATAACATTTCATGCTGACACTAAATTAGTCATTTGTAAAATGCACACAAAACATAATAACAGAAACACTCTGTGTAGTTTTGGTACAATTTATTTAAATAGACAGGAAGTAGTTCATCGGTAGAATAAATGTATATTATCTGTGCTGAATATGTGGATTTATAGGCAAACAATTAAAACATACTAATATTAAAAATGCAAAATTTTGTATGTATGAAAAATAGATCTCGATGAAATTTGGCACAGATATAGAGCATAGCCCGGAAGAACACAGGCTACGGGCAAAAGCTTATTTATAAAATGCGTTTAGATTTGCCATATTTTGTTATATGTTCTTGTAATTACTTTTTTCTGTATGTATGAGTTTTGTTTACATACAAATCATCAATTTAAACACATTATTTACAACAGGGGAGTATACTAATTTGCATTAAAAACTAACTGGGGGATTCCATCGACATTGTACTTATCATCCTAAAGAATAGCGTTGGTCGCGCGGCTTCCATTTCTTGGTGCAAATCAATCACGCTTTCTAAACAACAAATTATTTCAATAAATATTATAATAGGGAGCAATCTTTTAAAGTAGCTTTCTTAACTAAATTGTAAATAAACAACAAAGGATTTCCCTTGTCTAGACTTCTCTGGCATAGACAAGTTAATTGCTGCCTTTATTTGATTGTAGTCTTGATAATTATAAATAAATTTACTCAAAATTAAATATTTTAAAATCTTATAAGTTTTGTATACTAGAGTTGTTTACTTAGACTTCCCATGTCAAGCTTTTAAGAATTAATTAAGTCAGTAATTATTGGTTGAAGACTCCAAGTGAAAAATCCTTTTGATAAAGAAATGTCAAATGCACTTCCTTTATTCATTTTAGATATTAATTACATAACGTACTAAGGATTTCCTATAGATATTGCTAAATTGAATCCTTATAAAAGTAAATAAAACCTAGAAAATACATAACGTCATGAATTCAAAGTTTTTTTTTTTAATATTGAATGTTATCTTACCTGTGCCCATGATAGGACTGATGGCACCAATAATGGATCCACTTCGACTCTTCGGTTTAGTGCTGATTGTAACACCATTGCCAAGTCCTTCTCCTGTAGTGTTATTTTCAAAAGCAACAGTCCGAGGTCCTTCTACTTTAACTGATGCTCTACGACTGATTTCTGAAAAAAAACATACAGACGAATTGAGAACCTCCTCCTTTTTGAAGTCGGTTAAAAAAATTGCACAATTTGATCCAACACAATGCAGTCTAAAATATAAGATGGACGTCTAAGTTGAAGTCTCTATTAAGTATAATATAAAACTTTATCTTTTGGTAACACGCTTTTGTTCTAGAAGTCGCTTTCCCCCGCGACTCCGTCCACGTGGAATTAGAAAAAACAAAACTACCCTATGAGTAATTCCAGACTATCCTCTACATTTATGACTAAAGATCTAACCGTTTAGGATACAAACTCTAACAAACATTCATCCATCCTAACTTTCGCATTAATGATATAGTAAGATTTCTAAATCATGATATTTTAAATATGTAATTTCACGTCAACTTTTTAATACGACAGTGTCTATTAAATTGTTAACAGAGTATTTTTATGTTCCCCAATTTTACATAAATAACAATAGACACTTACAAGTCAATTATTTACTACAATAACTGTCAAAATATCACGCTTCATAAGGTATAAATAAGTTTGTTATTCTTACCTCCAGGATATCGTAGAGACTCAGATCTGAGCACTTTAGTGGGCTCCTGTTCCACAAAGCTGTGCTGCGAGGGAGCTGGACTGATGTTGTCCCGCGGTTTGGTCGGTGATACATCCTGGTATAACGAGGAGACGACGCTCCCCTTACGGTCTACTGTGCACACGGACAGACGACCGTTCTCTGCTATACCTGATGGTTTCTGGATAGACAATATTGAACTCAGATATTGAGGTGAAATTCGATACTTTTTTTTATCCTGAAGCTATAGGGTTAGAGTCACATTTATTTTGTTTTAAAATCAAACAAATGTAGTGTTTTTTATAGAATATGACAAATGAGTAGTGGTTGGTATGCTGTTAAATTTTCCTGGGAATTATAATCTACATCGTTAATAACAAGCCCAATCAAAGTGTAAGATTACTTGGTTATTTCATCGGGAAATTGGAACCGATAATAAATAGCGTTGTGGTTTCAAAATTCAATCTTTATTATGTTGACCCTTTCATCAAATTGAATGATTAAAGAAAGGGGTAAATATTGTGATACAAAAAATTGAAATTGTTGTAAAACCTCAATTCACTCAAACCCAAAGTATGAGAAATCCTGAATTCAAGCAATTTCAGTTTGCCAAGATTAATATGTACCACAAATCCATGTTAATAAAACCAAAGTTTAATATAATTGAATGTTAAAAGTAATTCCCAAACAGCTGCGTACAAACTTTCCCTTTCAAGAATATCAACATTACAAGATATCACTGAGTGGACAGTTTCGAAGTAATCAATTATAACATTGAAAATGGTGAAGCAAAACATCAAAATATCCCAACAAATTGGATTAAAACGGCAACAGCTTCCGAGATTGTGACCACAATAACATCAAGTTGTCGCCAGTCGGACGAGACTCAGACAAATTGCTATGAATAATCCTCAGCTTGCGGACCCTAATTTAATTTTAAGATCAAAATGGCGGACTATCTGCGATTGTGCGAGTGCCGTTGACATTACGACGAGACGAGATCGAGACGATAAATAAAATATTAATGAAACGCTCAAATCTTTTTTTCTTCAATCAAGATTTTTCATTTCCGATATAGAACCGTCTTAATTGTGAGAGATTCAATTTTAATTAAAGCTTTATAAAGCTTTTAAGGATGGATAAAAAAGTTTTTTCTCGATTTACGATAGATCCAGAGAATTAAATATACTTTTAATACCTTATGTATTGGTCCTTTGTTGACCGGATAAACTCACTCAAATATGGAATAAATAGTTAACACGGCCTCGAATAACAAAAAAAATTATTATCGAAGCGTAGATCTATAAATGTCTTTCCCGATGCCTGCAGAGAACATTAAATCCGCACTTCCGTCGGTATTAACCTCAGCGCTTTCATTTGAACGCGGCAATTGACGTCGAAGATTTTTTCCTTTTTCTTCGCTGTATTCGTAATTAAGATTCTCCCCTTGTACTTTGAACTAGGTGAGATTTTATTATATTTATTTTTAGTACCTTCTCAATCATTTTAAATTCCAGCCAGCACTTATTGTGTTTATATTATTACGTTTTAAAATATTGAAAAACTGACTTATTTATAAGTAGTAAGATTGAGGTTGGAAATCAGAACTACACCCAATATATGACTTAACTAGCTTTCGCCCGCGTGGAATTAAAATAAAAACAAAAATGTGTAGCCAATGTGTTCTTCCTATTCTCTACATCTATGCCAAATTTCATCGTAATCCGTTCAGCCATTTAGGCTACAAACTCTAGCAAGCATCCATCCATCTAAATATTAGTAAGATTAGTAAGAAGTAAGATGACTCTTAATATAGCAGTAACATTACTTTCAAGTACAAAGGTGTGTCAATACAAACAAATCATTTATTATTAGCGACTAAAAACTTTGTAACAAGTGTTATATTTCACACTATAGTTGTGGTAATCCATCTTCTGGCAATAATTCACTACAGCGCTAAAAGCACCATCTCTCAGGAAACCATCAATCATGTGACAAAGTTGTGCTTGTCTTTAGATTACTTCAAATATACCTCTGGAAGATTCTTCAGTATATACGGATATTATGAAATGATTTAAGCGACAATAAGACAAAACCGACATCGCATTTTCTTCTTCAAAATTAAGTAATTTTAAGTGAAAAGAGTAAGTACACTTTTACAATTTCAAATTACATAACATGTCTATTATCTTTTTTATTAGGAACTAGCTTTTGCTTGCGACTTTGCCCGCGTGAAATAAAAAACGTAGCCTATGTTACTCATTCATAACGTAGCTTTTTAATGATGAAAGATTTTTTTAAATCGGCACGGCATCGGCAGTTTTTGAGTTATTTCAATACATACAAAAATACAAATCTCTCTTTATAATATTAGTATAGATAAATATCTCAAAAAATAAATATCAACTCTAATGTACTTATATAAAGAAAAAAATTCTGACAAGAGTTTCAAGATACTCAGTAAAGTTTTAATTAGAGACCGCAAAAATTGGTATAAGTTAAAAGTTCTTTGCTATTTATTCCAAAAGGTAAGGCAAGAACGGATTCGGCTCGTTAAGAATTCTGTATTAGGCGTTTCAAAAATGTACGACGTATTCGAGTTTGAATAAGTTACACAACTGGGTATAAAAACATCGACAGATGCTGAAATTCTGTCACTTTTGAATATTTCTTGCCTATATCTGTACTATTATAATAAAGCGTAAACACACACTTCTTTGTTGCCTAAGATCTCAGCAATTACAGCATATTTTTGAATAATTCTTTTTTTAATTAAAAAATCCTACACTTACGTCATACTTTAGGCTATATATTTTCACGCTATTAAACTTAGAGGGTAAATATTTTGGATAAAAACCCTAATGTGGGAAAGAGACCATAAGTTGCTGCCAACATCAAAAAAGAAAGATTGCTAAGGTTTGTCATGTAATGTCATGTCATTTTGACATTTGCTATTGATAATTTGACAAATGTAAAGAACAAAATAAAATTTTCATAATTTCATGCGGATGAAGCCGCACGGGAACAGCTAGTTGTTTATTTATTTAGTTTCTCTTACAATTCGACTATACCAGCAAAATTCTGCGTAAAACAGAAAATTCACTTTGACTAAATTACATGTAAATCTAAGCACGATGTCATGCAAATTGCTTGTTTATCTTACATTGTGTCGTCCATTTAACACGATACTGTTGACCCTTGGCGTTTTAATTCATACACAGTGTGGCATATTGTATAATGTCTATGTCGGTAGATGTAAATAAACAGTTGTCATTACGCACTCACACAATGAAGTTTCATTTAACTCATTCCCAAATACTACATGGTGTCAGGTGTGGTTTTATGCGTGTTTCTGAAGTTTTAAAGTTTTAAAAGTGATAAGAGTACGTGAAATAACAAAAGGTAATAAAACATTCGGAAGAAAACAATGCCGGACGGAATAAAAAATAGTGACAACTCATCGACGCCGGCGACGGGCGGTGTCGCCGCCATACAGCAACCGCAGCCGATGCAAGAAATAGGAAACATTTGTAATAATTGGCGTGATTGGAAAAATACTTTTGATTGGTATTTGATAGCATCGGGGCGAGAAAAGGCGAGCGACCGAGAAAAGGTTGCATTATTTCTACATGTCATTGGAAAGGTCGGCCGCGAGCTGTACAGTGAGCTAGATATTACTCAAGATATTAAATACGAGCAGTTGTGTGCGAAGTTCGAAAATAGATGCGATCCACAAAAAAATGTCAATTTTGAGAGACATATTTTCTTCGAAACTTACCAAAATGAACAAAAATTTGACAAATACTTAGCGGCATTAAAAGTAAAAAGTAAGTCGTGCGAGTTCAAGGACATGAGAGACAGCTTAGTTCTAACACAATTAATTCGTGGCATAAAAAATGAACAACTACGAGAAAGTATGCTGAGAAAAAGAGATTTAATATTGGATGAAGCGGTGGCATGGTGTCGGGCGGCCGAGGTGGCCGGCGAGCAAGCGGAACAAGTGCGGTGCGCCGGCGGCGGCGGGCCGTCGGGCGCGCGCAGCCCGATATCGAAGAAGGAGCGAACATCGAGCGCGTGAGTACCCGTGCGGCGAGCGGCGGGTGGCGGCGCGCACCGCGCGACCTGGCGATGCCGCCGGGACGCGCGGCCGTGCAGCGCGGCGCGCGGCGTGGCGTTAGCCCGCCCAGCCGCGCCGCGAGACTTCGGTGCAGGTATTGTGACAGTTTACATCCAAGAAATAAGTGCCCCGCTTATTATATTTCTTGTTACCGTTGTAATAAAGCAGGTCACTATGCAAAGTGTTGTGAATCGAGTCAAATGCGCCAAGTTAAAGAATTGGAGTATGAATATGACGAATTATTGTTAAGCAATATTGAACTAAACTCTGTGGCGAACACGGATGGCTGGTTTCAGGAGGTGCATGTCAATAATCGCCCTGTCAATTTTAAGCTAGACAGTGGGGCCGATGCTTGTGTCATGTCAAACGATTCTTTTATTAGATGCGGATTTAGTCATAATTTATTAAAGCAGACAAACGTTGTATTAAAGGAAGTTAGCAAAAATGTCTTACCCGTTGTTGGTTATTTTGATGGTCAGATAACTTACAATAACAAGTCATGTAACAAAAAAATTTTTGTTTTAAATGTACAATGTAACAATCTGTTGTCGCGTGATGTTTGCAGTGAATTAAATTTACTAATCAGGGTAAATGAAGTTGTAAACAATAATTATTATGATGGCTTGTTAAAGAAATACGATGCGGTTTTCAAGGGTATAGGTCGTTTACCAGGATTACATAAAATTACCGTTGACAAATCAGTTCCTCCCGTTGTCAGTTGTTCCAGAAAAATTCCAATTAAATTAAGACCGAAATTGCAGGAGGAACTGAATCGTCTCGTATCCGCGAATATAATAGAAAGGGTGGACGAACCTACCGACTGGGTGTCGAATATAGTTTTGGTAGAAAAACCGGATGGCAAAATTCGATTATGCATTGACCCGAGACATTTAAACAAAGCTATTAAGCGTAGTCATTTTCAATTACCAACAATGGAGGAAATTACGTCGAATTTAACAGGTGCAAAATTTTATTCACATTTAGATGCGAGCAAGGCGTTTTTTATGATCGCTTTAGATAAAGATAGTTCGAACCTTTGTACATTCGCGACACCTTTTGGGCGTTACAGATTTTTAAGATTGCCATTTGGCGTTTGCTCAGCTACCGAAGTGTTTCATAATGCGATGTGTAAGTCATTCGCGATGGAGGGTGTCGAAATATTCGTAGACGACTTGCTAGTATACGGCAGTAGTAAGGAGGAGCACGACCGGCGGCTGGAGGCGGTTCTGCGGCGCGCGGCTGAGCTCGGCGTGCGCTTTAACCGCGACAAGTGCGTGTTCGGCGCCGCACAGGTCAAGTACCTAGGACACACGTTTAGCGAACACGGCATGCGGCCGGACACCGACCGTGTCCGGGCTATACAAAATATGCCGCCTCCGACGAATAAAAAAGATTTAGAACGCATACTCGGGATGATTAATTATTTATCGCGATTTATATCGAACTATGCGGAATTAGTTGAACCGCTTCGCAATTTAATAAAACGTAATGTTGATTTTCAGTGGAATGAATCACACGACCGAGTGTTAAATGCACTGAAGGAGCAGTTAGCTAGGGCTCCAACGCTTCGTTTTTACAATCCCAACGAGGCTGTAACGTTAACGGTGGACGCGAGCGCGCACGGGCTGGGCGCGTGCCTGCTGCAGGCGGCCGGCCGGTGGCGTTCGCGGCGCGCAAGCTGACGGCGCCCGAGTCGCGCTGGGCGCAAATTGAGAAAGAAATGTTAGCTATCGTTTATGGTTGCACAAAATTTCACCAGTACATTTATGGTCACAAGCTTGTCACAGTTGAGAGCGATCATAAACCGCTGGAGTCCATTTTTAAAAAACCGCTTAACGAAACGCCTGTACGATTACAAAGAATGTTACTAAGGTTGCAAAAATATGTATTAAAATTTGTTACGTGCCGGGACGTTTAATGTTTATAGCCGACACGCTGTCGCGCGCGCCGGACGCGTCGGCGTCCAGCGAGGACGATATGTACACCAAGGTGGACATACACGTTAACTCGTTGTACGAAAACTGTAACGTGAGCGGAGATAAGTTAAATATGATAAAATTAGAGACGGACAAAGACATTGCATTAAACAAAGTAAGGGATTATTATCGCGTCGGGTGGCCACTCACAAAAAGTTTAATTAGCAGCGAATGTAAACAGTTCTGGTCGGTTAAGGATGATCTACATGTAATTAACGGGGTCGTATTCAGGGAGATCGCATAGTGATACCGGAGCGTTTAAGAAAAGAAATGTTAGATCGGATACATGAAGGACATTTGGGCATTGAAAAGTGTAAGATGCGAGCGCGAGATGTAATGTGGTGGCCGGGTATGTCGGCGCAAATCGAGCGTACGGTCGCGGGATGTGACACTTGTGCGGAGCGCGCGCCCGCGCAACCCCGTGAGCCCCTCGTCCCGCACGCGGTGCCCGAAGCGCCGTGGCAGGTTGTTGCCGCTGATATATTTCACATGCGCAATAAAAACTACTTGTTGGTGGTAGATTACTATTCAAAATTTGTCGAAGTTGTCACGTTGTATGATCTACGAAGCAGTACAGTTATATCCCAATTAAAAAGTATTTTTGCTCGTCATGGAATACCCAAAAAGTTTATATCGGACAATGCTTTGCAGTTTATGTCCAGTGAATTCGCTAGTTTTCGATCAGATTGGGAGTTTGAACACGTCACTAGCTCACCGTACTATGCACGCTCGAACGGCCTCGCAGAACGTAACGTACAAACCGTCAAAAATCTACTCGAAAAGCTTTGAACGATAAAGCGGATCCGCACTTAGCGTTACTTAATTTTAGAAATACGGCTATTTCTGGAGAAAATTTTTCCCCCGCGCAATTATTAATGGGTCGCAGATTAAATACTAGACTACCAATTAGTAATAAATTGTTAAAACCGAATACACCGAATCATTCATATGTCGTAATAAAAAGAACGGAAAAAAATCATAAGTCTAAAAAACTGTATGATCAACATACTAAGAGTTTAAAACCTCTGCAATCGGGTGAACGGGTTCGAATCCGGGAAGCGCCAAGCGCTGGCGGCCGAGGGCGCTGGGTGAACGCGCGCGTACACAGCCGGGCGCCCGAGCCGCGTTCATACTGGGTGAGCACGTCGGACGGCGGCCGTTACCGCCGCAACAGACAACACATACGAGCACAAACGAACGGTCTCAAGCACGCATACGACTATGATACATATCCCATACCGGTGTCGACACATAGTGATGTGCAAATAACTCACAGCGAGCGAAATGATAATTTAGATTCGGCCCAGGATCCGGTACAAAATAATTCTGAAAGGTATACAACAACACGTTCAGGAAGGCAGATTCGTCCACCAAAACGATTTGATTTAACCGGAAAGTGATGATGTATTTATATCTTACATTTAATAAGATATTAAGTGTATATATTAGTTGTAAAAAAAAAAAAAAAATTAGAATTACTTTTATTTTTGTATAATTTCTATTTACCTAAAAAAAAAAAAAAAAAAAAAAAAAAAAGGATGAATCATTGTAAGAAATGTTCTATGTAAATTTATGATTTCGTTTATTAGAAGGTTGCAATTCACAGCTCGAATTAGTACATCAACTTTGATTATTAATTGTGAGTTTTAAATTGTAATTTAAATTATAATGTTCTCTTATATTGTTCCTTTATGAAAAGAAAGGACATGTGGCATATTGTATAATGTCTATGTCGGTAGATGTAAATAAACAGTTGTCATTACGCACTCACACAATGAAGTTTCATTTAACTCATTCCCAAATACTACACACAGGATTCAAAAAGCATCTAAAAATGACATGAAAATAAAGATAAATAAATAACACTATGTGATCGACACTTACCTTGGGAGGTACGATAAGGTAGGTCTCCACCTTGTGGTCAGCAAGGTACCCTTCCCTTGAAGCGCCTTCTCCCGGCTCCACCTCAAATCTACCTCCCAACTGCAGCATAGTCGCTTTAGTGATATGGACACGTCTGCAAATATAGTACGATCCTAGTTTATTGACACTTTAAAGGATCTTGATGACTTAAGTATTAACAGTTCCAGAAACATCCTTTTTAATTTCGTCCTCCACCAAACAACAGAGAGAAGTCACTGGAACTGAAAAACACTGATACAATGATCCCAAGTTCATCTCGTTTTTAATCAAAGATACTGAAAGGGACGGCTATATTCTTATACAAGTTACAAAGGTAAAGACACGTTCAGCATAACAGTGATTAATATTATTTAGTTTATCTCACCCAGCAATCCCTCCTGATTCCATGTGGTTGGCAAGCGTAACATCGTCGCTCCAGACATCAAACTGCCACTTCCGAAGCCCTAGGACTCCGCACAGCACGTTGCCCGTGTGGATGCCAATGCGCATATCTACGTTGAAACCGGTTGCCTCGCGGACGAACCTAAAACCAAGCTTGTTATGATAAAATTACTAACGAAATTATAATATAATAACAAGTCTTAAATCTATACTAATATTATAAAGAGAAAAGATTTGTAGGTATTTTTGTATGTATTCCATTCACGTAAAAACAGGGCCGAATTTAAAAATCCTTTCACTATTAGAAAGGTCACTTATCTTTGAGTAACATAAGCTACATTTTTTTATTTTTTGCGGGCGAAGTCGCGAGCAACAGCTAGTATATGATACAAAGGGAAATGAATATAAGAGAGAGAATACACTAACCGTATCGCGTCAATCATCTGCAAGCCCATATTGACGCAGTTGTATGCGTGGTTTGGCCGCGACACTGGCAGCCCTGACACGCAATAATAGCAATCGCCGAGGATCTTGATGCGCATGCACTGGTTCTCCTGGTGATAATAAATAAATAAATAAAATAAAATAAAACACTAATTATTGGCCAAGATAAATACAAAACACAATAACAACAAAATAAATTTACAGAACTTATATAAAAAAAATCAGTTCTCCGCCAAAAGGAGAAGGCTCAGCTGATGCGGCCTCCAGCTTCACCCTGAAAGCCGCGCTGTATTTATGCCTCCCCTTAACTTCTATTGCATGGTTCAATATATTCAATAAGATAGTTCAATAAGAATATTACTTGTCAATAGAGCTGATTACGCTTGGAGGAATACGAAACTATCTAACCGTAAAGGGCAAGTAATGTACCAACCTACTGAGACTAGATTTAAGGCTATAGGCTACTGTACTCAAAAACTTACATACAGTGGAACAACAAGCCAATAATAATATTTTGTCTCATGTATAACGGGTATATTATTTTGTCTATACTAATATTATAAAAAGGAAAGATTTATATTTTTGGTCTTTTGGATTTTTTATGTATTGAAATATCTCAAAAATAGACCAATTTTTTAATATTTTTTTAATATAACGCGGGTGAAGTCGCGAACAACAGCTAGTATTAAATAACTGAAAGGTTAGCGAAATGTTTGCTGTTGTTTTAATAAATAATTACCAACAGTCAAATAACACACAAAATAAACTAAATTATAACATCACGATATAAAATTTACATGCATTCGGATACAAGTTATGTTTGTTCAAAGCTAATTAATAACGCGCTGACATTTGATGACAAGATTCGTTGTGTTAATTAAAATAATTACAACGCTTGTTTTTAATTAACAGAAATAACAAACTTTATAAAATAATAGAAAATACATACGTATATATACTATACTCATTATATGATCGCTCTTCAACTCTTAAAAGTTTCTCAAATGTACTTGACATCGACTGCTTATGAGAGCACACCTTTGTAATTGAGTCTTTTTTCCTAGTAGCTGTACTAAAGGGAGTACTGCCTTATGTGCCTCAGCTTTTGTATGAAGACTTTTATTATCGACATTTCAGAGTCTTTTAAAGTTTTACCAGTTTCCCTAGCATCATCATCATCATTATCATCATCATCTCCTTATCCTACCCCCGTAGGGTCGGCGCAACAGGTTTTTGTCCTCCACATAACTCTATCATACGTCATCTCAGTCATCACTCCCTTTTTGATATCACCTTTTACACAATCCATCCATCTCTTTCTAGGTCTACCTCTACCGATGTACCCTTCCACACTCATAACTAACGTTCTCCTTGTAACATGCGATTCATCCCTCCTCATAACATGCCCATACCATGCTAACCTTTTACTCATTCTCAGTTTCACTAGCATCACGTGAAAGATAACGAAGGGATTTCGAGATCAAAAATCCCCTAATGCTTATGAAATTTAACATGTTCTAAACTTAGTTCCCTAAGCAGACCTCAAATATTTAAACAAGCCGAGTCTCGGCTAGAAGCCTTAACTCCAGTGTTAACAGAACTCTCGTGAGAAACTTTAACCACGTAGAATATGTGGGAATTTCTGTTACAAATTTTCATACTAATCCTTGGGAAAATTTCATCATTAATAGTTTCAGAATTAAATAGAAATTTCAAACAAATTATTAAAACTATTTAACCAAATCTGTATTACACACCTTTTTAATTACTTTTTTCATCATAATAAAATAAAAATTATATTGCGTACAATATTAAAATATTTGATAACCGTTTTGCGAACGCTAAAAAAAGGTAAACATCCGGGTCGTTGTATAAATTACGATAAAGTACCTTCAAAAATCGGAAGTGAATGTTTATTTACAAATATTTATTGGGAGAATGTTTTAAGTATCAAGAGTGGCACGAGGCAAAAATAATCCTTAAATATACACCTTTTCCAATTATCAAATCAAAATAAAAAGAGAGTATACCGGCTTATTTGTAATCAGCTTTATGAGAAAATTCAAAATTTTTAGAATCTCCATAATCGATATTTATATTATCATACGAAAATCTCTTTTTAGGTTATTTTATAAGAAATGTTAGGTTAGGCTAGTTCAGTTTACGTTATTTCAGCAAATCTCTAAAAAAAAGACTGATATAATTTACGTCTCTCAATCTATAAAAGTAAACTAGTACCTTTGATGAAATCTTCTTTATTTGCTGATAAACACGCACACTATATACAAAAACTGGTAAAACTGCATTGTTAAAATAAAAACGTTATATTATAACATTGCTTGTTTTACATTTTGTATTTTCATTCGCGCCTAAACAGCGTTGTTTTTTTAAATCCAAAATGTCTATTGCTTTCTTGGCGGCCAGTACGATATTAAATATTCATCCACAATATTTTTTCAATTCAAATAATTTTAATTTTACACTTATATTCTATAGAAATAATGTTACTATTTTATCTAAATATGCTTTTACATATAAATGAAAGAAAATATATTTACAATTGTTGTCAGCGCCATCTAGTATCACAATGTATTATTACAATTTTATTAATTATCTTCGACGATTAATTTAGATTTTAGATTAATCAGCTCTACAACTTTATAGCATTTTTGTTGTTATTGTTAACAATGCTCAAAACATTTTAGTATTCCCTTAGTTCCAGCCTAAACAAACTGTAACTTTAACAAAAGCCCAATAGCTTGCCGTTGTTAGTTGTTCCGGACGAAACTAAAATAAATAACAATCGTTGTACGTTACGGTTTTAAAGTTTTAATATATTCATTCTGCATTGTCTATTCACAATTTAACGTTGTACCTGTCTAAAAGTTTTACAAAATTTTACTAACGACACTGTTTCGTGACTAATAAATTTATCTGTTTGTTTCCCATTTCCTTCTATAAATTTAACCGGCTGTTAGTTTTAGTGTAAATCGTAGACAGATGTTGTTTAGGTTTAGATACATAGTACATAGAGATAATAATATTCGTTGCACCTATAAAAAGTTGCGGCAAATTCCTATTTGAGGGGATTGCTTTGAATTTCTTACAGGCGCAATAATTGATTCAACTAGAGTGATGGTACATGTCCTACCTGGGCGATCTGATCGAATCTTCCGAATAGTTCATTGAGTGTCTTGACTAAATCTGAAGCGCTGAGTCGTTCAGAGAGTGGTGTAAAGTTGACGATGTCTGCGTACAGAATGCTGACGTTGTTGTGCCGCTGCACGTGCATCTCGTGGAAGCGAGTTTGCTTCGACGTGTCGGCGCACGCGTCTGCCATCTTTAACATTATCGATCTCTTCACCTGGAAATAAATATATTGTTAAGTCTTAGGTTTAAATAATGCAAATAAAATATTGGTACATCACTGGATAAGTTGACATTAAAAATTTTGGTGTAAAATAAAAATAATGTGAATTATATAGCACAGTAGATTTGCTTTCTTTGTTCCGCAGGCGTCCCAATTTCTACCTAACTACTTAACTAGCCTAAAACCTTCAAGGGTTGAGATTAAAATATCAATCAACTGGTATGACAGGAAGGTAAGCTCTAAGATTCCCATCTGTATAATAAACAATTAAAAGACTACAAACACGAGAATGGCGCGTACGGTAATCAAGAAGAAGTGCGTCAAGGGAAATTGTAAAAAACGTAAGCCGGTTTATCTTCATTTAATCTTAGAGTTCTCTCTTTACCACTAAATGATTCCTTACTCTCAAATTAATAAGTGAAAGTGTGATGGCCAGATTTTGGTCCCTTTTTCCTTCCCACCCTTTTCTCTTAAGGAAAAGATGGAACAAGAAGAAGGAAGGGTATTTACAGTGGAGGAGACTAATAGAAAAGGGAAATATCCTCTTTATTTGCGTCCCCTACACGATTGTCGAGTTGAATACATTTTGGTCAGATCTACGAGTACATTTAGTATAAACAATGCCACAAGGCTAACTCGTTTTTTTTAATATAATAATTGTAGATTTTTGTTAATTTACTAATATTTCTTTTAACCATTCCCACTAAGGTCTAGGCTTGTGCTAGGATATGGTTCACGACAATAGTCGAATGGCGGGATTCGAACCCTCGACCGCAAGTTCGGTAGTCCGTACCCATTAGGCTATTGGCGTTTATTGTATACTAGCTTTTGCGCGCGACTCCGTCCGCGTGGAATAAAAAAAAACTAAAGTGAGTAGCCTATGAGTTCTTCTAGGCTATCCTCTAAATGTATACCAAATTTCATCGAAATCCGTGCAGCCTTTTAGGCTACAAACTCTAACAAACATCCATCCATCTAAACTTTCGCATTTATAATATTAGTATTTAGGCTACAAACTCTAACAAACATCCATCCATCCATCTAAACTTTCGCATTTATAATATTAGTATGATTATCCTCATATATGGAACGTACAATTGTAATACTAATTATGGAAAACTGTTATCAATTCACTGAAACGCGCTCAGGAAAGAAAAAGATTGTAAACAAAAGGAAATAACGGACAAATAATCAAATTTGTTGTAAATTACTCGTGGAATTCCCTATTTAATTTTACGTAGCGATATTTTTTTCGTATTTCCATTACCTGCATTGATAATGTATACCTACATATCTATTGCTAAAGAATTTTGTTTTGGATTTGAACTGCATTTAAATAAATGTAATCTATATCTATACCTAAAGAGGAAAGATTTGTATTTTTGTATGTATTGAAATAATTCAAAAGCAACTGGGCCGATTTTAAAAATTCTTTCACCGTTAGAAAGGTAATTTATCTGTGAGTAACAGAGGCTATATTTTTTTATTTCACGCGGGCGAAGTCGCGAGCAACAGCTGGTGAATTATAATGTTGTTATTTAACTGTGTAACAAATATTCGCTGCAACCCAGTTGTTTCACGTACAAGATAGATGGCGCCACCTGTATTTGAAAACACGATGTTGTTTTGCATACGCCTTACGTTAACTCGTTTCATGTACATTACGCAAATGAGAAGAGGAGAGGAGAAGAGAAGAAGAGAAGAAACCAAAGAGGATAACAAATATTGTCTTCTCGGTTAGTTCCTACGACGCGATTCTGAGTATATTAGCTTGCTGTCTTGTGACTAATTTTACTCAGAACTTGCACAGTAGCGTAGCTGAATTAGGTTGCTTGCGGGACAGTGACGACCTAATTTCAGTAGATAACCGCTTGCTGGATTGTGACGGTTATCCACAATTGACATTTTGTGTAGTGACATGGAAGTCAGGTTGCTTGCGGGACAGTGACGACCTAATTTCAGTAGATAACCGCTTGCTGGATTGTGACGGTTATCCACAATTGACATTTTGTGTAGTGACATGGAAGTCAGGTTGCTTGCGGGACAGTGACGACCTAATTTCAGTAGATAACCGCTTGCTGGATTGTGACGGTTATCCACAATTGACATTTTGTGTAGTGACATGGAAGTCAGGTTGCTTGCGGGACAGTGACGACCTAATTTCAGTAGATAACCGCTTGCTGGATTGTGACGGTTATCCACAATTGACATTTTGTGTAGTGACATGGAAGTCAGGTTGCTTGCGGGACAGTGACGACCTAATTTCAGTAGATAACCGCTTGCTGGATTGTGACGGTTATCCACAATTGACATTTTTGTGAGATGACACTGAATTAGGTTGCTTGCGGGACAGTGACGACCTAATTTCAGTAGATAACCGCTTGCTGGATTGTGACGGTTTTCCATAATTGTATAGTGACACAGCATTTAGGTTGCTTGCGGGACAGTGACGACCTAATTTCAGTAGATAACCGCTTGCTGGATTGTGACGGTTATCCACAATTGACATTTTGTGTAGTGACATGGAAGTCAGGTTGCTTGCGGGACAGTGACGACCTAATTTCAGTAGATAACCGCTTGCTGGATTGTGACGGTTATCCATAGTAAACATTTTCATAAACAACGAGTAGCCAGTCAAAGTACTCCACTACAACTCTGGCGACCAACACAGGAGCTGTTCTAATCCAGGGGGAGGATGAAGACGACAACGTGAACAGAAAGATGAATCTTCCAGTTTCATCGTCGGGACGACTTCAGAAACTGAGGGGGAGATTGTAACAAATATTCGCTGCAACCCAGTTGTTTCACGTACAAGATAGATGGCGCCACCTGTATTTGAAAACACGATGTTGTTTTGCATACGCCTTACGTTAACTCGTTTCATGTACATTACGCAAATGAGAGAAGAGAGAAGAAGAGAAGAAGAGAAGAAACCAAAAGGGGATAACAAATATTGTCTTCTCAAGTTAGTTCCTACGACGCGATTCTGAGTATATTAGCTTGCTGTCTTGTGACTAATTTTACTCAGAACTTGCACAGTAGCGTAGCTGAATTAGGTTGCTTGCGGTAGTGACGGCCTAATCCGGCAGATAGCCGCTTGCTGTTGTGACGGCTATCCGATATTGTAAATATGTAACATTTTTTGTAACTGCGTGTGGTTCCCAACCTGGGGTCCGCACGTAGACCGAAGTCATTGGTTATGTGAAACCAATAAACGACTGTTGCTGCACCTTTGTTGTTTTCTTTGGCTGATTCGGCTTACGACACCCCTGCTCTCTTACAACTGTCTTTTAGTTATTGTTTGTTGAAATTTAGATTAGATATATCTAAATAGTAAACCCGGGTTATTATTTGTCTTATTGCCTCTGCATACTGTTTTTAACTCTGAAATTATTATTATTTCGCAGATTTAAACGCTTGTTTCCAACCTAAATGGCCTTTATATAGGGTGATTGTTAGACCGTCTTAAATTGTTTTCAAAGGTTGTGTATTAAAATCCAAAACATTCTCAAGATATATTTCATATTCGTTATGCATATAATGCGTTACTAGAATCTGTGAAGTTGAATACATACCACTAAGTCGATAAACAACGACGTACAAATTGCTATATAAAGCTCGCTACATACATCGACTGTTCAGTTAAAATGTCAGTTATAACTGTAAGCTTAACCTATCTATCTATTCACTATGCTCGTATGCTCTAAGTGCTTACATCGTCTTTTGAATGACCCCTACCATTGGGACTTTGGAAACCATGTCTCGTTTACTTCATTTGTTATTTCAAATAGTAAATGAATTCGAATTTCAAATTTCATTCGCCAGTATAGTGCGTCAGAGATGAATGTTTATCGTTCTCTCAACCGTCAACGGATGTGCGTGCAACTTAAATTACATTTTAGTTGTGTGCGTACGTGACATAAGACTTGTAGCGAGACAGAAACCGGGTCATTGTCGTACCTTTCCCTATATAGAGAAGTGTTCGATTTGAGTCATACAAAATCCAATGAGTAGAGAAAAATGTATTCCCGGTAAGATTTCTTAAAAAACGATTTTTGGAATTACTTAGTAGAGTAAATCTCTTTATGAAAACTTTTCCCTAATACCAATTTATTATTTTAACGAAATTATATTGTATTGTATATAAATGTATGGATATTAAGCGTCAGTGTTTAGTAAGTACTGCTTAGGGTCCTTTTATAGAGACCGAAGGACATATATAGAATTAAAAAAAGTTGAGCTTTATGCCATTAACAATAAGGCTTAATTTTACTTCAATCGTCTTTACTTATCAAGAGCAAGCCTCTAATAGAATTGTAAAGAAAAAGTAAACCTTGTTCCAATCTAATAAAGCTCAATTTTGTTTGATATAGAAATCAGTTATGCTCTACGCTTCGGTCTATGTGAACGGCTCCTGAGACGGCATAGCGTGTTATGTAAACAATAACAATTATTACAAACAATTCTTAAAACATGAATGACTTATCTACTGATACATATTCTTGGAAATAAATATGATTTTATCAAGAGATTAATCATGTAAAAGTGTAAAGCATTAAGGTAGACTAACACATTCAAAACTTTTAAAGGAAAATAGAAAAAAATTGTATCAACAGTGGAATCCGACGTTAAACACAAAATATAATTTAAAAATATTAAAAATCACGTTTTTTTATCATTTACAATGTTAATTATTTATTTTCACATTAACAATAAGTAAATGAATTAACTAATTGTAATAACTTGAACTTCACGAAATAAATATTTACGAAATGAACTTTGCCAAATAAATTAATTAATATAAACGATTAGTTAATTATGTAATAAGAGGTCATGAGCTTGGGGTCATTATATACTGACAAAAACTAGACCTTTGAACTCTAATTGAGTGTAGTGAAATAATTTAAAAACTGTGAACTTTGTAAAGCCTGCTCAGTTGTTAGTTTATTGTACAACTGATTTTATTGATAAAGTGGTTTTTTTAATGTGATAGTTTTAACTGAATAGTCGAACTGTTCAGTTAAATCCGAGCGTGTTTGCCAAATTTTTTAGAGCGTTTGTTTAACTTAGACTTCACTCCCTTCTTAATTTAATAACACTTTTCACATAATCCCTTTAAATGTATATCGCAAGAATTGTTTCTTGCTGTTTTATATTTTACCTTGAAATAAAAAAATGTTTAGGATGTTTTATCACATAGGTCATTGACTGATTTTTGAACCCAATGCACAAGCGATTATCTCTGTTTTCAATGGTCATTTTTTGTAACATTACATAAATAATTATAATACTTCATGCTACACTAATAATATTATAAACACAAAAGTTTGGATGGATGTCTCTTATTACGTGTTTTCTAAATAGTCAAACGGCACTCTACTATCTAGACTAAACTATCGCAGAACAGTTGTGCGATTGTCGATTGTTTCGCGTCCAATTCAACTGTTTAATTGCACAACTAAAAATCAAGTAGTGTGTGCATCTCCTGATAAGCTCATAGGAATCAAAGGGCAACTAAACAGTTATGGGACAGTTTAATCAAAAGTGTGCGCGGTCTCTAATACAATTATAATTATCAACATTAAAATAATGAAATAGTGCAAATATAATTCAATATGACCTCTGTCTCAAACATAAAGTACTTCATTTTGTTGTAAACTATCGTCGGTATCGTTAAACACGATAAAGCCGTAAGGCGTAATGGCTTACGATTTAATACTGATGACCGGGTTATCGTTATTCTAAACTAGATATCGTACGATATTTCAATTATAAATACTGCTGTATGTTTGAAAACATTAGAATCATTCATTACTACATCAGACGATGCGGATTAATTCAATAGTAGACAAAACGGTATCCTGATATATTAACATTGTTTTTTTTTCTTATTTAAACTACGATATGCAAAAGAAATGAAATAAAGATAAACAGCTGTTAATTAAGATAGAAAATAATTGACAATTTTATTATAGAACTAGCTTTCCGTGACTTTGTCCACGTGGAATTCAAAAACAAAAACAAAAGAAGGTGGCCTTTATGTTCTTTCACGCTATCCTCTACATCTGTGCCAAATTTCATCGAGATCCATTCAGCAGTTTAGGATACAAACTCTAACAAATCCATCCATGCATCTAAACTTTCGCATTTATAATATTAGTTAGATTTAACATTCGTAGCAATTACAAAGAAAAGTCAAATTTAAATACTGATAAATGTTATATGAAGACTCACACGTAAAGCATGTTTCTAATTTAAATTCTTTCAAATCTATTTAGATGTTTATTGTAACATTAACAAAGAATATTTTCCTATCTTCATATTGGACATAGTAGTAACTTTGTTGTGGTACTAAGTAGGAAACCTTGCGTGTCAATGCTTGGAAAGCCCAGACAAAAACAATAGAAACTCGCCTCCTTAACGATCATCAATAAATATGCGGGGGATTCCAGACAAAACAAAAGAAGTTTGTGCAATAGGTAAAAGACAAAATATCGAATACTTTATCCTATATACAAGACGAGCTGTTGCTGGCGACTTCGCCCGCGTGAAATTACAAATATAACCTATTACGTTCGCCCTTTTTTTCAACATATTACCAAAAGTATTAACTTAGTAGTAATCTACGTAATAACAGAACGCTGCAAATAGCGTGAGGTTTTTAATTCATTTTGTAAACAAAAAAGTGGTTATTGTAAGAAAACCGTTAAAGATAGATATATGCTATCGCGGACTTTTCTGTAGAACTTTTTGAGATCTACAATTCTTTCATACATCATTTTTATATACCTCTAACGGCTTAGGCAGGGTAAGCCGAGAAAAGTTAAAGTTTAGTGAATTTTTAACGCCGGCATCCAGAAACACGCTGTTTATTAATAGTTCCTAAACATTAGTAATAACAAAATATAGCCTATGTTACTCACAGATAAATTACCTTTCTGATGGTGAAAGAATTTTTAAAATCGGCCCAGTAGTTTTTGAGTTATTTCAATACATACAAAAATACAAAAATACAAAGTTTTCCTCTTTATAATATTAGTATAGAAGTATAGATATAGATAACAGAATTGAGACCTTATAGAACGAAAAAAGAAAGACCTTGACGGATTGACGTAGTTTATAGCGTCCTGTTTACTAATATAATCAATGAGGTACAAATTTAAATACTATTGGAAATTCATCTGAAGCAGCGAAAACACCGAGGATAAAGCATATTCAAAACAAAACAATGCCATCGAATAAGAGAAGACACAAATAGGAACAAATAACATAAACTACGAAATTGCTAAGCGTAAGCGTTTCGTAGATCTTCTCAAACTTGCCTTGAGAAATCTTATTTTTAATCTAACTTCTAACTAATATTATAAGTGGATGGATGGATGGATGTTTGTTAGAGTTTGTAGCCTAAACTGCTGAACAGATTTCGATGAAATTTGGTACAAATGTAGAAGATAGTCTGGAAGAACACATAGGCTACTCACTTTTGTTTTTTTTTTTATTTCACGCGGACAGAGTCGCGAGCGAAAACTATTTATTACATATAAATTCGCCCCTTTTCATTAACCCTAGCTACACAAGTAAAATTGATATAATCCAAGTTAAAATGCAATAATTCAAAAATTACTTAGCAACAAAGACATGGCTTAAGATTATAAAGAATTTTAAAGAATGATTCAAGTTTCGTATGGAATTGCAATTTTCATTTTTACTTTGGATGATAAGCGTAATAAATAGTTACAACTTGGTGATGGCAAATTTGACAGCAAATGTCACCAACTGTCATGCGTTAACGGCACTCGTAAACAGATATCAGGTCACATTTAAAATTATTGTTGTAATTATTTATTTACTAGCTGTTGCTCGCGACTCCGTCCGCGTGGAATTGAAAAAAACAAAAGTGAATACCCTATGTGTTCTTCCAGACTATCCTCTACATCTATGCCAAATTTCATCGAAATCCGTTCAACCTTTTAGGCTACAAACTCTAACAAACATCCATCCATCCATCCATCCATCCAACCATCCATCCATCCATCCATCCATCCATCCATCCATCCATCCATCCATCCATCCATCCATCCATCCATCCATCCATCCATCCATCCATCCATCCATCCATCCATCCATCCATCCATCCATCCATCCATCCATCCATCCATCCATCCATCCATCCATCCATCCATCCATCCATCCATCCATCCATCCATCCATCCATCCATCCATCCATCCATCCATCCATCCATCCATCCATCCATCCATCCATCCATCCATCCATCCATCCATCCATCCATCCATCCATCCATCCATCCATCCATCCATCCATCCATCCATCCATCCATCCATCCATCCATCCATCCATCCATCCATCCATCCATCCATCCATCCATCCATCCATCCATCCATCCATCCATCCATCCATCCATCCATCCATCCATCCATCCATCCATCCATCCATCCATCCATCCATCCATCCATCCATCCATCCATCCATCCATCCATCCATCCATCCATCCATCCATCCATCCATCCATCCATCCATCCATCCATCCATCCATCCATCCATCCATCCATCCATCCATCCATCCATCCATCCATCCATCCATCCATCCATCCATCCATCCATCCATCCATCCATCCATCCATCCATCCATCCATCCATCCATCCATCCATCCATCCATCCATCCATCCATCCATCCATCCATCCATCCATCCATCCATCCATCCATCCATCCATCCATCCATCCATCCATCCATCCATCCATCCATCCATCCATCCATCCATCCATCCATCCATCCATCCATCCATCCATCCATCCATCCATCCATCCATCCATCCATCCATCCATCCATCCATCCATCCATCCATCCATCCATCCATCCATCCATCCATCCATCCATCCATCCATCCATCCATCCATCCATCCATCCATCCATCCATCCATCCATCCATCCATCCATCCATCCATCCATCCATCCATCCATCCATCCATCCATCCATCCATCCATCCATCCATCCATCCATCCATCCATCCATCCATCCATCCATCCATCCATCCATCCATCCATCCATCCATCCATCCATCCATCCATCCATCCATCCATCCATCCATCCATCCATCCATCCATCCATCCATCCATCCATCCATCCATCCATCCATCCATCCATCCATCCATCCATCCATCCATCCATCCATCCATCCATCCATCCATCCATCCATCCATCCATCCATCCATCCATCCATCCATCCATCCATCCATCCATCCATCCATCCATCCATCCATCCATCCATCCATCCATCCATCCATCCATCCATCCATCCATCCATCCATCCATCCATCCATCCATCCATCCATCCATCCATCCATCCATCCATCCATCCATCCATCCATCCATCCATCCATCCATCCATCCATCCATCCATCCATCCATCCATCCATCCATCCATCCATCCATCCATCCATCCATCCATCCATCCATCCATCCATCCATCCATCCATCCATCCATCCATCCATCCATCCATCCATCCATCCATCCATCCATCCATCCATCCATCCATCCATCCATCCATCCATCCATCCATCCATCCATCCATCCATCCATCCATCCATCCATCCATCCATCCATCCATCCATCCATCCATCCATCCATCCATCCATCCATCCATCCATCCATCCATCCATCCATCCATCCATCCATCCATCCATCCATCCATCCATCCATCCATCCATCCATCCATCCATCCATCCATCCATCCATCCATCCATCCATCCATCCATCCATCCATCCATCCATCCATCCATCCATCCATCCATCCATCCATCCATCCATCCATCCATCCATCCATCCATCCATCCATCCATCCATCCATCCATCCATCCATCCATCCATCCATCCATCCATCCATCCATCCATCCATCCATCCATCCATCCATCCATCCATCCATCCATCCATCCATCCATCCATCCATCCATCCATCCATCCATCCATCCATCCATCCATCCATCCATCCATCCATCCATCCATCCATCCATCCATCCATCCATCCATCCATCCATCCATCCATCCATCCATCCATCCATCCATCCATCCATCCATCCATCCATCCATCCATCCATCCATCCATCCATCCATCCATCCATCCATCCATCCATCCATCCATCCATCCATCCATCCATCCATCCATCCATCCATCCATCCATCCATCCATCCATCCATCCATCCATCCATCCATCCATCCATCCATCCATCCATCCATCCATCCATCCATCCATCCATCCATCCATCCATCCATCCATCCATCCATCCATCCATCCATCCATCCATCCATCCATCCATCCATCCATCCATCCATCCATCCATCCATCCATCCATCCATCCATCCATCCATCCATCCATCCATCCATCCATCCATCCATCCATCCATCCATCCATCCATCCATCCATCCATCCATCCATCCATCCATCCATCCATCCATCCATCCATCCATCCATCCATCCATCCATCCATCCATCCATCCATCCATCCATCCATCCATCCATCCATCCATCCATCCATCCATCCATCCATCCATCCATCCATCCATCCATCCATCCATCCATCCATCCATCCATCCATCCATCCATCCATCCATCCATCCATCCATCCATCCATCCATCCATCCATCCATCCATCCATCCATCCATCCATCCATTAAATTATTTATAATTTTAATTTTTATAAATATTCATTCATGACTAATCTCGTAAATCCACAAATCTGTAGAAGTTGATTATTTTTCGTTTAAATTAAACTGTAAAAGATCAACGAGGTTGGAATTAAAAATTAAAGAAAAACACTCTGATTTATATGAATGAAATATTAATATAAATTACGTAAATATAAAATACCCCAACCTGACTGATTGCCCAAAATAGTCATGTCTCCATTCAATCAGATTTAATAATCAATATTATTCAACTAGTTTTTCGTCTTTTTTTTAAATATCGTGGTGGTAATAATCTGCTGTACCTTATTCTTCCCAATGAACTTTGTTTCTTCTTGGATATCTCTGAATAGCCATTCTATGGAAATCTTAGTAATGTTTGCTTTATTTCAGTCATCTTTTGTGTCTGATATAAAAGCTGGTATTACGTTAAGTATTATATTACTAGCTGTTCGCGTGCGGATTCATCCGCGTGTAATTATAAAAACTTTATTTTATTGTTTACATTTGTCAAATTATCAATAGCAAATGTCAAAATGACATGAAATGACATGACAAACCTTAGCAATCTTTCTTTCTTGATGTTTAACAGTGGTAGAGCCCGCTTTAACATCTTCGCACGAATGGGCCGGCTCGCCCGGTGCAATACCACGACCACACAGAAAATAGGCGTGAAGTGGGAGCTTTTCCGCGTTTCGTCTGATGAGTGTGGTACCGGAGCCCTAATTTTAGTCCCTTTCCCTTTCCATCCTTTTCTCAAGAGGAAGGGATGGGAAGGAAAAGTGGACTTGACGGTGGAGGAGACGCATAGGAAGGGGAAATATCCCCTTTTATGTGCGTCTCCTCCGTCAATTAAGGGTAGGCAACGCATGTGCAATCGCGGATGTCTATGGGCAGCGGTCGCTCTCCATTTCGATGGATTCAGGTGGCCGCTTGCTCGTTTGCCACCTTATATTATAAAACAAAAAAAAATGTTGGCAGCAATTTATGGTCTCTTTCCCACATTAGGGTTTTTATCCAAAATATTTACCACCAAGTTTAATGGCGTGAAAATATATAACCTAAAGCGTGACGTAAGTGTAGGGCTTTTTATTAAAATAAGAATTATTCAAAAATATGCTGTAATTGTTGACATCTTAAGCAACAAAGAAGTGTGTGTTTACGCTTTATTATAATAGTATAGATTATACCTGGAATATAGCATTAGAGTTGTATTCAAAACTTCTATGAATTCTTTAAATTGCAGCAATTTATGGTCTCTTTCCCACATTAGGGTTTTTATCCAAAATATTTACCACCAAGTTTAATGGCGTGAAAATATATAACCTAAAGCATGACGTAAGTGTAGGGCTTTTAATTAAAATAAGAATTATTCAAAAATATGCTGTAATTGCTGACATCTTAAGCAACAAAGAAGTGTGTGTTTACGCTTTATTATAATAGTATAGATTACACCTGGAATATAGCATTAGAGTTGTTGTATTCAAAACTTCTATGAATTCTTTAAATTGCAGCAATTTATGGTCTCTTTCCCACATTAGGGTTTTTATCCAAAATATTTACCACCAAGTTTAATGGCGTGAAAAAAATATAAGGTAAAAGAAAAGGGGATAACCAAGAACATATATCAAAGAGATAAACTAGATAGGAGGCGTCGTGTATCAGGAGGTTAAGAGGATGGTAAAAGAGAGAGACTGGAAATTTAACCACAAACAAGAAAGAACATAGTTCAAGAAGAAAAATCCTTTCAACTAATGATCGTCTAAATTGTATCAAGTTTACATGGATGTTAACAGGAACTATTTACGAGTACTGTTGTTGCACCCGGAAAGACAATTATCAAACAATATGATAACACATATAATAGAGGACGCGGAAGTAACGGTGATTGTATAATTATATTCTTCTCATGATTTTTTCCTAGTCGTGACGTAATTTTTAGTGTGTCATTTGTAGGTCAAACCGTTTTGAAGACGTCTTTGAATAGATTTGGAACAATATTTATACGTCATTTGTTTTCTTATTACATTTATACGAAACTAGCTTTCGACCGCGACTCCGTCCGCGTGGTTTTTTAAAAAAGTAAGCCTATGTGTTCTTCCAGACTATGCGTAGAGCATCTTTAATTTTAATCGAAATCCATTCAGCCGTTTGGGCTACCAACTCTAACAGTCATCTATCCATCCATCTAAACTTTCGCATTTATAATATTAGTAAGAAGTAAGATTAGTAAGATGGTTTTACATTTCTTGTATTTTGAGATTTAGTCAAGATGTGATTTGGTTTTCTGATAAATTACAATAAAACAGTAACAATTCTCATAATTTTCGATTTCACCCTAATTGCATATGTCTTAAACTTTAATTTATAACAATTACGTAATTAAACTAATATAATTACAACATTTTTAATCTAGACAAGTATTTAAATAAATGACAAAATTCATAAAAGCTTTGTAAGATAAATAACAAAGATAAAGGGACAACACTCCCCCCTTCAAAGTATACATGTGAATCACCATTTTGAAACCGTTGTGTGGAGTGTGGAGTAAACGAATCAGATACGTCGAACGGGTCGACTCGTGCGCACGTACGCAACGGGCCAAAGCAAGTTCCTTGCACTCCATTATTAATTATTATAGTGTGTACGCCATGCATAGTGTTTCCGTGCTATAAGGTCATTTGTTACCTTTAAGTTTGTGCTAACAATTTTGTGATTCTAGTGAGTTCTGTGTTAAGATGTTTCCTAGAATTCAAGGACTGGTAAGTTGTTTTTAGAATAATTGTAAAGAAGTTATTATAACTTCCTGGTTTATTAAAATATAATACGTGTGCGTTTTGGAATATAAACAAGCTTTCATTGTACAAGGTTAAGTTTAACGGTAGTAAACACAGTTTTAACTAATCAATGGTAGAGATAAAGACAAGAATAACCATATATTTCGGAGTTTATAGTACCAAAAAATCTTAATATCAAATCTAGATGTACTCAGTTGTTAAAACGCTTTACCTATCAGCATTAAGGGACTGTTTAACTCGAATAATAAATCTAAAAATGCTACGCATTGATTTAGATTTCGATATTTTTGTTGCCAGTCTAAGTTTGTTTCGGGAATCTAAAGATTAGCAAATGCATTTTATAATATAATCGAGATACGAAGGTTTCTAAGTTATACTGAGTTTCATTGTCACGTTTAGAGCACGTCTTTTAACACGCATTATCACCACATGTTCGAGATCGTCTATTGTTTCAAAGATATTTTGTTAAATACCACGATTGTGAGACATTCATAAACCATGTCATTTATTATGCTAATAAATTATGCAGTTTATCTATTTGTTTACATTTATATTGACGTTCAGAGTTATGTAGGCAATAATCAGTGCTACATAATGTGATATACAAGTATGTTTCTATTTAATTAATGACAGGAAATTGCTGACAAGATATTTTGTCGATGGGCAATAGAGAAAACATAATTGACGGTAATAACATATGGTAAAAGATATGGCTTTTATTCTTAGTGAAGAAACTATTTTGCGGTACTTTTATTACTCGATTAGCTGTTTACTAGTAATTTTGTATATTCAAAAGATTGCATTCTGTCTCTACCCCGTTAGAGTAGGGTAGGTTGGGTGACCATCCTGGGCACCTATAAAGGGGCAAGACAGGTCTGTGAATTGATCTCATGGTCAAAAAAGGCCCCGTAAAGATCTCGCCCAGGAAGCTCATAGACAGTAAACAGTCTCTACAGACTTAGAAGTAAATATTTCTTGCATTTAAGAATTTAATACGTTATATCATACTAATATTATAAATGTGAAAGTTTAGATGGATAGATGGATGTTTGTTAGAGTTTGTAGTCTAAACGGCTGAACGGATTTCGATGAAATTTGGTATAGATGAAGAGGATAGTCTGGAAGTGCACATAGGCTACTCACTTTGTTTTTTTTTTAATTCCACGCGGACGGAGTCGCGGGCGAAAGCTAGTAGTAGATATAATATAGAGATTTCAAGCGTTCTGTAGTTGTAAAAAACGCTCTATTTCGTAGTTTGAATAAACAATCAGCTGATATTTTAAACTCACATCTACTACCTGGAAGGTTGACCTTTCTAGGTTATTGCCTTTTTCGAAACAGACAGACCATACACTTTGTTTTTTTTCTGGTCCCACTTCAAATAGTTTTTGTACATTTCCGACAAAGTTTTTGTTTACTTATAGTTTTTTTGCATTTAGAAACTTGATATTGATATATTTTACTGCAACAAATAATGTCTATCGATAGAAGAATGAAATCCGTAATTAGAAGAAATATTTTATGACTAGCTGTTCCCGTGCGGATTCATCCGCATAAAATTATGAAAATTTTATTTTATTGTTTATATGTGTCAAATTATCAATTTCAAATGTCAAAATGACATGACATGATGACAAACCATGGCAACCTTGCTTCCTTGATGTTGGCAGCAACTTATGGTCTCTTTCCCACATTAGGGTTTTATCCAAAATATTTACCCCCTAAGTTTAATGGCGTGAAAATATATATAGCCTAAAGCGTGACGTAAGTATAGGGCTTTTTATTAAAAGAAGAATTATTCAAAAATATGCTGTAATTCCTGACATCTTAGGCAACAAAGAAGTGTGTGTTTACGCTTTATTATAATAGTATAGAAGTATAGATATTGAAGTACATAAAGTTAGTCAAGTCAAACCACATGGTTTTGTCTTAGTCTTAGAAACACATGCTCTTTTAGAACACCTTCTTTTTGGTTGAATATACGGGTGTTTGTGATAACGTAAATGCAGAAGGATTCAATGTAAATGGGAACATAGATTACAGTCTAAAAACTAAATGCATAGATTATATAGATAGCTTATTTTTTTAATTAAATTCCACGATAACGAAGTCGCGTGCGCCCATACTTTAACTTATTATTTGACTCTTGTATTACCACAGATAATATAATACTATACTATTATTTTTTCTTTTTAATGTTAGATCCACGTTGCTATTTGCTGATTACCGCTTTATGAATAATATTGCAATGCAATTTGCATATTAAATTTATTGATTATATTGTTAGCTAGGTATGTCTATTCATTTGATTATACGTTGATCAAATGTTAGTTTGTGTTTCCGCGGAGAACACCTGTATGAAAACATTGCGAAAATTATATCCAAAACAGCTCAACGGATCTCGGCAAAATTTGGCACAGATTTAGAACATAGACTGGTAAACACAGACTGGAAAACACAGACTACTTACTTGTTTTTTCTGCGCGGACGGAGTGGCAGGAAAAAGCTAGTAATGTATGTTATGAATTACTTAGCTCTACAAAACATCTAGGTCACTAAGGTCATTGTACGAAACCTTATATCACTTTTATAACGCTCATCGGAATGTTATCCTTTGCAATCGGTTTATTTTTTTCTTAGAAATCAATGCGTCAAACACTTCAGCGAATTGAGGTTCACATAAAACAGGGAATCCTGTATGAATCATGAGTACTTCTAACTATGGGGGCGTAGCCTTAGGCATTCGTCTACTTCGAGTGCATTACAACACGTCATACTTAACCACAACTGCGTTTACATTGTTGATAAACATGTTTTCTCTTTGAAACTTCAGAGGCAATTTTAAAAGGTGACTAAATTTTCGCAATATTTTTTTAGGATTATTATAAAATAAATGTATAACATTAACTATAATTGCGTAAAAATGTTAATTATAGAACGATATAATAAATAACATGGATAAGAAAATCGTTATAAGAAATTGATTACAATTAACACATACTCTTAATTAGCTTTGATTTATACGTAATTTAATTTATTTTCATACAGTACAGTACATAAATACTCGATTCTTCTATTAATAATGTAGAGATGTTAGAAATACATATTTTTATAATAGCTTTCGCCCGCGACTCCGTCCGCGTGGAATTAAAAAAAATCAAAAGTGAGTAGCCTATGTGTTCTTCCAGACTATCCTCTACAACTATACCAAATTTCATCGAAACGTTCAGCCGTTTAGGCTACAAACTCTAACAAACATCCATCCATCTAAACTTTCGCATTTATAATATTAGTTAGATAATCATCCATAAAATAAATTTAATATATGTTTAGAAAAAAAGTAACAATTGTATATTATTACTTTTATTATAATCTTACTTCTTACTAATATTATAAATGCGAAAGTTTAGATGGACATATGAACGTTTGTTAGAGTTTGTAGCCTCAACGACTGAACATATCTCGATGAATTTAGGCATAGACGAAGAGGATAGTCTGGAAGAACACGTAGGCTAATCACTTTTTTTTTTACTTCCACGCGGGCGGTGTCGGGCGAAAGCTAGTAGTGTAATAATTTTCTTGTGATTTATAAAAATAAATTAAAAACACACAGCATATCCAACCTTCGTGGTTATAAACTTCTTGGAAAGGTTTAAATGATTCAAAATGAGTAGTTTCAATACCAGTAATTTTATTTTTAATTAACCTTGAAATAAATAAAATTATATTACTTTATCTACTAATTAAAATTATAAACAAATATGTGATTTTTTGCAGTAATTTTATTATTATTATTAATTAGCGAAGGTTACAAAAGCTAATAAAAACGGTTACAAACATTAGTATTTAGATTTCTACTCCATTTTTATGTAATTGTTACAGCGCCACACTACGTTTAAATAATGCTGGGTTTCTGAAGTTCCCATTTATTTTATCATTACCTAGCGGTCCGTTAGTGTTAGGTTGACCTAATTTTCAACGGAGTAAAACTGAAGTTGCGTAGTTCGGAAACGCATTTCATGAATTTAAACCAAAAACACTGAGGTATGGTTAAACTCAGCTGGGAAACCGGCCATAAATCGATTCTAGCGCCAGTGTTTTATGTATCGTAAAATGATCCAGTTATCTTATCTATCGGTTTACGATTTAACATAACCTGTTTTGTAACGTACGTCATTATGGCATTTAAGTTTTTTTTATATTCTTTTTAGATATCTAATATGACCTATTTCAAAATTCGGATTAACTTATGTTACGTAAATGACGTGTTTTTTTTTTTTAATTTATTCAAATTTTAATGATAGGTGTATAATTGTTTATGTGACTTTATTTCGGCCCCATAATTAAGTAGATTAATTATTATACATTAAATTTTATTACAAGAATAAGTATCAAAACACAAATATAGTTTTTGAAAGAATGTATGTTAGAACTATACGTTAAATAACTAAGTTTAATAAAACCACTACTTAATGTCACAAGCCTCAAATAAAAGATCAGTTATAAAATCCTCACATAGTACTCAATAGATAGCTTACATATACATCCTTTCTCCCACGGAGGTAATCCAATATGGTTCCGGGGCGTGGGACCGGATTAAGGCCATAATGGGACAAAAAATAAGGACTCTAAACAAGTGTATTTTTGTCGAAATATGTCAAACTTTCGCCCACCACTCCGTCCGCGTCGAATTGAAAAAACAAGTATCCTATGTGTTCTTCCAGACTATAAACTATATCAATGCCAAATTACATTGAGATCCTTTTAGCAGTTTAGGCTACAAACTCAAACATCCATCCATCCATTTAAACTTTGTTCTATCATTGTCAGTGACATTCAGATGTTTTTGTCTTACTCTAATGAATCCCTAAAGTTAAATTTACTTAACGATATTGCTAATCGAATAGTCAATGTATGGAATTGAGAATATCTTTAGATTAGTCTGCTTGTCAACTATTAATGCATTTAGACAGCTAGCGATATCACGAATTAAAAATGTATCTACAGGTAAGTGTCAGGTATGTAGAAATTAAGATTTAGTTTTATACAAATATTGTATAAAGTAGGTAGATTATTATTAAATTAGTCGATACGTCACTGCTGTTTAATTCATCTCCTCTCGTACAATAAAATATCTTTACATGGCGCAGTCGGTAGGATACCAGAAATTTTAAGTATAATTAGTGTAAAATAGTCACATAGAACGAAAAAAGTGAAAAACAAAAAGTGTTTACAACTATAAAGTGTTATTAGTGCAAGAAAATGAATAACGCATTACAACCACCGCCGCCATTTTGCTTCGACAATGACTTAGCAAACGTTACGACGGTAATATCAGCCGAGAATGGAGCAGATGGAAAAATAGATTTATAATATACATGAAGGCGATAAAGTTGGACAAGGAAACGGCGGATGTGCAAATAAATGTGTTGCTTCATGTCGTCGGCGAAAAGTGTCAGGAGATATTTGAACAATTTAACGAACAATTTAGTACGGCGGAACGGTTACTAGCCAAGTTCGACAATTATTTCAGTGGAAAAAAGAATTTAACAATTGAGAGACAAAAATTTTTCGGACGCAGTCAAGTGGATTGTGAGTCAATTGAACAATATATAAACGAGTTGAGTAAACTATCATTGTCCTGTGAGTTCCAAAGCTTGCGGGAAGATCTGGTCAAAGACAGGCTGATTTATGGCATCAAAGATGACGGTCTACGTGAACGACTGTTGAGGGAACAGGATCTCACCCTCACGAAAACAGTGGAGATCTGCAAGTTAGCAGAAATGTCAAGAGCTCAGGCTAGCTTTATAAAGCGCGACAATTTATTACGCGAACAAGTGAACGCTGAAGAAAACATTCATGCGGTGCAGCGGTCCAGCCCAGCGACCGGCAGTGCGTGTATGTGTTCATGTGCCGGGAACGCGAGTCGGGCCGGCAGCGGCAAGTCGGCTCGGCCGGCATTCGGCGCGCGCGGTGGCGGCGGCGGCGAGCGAGCGGTGACGTCATCGCGGCGGGTGGCGCGACCGGCGCGAGCGGCGCAAGCGGCGCGAGCGGCGGCGCAATGGCAGCGCGGTGCGTGCAGCCGCTGTGGCACTGTGCATTCACAGTACGAGTGCCCGGCATACGGAAAGATATGTAGAAATTGTAATAGACTAAACCATTTTGCAAAAATGTGCCGGGCGGGTCGCGTTCATGCCGTACAGGAGGACTCATCGGATCGGGTATGTCAAAATTCTTTATTTTTTAAAAACAGTGATTGGGTGGTGGATGTATCGATTAATAATTACATTTTAAAAATAAAACTGGACACGGGAGCGGACGTGAATGTTTTGCCATGTAAGTTTTTAAAAAAAATAGGTATAAATAAACAAAGTATTGTTCCAACGTGCACTAAATTATTAGGCTACTCGGGCACATCTATAGAAGTTATAGGAAAATGTAGCTTAAAGGTAAAATACAAAAATAATTATTACATATTAAAATTTATTGTCGCAAATGTGAACTCCGTCCCTATTTTAGGACGTCAGTCGTGCGAGGAGTTAAATGTAGTGCACCGTGTTTTAGCAATTAACGCGCAGATAAAAAGTAGCATCTTAGACGAATTTGAGGATGTTTTTCAAGGAATGGGCTGCCTACCGGGAGAATATAGAATTCAATTAAAAGATAACATAACTCCCGTTATACACGCGCCGCGTAAGTTACCGATTGCATTAAGGGATAGTGTAAAACAAAAGTTAGACGAGTTAGTCGAGCAAGGCATAATCGCTAAAGTTGAGGGCCCAACAGATTGGGTAAACAGTATGACGGTGGTTAAAAAACCGGACGGAGACATACGCATTTGCTTGGACCCAAAAGATTTAAATAAATTCATCAAACGGGAACATTTTAAATTACCAACTCTAGAGGAAATTACATCTAGGTTATCCGGGGCAAATTTTTTAGCACCCTAGACGCGAAACAATCTTTTTTTCAAGTTAAGTTACACAATAGTTCAACAAGTTTATGCACGTTTAATACTGCTTTTGGACGTTATAAATTTTTGAGAATGCCGTTTGGAATATCATCCGCGTCCGAAATTTTTCACAAGAAACTGTATGAATTTTTCGATGACATTGATGGTGTAATTTTGTTTGTGGACGATTTATTAATATTCGGTCCGACGCGGCAAGTACACGATGAGCGATTAAGGCGCGTTCTTCAAAGATGTAGGGAAATTAACATAAAATTAAATATAAACAAATGTAAGATAGGGTTGACAGAATTAAAATATTTAGGACACAAGATTTCGAAAAATGGTATATCGCCCGATGACTCCCACACAACGGCCGTTCAAAATATGCCCACACCTAAAAACGTTAAGGATTTGGAAAGATTTTTAGGTCTTATAAATTACGTAGGAAACTTTATATCAAATTTGTCTGAAAAACACACTTACTTAGGGAACTTTTAAAAAAAATATTGAATGGCATTGGGACGAGAGACACGACAATTGTTTCAATGAATTAAAAAAATGTTTAGTCAGTCCACCTGTGTTGAGATACTACAGTTTGCAACATCCGGTTACGGTATCGGTGGACGCCAGCAAGCACGGGCTGGGCGCGTGCCTAATGCAGGACGGCGCTCCCGTCTGTTACGCCTCCAAGTCACTTACGGAAACAGAGCAGCGGTACGCACAAATTGAAAAGGAATTATACGCGTGCGTATTCGCTTGCGAAAAATTTTATGCATACATCTACGGTCGCGACGATGTAGTTATAGAAACGGATCACAAGCCTCTAGTAAGTATAATACAAAAACCGATAGCGGACGCACCGGCTCGCTTACAGAGAATGTTGTTAAGACTGCAACCGTATTCTTTTAAACTAACATATAAGCCGGGTAAATATCTGTATGTAGCGGACACCTTGTCGCGCGCAGTGGCGCCGGCGCCGACGGCGGGTGGGGGCGTGCGTGAGCACTGGGCGATGCGCGCGCAAGTGTGCGCGGTCGCCGTCAGCAATCCCCTTACGGACTCGCATTTTTTAGAACTTCAACGTTATACTAAATTAGATGAAGAAATGCAGTCATTAATTAAGATCATTAGAAAGGGATGGCCGGATCACAAAAACAAAGTAGAATGTGCGTTAAGGCCGTACTGGGATTTTAGGGATGAGCTCACTGTCGCATTTGATATGGTTTGGAAAGGCCCAAAAATAGTAATACCCAAGTGTATGCGTAAAAACATGCTGCTTAAAATTCACGCGGGTCACTTAGGCGCAGAAAAGTGTAAAAACAGAGCCCGTGAGATTATGTTTTGGCCTAACATGAGTTCACAAATTGCGGATATGGTTTCGCACTGTCAGGCTTGTCTCCCCTACAGGAAACAAAATAATAAGGAAAGCTTAATTCCAAACGAGATACCCAGCAGGGCATGGTCTAAGTTAGGTGTTGACATATTTCATTTTGCAGGCAGGCCATATTTAATTGTTATCGATTATTTCAGTAAATATATAGAAGTAAATGAGTTAAATACCATGACCTCACTGGAGGTCATTGACAATTTAAAAATAATTTTTAGTAGACAGGGCATTCCGGAAATATTAATGTCGGACAACGGTCCGGAATTTAATTCAAGTTATTTTAAATGCTTCGAGACGGAGTGGAAATTCAGGCATATTACGTCCTCCCCGCGCTACCCGCAGTCTAACGGCCAAGTTGAACGAGCGTACAAATAGTAAAAAACATGCTTAAAAAGTCTCATTACGACCAAACAGATTTCCGTTTAGCTCTTTTAGAATACTCGAACAGTCCGATAAGCGCAGATTTAGCTTCTCCAGCTCAACTTTTGAACAATCGTAGCTTAAGAGGTATTTTACCGCGAGCTCCAGGATTTTTGGAACCAAAAGTTGTTAATAAAGAAATAGTAAAACAACAGTTACATAAACGTCAAATTTATCAAAAACATTATTATGATAAAACAAGTAAAAAGCTTAAGGAATTAATGCTGGGGGACAAAGTTAAAGTGTTTACAAATGGGATTTGGTCAAATGGTTTAATAATAAATAAAATTGACTCGCGTTCTTATCATATTAAAATGTGCACAGGTCGTATAATAAGAAGAAATCGTAGGCACATAATAAAAGACAGCGAACATCGCAATGAGTCATACGTGTCGCCGTACGACGGCGATGATTTCAACGTCGATTACCAAACACTATCGCCGCGCGCCCGTGTCCATGTTCAGGATCCCTCCACCCAATCATTGTTGGGTACAAATCGGGAAAGCAACAACTCATATGTTACGAAATTTGGCAGGACAGTGAGGCCTCCTGAACGGTACGGGTACCCTGAGGAACTGGTGAGAAATTAAAAAAAAAAAAAAAAAAGTTCCGAAAGTGAAATGTGTGTGTAGTATTATTACTTTAAAGATTTACTTATTTAAAACTTTGTGTATCTTGTTGTGTATTTGTACTTTGCATGATTTTATGTTTTAAATGTTTTTATTTCTCTCTTTATGCCATTTTAATTTTAAGTTTTCATTATTTTTAGTTATTAATAGTTTTCTTAAAAAAAAAAAAAAAAAATTATTGAAAAAAAAAAAATATGTTATTTGTATAGATTGTAAAAATAACTTATGGTGGGGGATGGGTAGCGATTTGTAACTTTTACTATTTTGTGCTTTCTTTTATTAATTTGGGGGGGGGGGGGGGGGGTGAATTCAAGTGTACGCTTATGTTTAAAAGAAGGGGGATGTCAGGTATGTAGAAATTAAGATTTAGTTTTATACAAATATTGTATAAAGTAGGTAGATTATTATTAAATTAGTCGATACGTCACTGCTGTTTAATTCATCTCCTCTCGTACATTAAAATATCTTTACAGTAAGAACAGTCAAGACAATATTTGCCTATTTTCTCCAACAAGACCCTTAATTTTTCTTCGAAAGGCCACTCTAGGAAGCAGAATTCTAAACTTTGGTGACCCCTAGACCTCTTAAATAATGCTGAAGTGATCCTTAAATTTCATGGATAGTTTGTTTTGCTTTAAGTTTCTTAAAATAGTTATTTTTTTTTTATCTTTCCCAGCACCATTTGTATCTGTTTGTTATACTTGTTGAAAATAATCCAGTCTGTATAAAGAGGGTCCGGTCGTGTTATGATAACACGGGCTATACCACAGTAACTATTTACAATTCAAGCGTGTTTTTGTATCGTTAATAGATTGATCGAGACGAAAAATAAACATTTATACATACAGTACAGAGAAAGGAATATAAATTTAAAGTTACTACTTATTTTTCTAAAATTACATTTCTCTACTCTACCTCTCTTTCTATCTATTATCTTTCATAATATTTATATTATAAACATACATGGAAATTAATATTAATACAGCTAGATACAATCTGTACACTACTTGCATAATAATTTCTTTCCTTCTAAACATACAAAACTTATAATCATTTTGACCCGCACATAAACCGTATTTAACATCCGATATCCAGGCTAAAGGATGCGTGTAACCACGTCCTTGTCAGCACAAACAATTAATAATTTAATGTGGTATTTGGTTTAGTTGCCTTATAAGTATGGAATTACTCACATCCTGTCGTCATGGGCAGCGCCAGGGGGCAGCTGGTATTCTAACTTATAGTGTAGTTTGTTCTAATTAAGTTGCATATATTGAAAATGTATTAAAAACTAGCTTTCACCCGCAACTCCGTTCGCGTGAAATTAACAAAAACAAAAGTGAGTAGCCTATGTGTTCTTCCAGACTATCCTCTACATCTTTACCAAATTTCCTTGAATTCCGTTCAGCCGTTTAGGCTACATCCTCTAACAAACATCCATCCATCCATCCATCTAAACTTTCGCAATTATAATATTAGTATTATTAAAACCGCAAAAGATTACGTGACGGCTACACCGAACTGCATATTTTAAATGACTCAAACCGTAGCTGAAATAATATCTTTTAAATGTACTTTTTAAAGTTCAGTTCGGGTCACGACTTACCCAAAGTAAACAACCGTTGTTATTAACATATTTATTATACTTTTTTATCACAAAAAAATACCTTTTAAAGTTGAAATAAAAATGATCAAAGGTACCGACTACCGACCTCGTGTTCGTGGATTTTTTTGCCACCATTCATTACTTTAGAAAAAATCTAGAGTTTAATTAGTTTGATTCTAAAATTGTATTGTTATGTAGGCAAGACATATTCAAGGTCGTAACTTTCACATTTTCTCTGTCTGGCCACCTTCAGCGATTGCGTGAAGGTTGCCTCATTTCCGCAATCTTGTACAATTTTACAATAGATAAGAAACACATAAAAAAATTCAAGGCGTACACTTTTTGCAGCAATCGAACATTTACGACATTCTTTTATTGGGACGAATTTCGGTCGTACTCACCTCGGGGGCACTGCTGTGCCCCTAAGTGAATAATAAGTAAACTAAGTAAAACCATCAAATCACTTAAACTGTCTCTAATTCTTATCATTTAACTTAACAGGCTCATGTGAGATTTCAAGATATTATGTTTTAATTAATTACAATAACAGCAAGATAAAAAAGACTGTCTTATGCTGGGTTGCTGAAGTTTCCATTTATTTTATCATTACCTAGTGATTCATTAGTGTTAGGTTGAACTAAGTTTCTAAGGAGTAAAATTCAAGTCATTTCAGAAACACATATGAAATTATAGAACCAAATATACTAACGAATGGTTAAAAGTAGCTGGGAAACTGGCCATAAGACCACTAAGATCAAAATATAAAGTTAGTTAATGCAATTTTCGTAATAATAGTGCAGTAATATAAGTTGTCAAGTTGGTTCAAGTGTAGACTAAATAAAAAGTTTAAGTTTATTTTAACATCTGGTTGGTTAAGTTACGCGACCACCTGTTGTTCCAATACTGGTTTCAAGTTACTGACGATTTAGTACAGAAATTGTTTTTATGCAATACTCTATATGAAACCTGATTTGTCTTTCATGATAACAAAACGTTTATTAGTACTTACCACATTCAAGGTAGATTAATCATTATTAAGAGAGTCCCTAAGTGTAGATTTAGTTTAGGTTACTTTTGACTGCTTAACCGTTATAAAATTAATGGCCGAATATTGATAGGTATTAGCCGCTTACAATCTGACAGACGTCAAAATTTTAATATCGTTTTTGTATTCGGCCTTAAGTGCAACAGTTATGTAGGTAATTATTGTTTTCTAATATCTAACAAGCTTGTATAACATAATAACAATTTGTGCCACATAATCAGAATTTTTTAAATAGCAAGATAAATCATGCTTAAAAACTTGAATTGATTATATTAAATTCAATGTATAACTGCCCAGCAACTTGATAACTCGTTAATTTTATTAATTAAACATGCAATCAGTGCGAGCCGTATTACGGAATGGATTCATTTTCATTGATGCGTATATTTTGCATTAAAATTGGAACACGATGTATTTATTTTGTCATAAAAACATTCGGAAACAAGATATAGGCTGTTATAAAATTATAATTTTGTAGGTACTTTCATTCTTTACATTTTATAACTGACGTAACTCTAAAATTGCTACAGATTAAACAAATTAAATAAACTTATACACATACGCAATAACATATTTAAAATAAGCAATAAAAATTAAAAACATTATAAAGGTACATATATCCATTTTAGATCTGTCCTTCATATAACAAGCTAACAAAGGATAATATAATTTTATACCATAACTGACTGCATTCATCCATATTTGGTACAATCTAATAAAAAAATCAATACGAAACACATAAATCCAGCCGCATACAAAAAACTAGAATCCCAAGTCAGTCGAGTTTAAAAACTTAGACAATAAAGCCTCATAAGGTTCGTTTACATTGTTTTATTGGAGTGGTATAGGTTATAAAAGGACATGCGTGTAACGCATTGGTCTGGATGTAATTAGCAACATCCTGTAGATACAGGTGTTCTGCGAGAATCGCTGAGAGCAAGGTTTTTAAGTATTACATTTTTAGGGTTATCTAACGCAAAATCTTAATGAGTATCTTTGATAAAGATGTTTTATTATGAGTAGGCTACCAATTTTTTTTAATTCGGTTCGTAAGTGACAGTTAGTATAATATACAAAAAAAAATATGCAGCTGACTGTAAAATTTAAGTAACAAATGACTGTGATTATATCCGCATGATTGTTTACTTAAAATCATAACAATAACTTCCGCGTACGACAATGTTCTCTTACGTTAGTATGTAAACAACTCGGCTGTGTGAATCATCGGGAGTTGCTCCCGAAATATCCCGTCTACCAGTCTACCGTGTCCCTTCACTGTATCCGAATAGTTTTCGTACTACGTGGCTGGGTAGAATTCCGATGAATCATAAGAAGTTTGTGAACTACTTTCGTGTCTTATTTTACACCATAAGGTGGTAAATAGCAAGCTGGTCACCTTAATTCGCACACGCAATGCGAGGCACCTCTAACTTTGATCCTCGGAGAAAGGTACACACAGAAAGGAGAGATTTCTACTTCCTTTATGACTCCTTCTCTGTCCGACGCTTCGCCTCACGTTTGCCTCAAAACAAATGGGACTAAAATAAGGTCACCAGCACGCACACTTATCTCGGAATTACTTCCACTTCAAGCCTGTGTTTTGTGTGGTCGTAGTATTACACCGGGCGAGCCGACCCATTCGTGCAACAGATATTGATGTTGCTGGCGTATATCATATATTTTTTTCCTTAAGTAATAATTAACGTTTCATTAATTTATGTATAAATTTTCCTTACTTATAATGGTTCGAATAATTGTGTTATTCATATGGCTATATTATCCAGAGATTTTGGCGTTATTTCAATGTATTTTAATCGAAAATTCTAAAAAATGGGTGAACTTCAAATATAATCAACGGAATTTTTAACACAGTCTAGTCTAAAAGTAACTTCCTGACTACATTATCTTGATTTCTCTGCTGTAACTAGGTTAAGTATGCGACATATTCCCACGATAACAGTCCAATCTACATCGTTATCAGTGATAAGAGTTTCTTTGATGTCTCAGTTAGTCCGCAATGATTTATGATGCATTGTATTCTTATCTAGCTCAGACTGGTTTTAGGCTGGATTACTTATTCTTAGTATATTATATAACACTGATTTTCTTAGCATCACAATTAGAAAATGGCTAGTGCTACTGTTTGTAGAAAAATTAGTAAATGTAAATAACGAGAGCCATGATATAAATAATTTGTACCCAAGTAGATGGCTACAAAGGTAGAGGGAAATAAAGTAAAAAAGGTGGATTGTATAAAAGAGGATATACTAAAGAAGGGACCGAATCCATTATGACATATGAAGTTTAGAAGAGCAGTACATTTTGTGCCGACAATCCGTAAGTACAAGGGCAGGTTAATGATGAAATAATTTATGAATGAGGGAAAATAAAAAAAAACACCAGGTCAGCTAATCTAGCATTTAACAAAGTTGTTCTTGCATCAAACTTAAATTATTTTGAAGGAACTAAAATTAAAGAAAGGTATGTCTGCAACAAAGAAACCATATTAAAGATACCTCAACACAATCCAATGCAATACACATATAAAAGCTTAGCAGTACGTGCTAGCACTAAATGAACGTTTTAAACTTAAAATGGTTTCTCCGCAAGGATATAAAAGAAAATGTTACTCGTTAAACTTTACATCCTAGAGAATATCTTTTCTATCTTTTATTTAAGTTAAAGTTACTGGAATTTGTTAACTAAAAGACAATACTCTTAAGTTTACAGCAGTTTTAAGCAGGTCATATCAGCAAGTCTATGGAAAGGTATTTTCCTAGCAATTTAAATTTCAAATAAATAATGACAATTAACTGTAGTTCGATTCAATATTTTGTTCGTCCGATCGTAGTATTTTACCAAAAGATTTCGATATGAAGGTCCTTGGCCCGATGACGTAAGACGTTGCAGCACTAGCGACAACTGGCGACAAAAACAGAAAGATGTTGCGACTTCGGTCACAGTCTCAGTGTAACACTTACGTAAATTGTACAGAAAATATTACATTTTGAAATGTGACTATAGCGTTTGGTGATGCTTAAAATAATGTAAAAACGGTTTAGAGCAATAACAGCAATGTAATTTTCATTGCCTCATTACAATCTACTGATGGAAATAACGGGGGTCTTTTATAATATTACTTTGCGTAAATTCTGTTTGTAATAAACGCACAAATATTTCCGAAATATCAATTAAATAAGACTTAGGAACTCAAGTCTTAAATTTTAATTTTATATATGGTAATAAATTAATTACGAAGGTCAGTAGAGCTACATATTTAAATGCTTGTACACTATCAGATATCAATTGCAACATATTCGTAGTCACAAAAAACTGCATAGCAAATAGCTTGAAGTCGATCAGAACGTCGTCTCGTGTGAATATAGCTAGGGCCATGACTCCCTTCACTTTTAGCCTTCTGGCAAATCACAAAAAGCTACAATGACATCTATGCTTATTATGAAATAGAAGGAGTTGTATAGTAGAGAACGCTACCTATAAAAGTTTTTATGACTCCTGGGGCGCGCCTAAAGTAACATAAAGCAGGACGCATTTTGCTTAGTAATGAAGTTACTTTGTCGATGTACTAATTATATTTATGTAATGGTAATAAAAACATTTTTATATAAATTGTGTTAATAATAGCTATAGTAGTATGGAAGTAGTAAGATGGAACGTTACTAATTCCAAGAGATGTTGAACCAATTTCGTTTCAATTATAAAAAGAAATGTCTAAATCGAGACGGAGTTCATTGTCGTATAATTTGTCGAAAAAAACAATCAATGAATAAATTAATTTTAGAAAAAATATAAATAAACCCAGGAAGAAACATATGAACGGTAAATGGTTTGCTTATAGTAGATGAATTTGTAAACATGACAATCACTGTACGGAAGCAAAACGTACATCCGTCGATCACACGGATATGTTCCTTCTGTAAGCAAACAAGTAACAGACACGTCTGGGCCACAATGACTCCGTAAAGTGACGTTGCGGTAGCCGAAATAAAACCATTGTCGAACGCCCACAATCGCGTAGTTCTTTTTCATGAATGGTATTGTAAAAGGTTTCTTTTCTTAAAGCAGTGTTACTTAGTAGTCGTTTGTGACTTTGATCGGCCGTGACTTTTGTTGCTGTGTATCAATAAATATTGAGCAAGTTAAAAATAAAAGACCTTTTGGCATTCAACTAAATAAAGAAATTAAATCTAATTGCGTTTTAAGAAAGGTGTTAGATAATAATAATTCTAATTTAGCGAAATTAAATTAACAAAATGAATAAGCGTGTGTATTTGAACATGGTGTCGACAAGTGACGATTACTGTTATTGTTGCGTGAGAGATTATCAGAATATAAGACGTGAATCTAAAATGCTTTTATTCGGACGATTAGTAAGTACAAAACAAATTAAACCTTATACCAAGACGCGATCAATTCAATTAGTTTGAATGTAGTTTAAATTTATTGTCAATATCGGCATCATCTTGAGAGTTACTTCTATTCTTGCAATTTTTCTTATCTTTAGGTCTTTATGGTTTTGGTTTAATGTGTCTAGGTAACGGCAGTTTTAATTAAGCAAAAAGTGCAATAATTTTAACCGTGTTTATAAAACTACGAATGCTAGTCATCATACATAGTAAAATAAGGTTATTAACACCGTTATGTGTTTAGTTTGTACGATACATTTTTTTGATGAAAAAACTTTCGCTTGAATTTTAGCATAGAAAAACATGTTGATTGTTTTTGAAACGTAACTGTTAAACGCTGATTTGACCTAAATTACAGTACCTTACGTAATCAACAAATGTAATGAATCCTTCCAAGAAATCTTGTGCAAAAGTTCACTTTTTGCTATGACTCAACGATTTTATTGTTAAGAGCTGATGAAATTCTCTCACAGTTAGTCAACGGTTCTAATTGACGGTATATTTGACATGACAATGCATTTCATACAAAGCCAATTTGTATGACAACAAGGAAAAGATGTTGAAGAAGATGACGCCTGATATGGAGACCAATGACCTTGTAAAACAAAAGAAAATAGATTCAGGCAATGTAGTACTGGATCGAGACTTATCAGGGGTGATGATGGTATAAGAAGAATTCAAATAATTCTGATATCTAACATTATGTAATATTTACAAGATGAATCAAAGTTACTGGTTATGTAGATTAATTTTAATATTGTTGAAGTTAAAAAAAAATATGTATGACTAGCTTTTGCCTGTTTCGTCCACGCAGTAGTAAGATAAAAAAGTAACCTGTAATATGCACGTCTATGTCAGCTACCCTTCAGTGCAAGTCCGGGCAAAATCCGCCCAGCAGTTTCGGAGATTAGCCGGAAATAACGCGGCTTGCAGACAGACAGACAAAAAGTTTTTAAATGCGATTTTACAGCACCGCAAATACATCATCTTCCCGAAATATGGAATTTTTCTTTTTATTTTATTATAAGTATAGATAATCTGGAATACGATATGTTAATGTAAATCGTGTGTTTGTAATAAATCAAAATAGAATATTTTCACGCACAAACCGCGTGAACATTGTAAACCAGAAAATACTAAATCTATATTAGTAAAGCCGTCATATAACAGATGTCTGTTTTGATATACAATTATCGAGATTGATTGGAGTTAGCGTATCCAAGTGAATTAAATTTGCTATGATCTGCTCCATAACATATTTAAACAAATATCTTGGTAACTAAATATGTATTTCACACTTTCGATGCTGTGTTAATTTTTTAAAAAATCATCAAATAGCACTTCAAATGTTTAGAAGTGTCATGTGATTTTATTACCATAATTAAAATTGTTCCAATAAAACAAAAAATTACAATTTACTTTTTTAAATATTTTTTTTCATACCTTGAAAACCTTATAATTTTAAAAGAAAATGTTTGTCAGTTGACTATGTTAGTTTTTATTTTCATTTAATTTTACTTCGTTATTTAATTCCAATAACCAATTAAATATCATCACTTACATAGAAAGCCGGTCATAGGAAATTCCGACAGGAAAGAATTCATTGTGATGTAAAAACGTGGTATAATCGAGCTCAATGACACATCCTATACAAGAAACAATAATAAAATGGTAATTATTTTTAAATACTTTCTTAACCGTCCATCAGAGTGATTTATTTATAACATATCAGTGGAATAAAAAAAAAACAAAAGTGAGTAGCCTATGTGTTCTTCCACACTATCCTCTACATCTATACGAAATTTCATCGAAATCCGTTCAGCCGTTTTGGCTACAAACTCTAACAAACATCCATCCATCCATCTAAACTTTCGCATCATACTATACTATATGCTATAATATTACAAATGCGAAAGTTTGGATGGATGGATGGATGTTTGTTAGAGTTTGTAGTCTAAACGGCTTAACATATTTCGATAAAATTTGGTATCGATGTAGAGGATTGTCTGGAAGAACACATAGGCTACTCACTTTTTTTTTCTAATTCAACGCGGACGGAGTCGCGGGCGAAAGCTAGTTTATAATATTAGTATGAAGTTGCTAGAAGTCTAACTGAATACTGCGACAATAATCAAATATAACCGTCTTAAATAACTCTAAATTCGATTTATAAAAACATCTGTCAGAATATAAGCGGCACTTACGAAGTTTGTTTAAAAATCGTTTCAGTGTCCAGCCGTAAATAACAGACATTGGGAGATTATAATCTCTGGCGCCAAATATAAATTTATAATCAAGATAATTTGTTTCAAAATTTGTAATATATTCAAATTAATTACCTAAATTAAACGTGCAAACTATTTTAATATTAAAATTTAGAATTGCTCATAAATTTTGTATATTATTGCCAATTATAATTTTTATAAAAAACTTATTAAATTTTCTAAAAGTATAAATCTAAATTAATATCAATTTTAAAAAGAATTTCGACGTAATGTTAAGAAAAAAGAACATTATTTATTAGATACGAAACAGTAAAATTATGTACAATTATTATTTTGCGGGAATTGAATTTAAGCTGGGGTTCAAAGCTTGCCATTTGACTATTATAGTAAACCTTATCCTAGCATAAGCCTTGATCTTATTTGCAACCATAACGTGTACTAAATATACTGTAATTTAGTATTTTAAGAGCATGCGCACCTGAAACTAAATTATCGCACAACTGTTTAGTCTCGCTTTGATTCCTATGAGCTTATGAGGTGCGCACACTAACCAATTTTTAGTTGTGGAACTAAACAGTTGAATTTACTACGAAACAATCGACAATCGCACCTGTACAATGTAAGCATATAAACCACAAAAGCATCTGACAACAAATAAAACTACTACATATTAGATATTTCACTATCATTGTGTACATCGCTAATCTTATCAGAGCTAGTGTTGGATCATGTTACATTTACGACATCCAACGTTCAGTTACAACATTTAAAGATGTAAAACTTCGACCGATAATCGTTCGATTCGACGTACACTTACGAAATATAAGACTATTTCCATCGTCGCAAAATAATGCAAAATCTTTAATGGTCAAAAAATATTTGTAACAAAATTAATACTTCAACTTATTAGTTCAGTTTGCCACCTTTGATAAAGAGGAAAGATTTTTATTTTTGTATATAACTTAAACTCAAAAACTACTAAACCGATATCCAAAATATTTGTAACAAAATTAATACTTCAACTTATTAGTTCAGTTTGCCACCTTTGACAAAGAGGAAAGATTTTTATTTTTGTATATAACTTAAACTCAAAAACTACTAAACCGATATCCAAAATAATTTTGTCATTAGAAAGCTACATTACGACTGAATAATCTAGGCTATATGTCGTGTTAGTGTTTGATTTCGAGCTGTTCGCGCGCTGGAAAATCTAGTAGTCCTCATATACTAAAATACTACCATAATTAAATGGTAGTGGACACTGTAGATGTCATTTTTTTATATCTACAAGTTGCGACATTCCTTTAAAAGAACGCAATATTGACGTAAATGCCATGAGAGTTATTCATAAACAATGAACACTACTGGTCTATGGGGAAAATACTACGCCTTCGAGGAACATTTATATACTCATTTATAAATTATGTAATATTCTGAACGTGCATATTTCTTCAGAAATAGTTCTTCTATTTGATAGAAAGACCAAAACCAAATGATCATTTTCTTTCCTATAACCCACTTATTCAAAGATGGCGGATTCAAACGACCCATTTAAAAACTTAAGTAGAAAAATATCTAAGATAAATAATCTATTGTTGTTTCCTTTTAAATGAATAAAAAATCTGCATACCTACACTTCTTAGCTTTATTCCACTTCAGCAAAAAATCATTGAGTACAACGAACTTCTAGAAATTCTTAGAAAACGTCATTCACTTAATCGTAATCCAATCTGCGACTTAGTTACAACTGAAATAAATTTAGTGATCGTAAAAAATAAACAAAAACCATTTATCGGCAAAACCAGATTGAATATCTAAAGTGAAAAATACAATAGAGTTTTTAACTTGATATTTCAATTTGTTTTTATTAACGTTAATAGTAAAAACAGTACATGTACATGTTCTCTAATTATTTGCTATTGAGTCTTAAACATAATTATTATCTCATTCAAGACAAGAATTAAACAGATATCATTGATTTTAATTGTACTATATCACGATAGTCACGTAGATGAAAAAAATCACAATAAAATCATTCAGAAGATCATAATTGTAGAACGTCAACAAACAATTACTAGAAGTGACTACGTTGTTATTCACAAAGCAATTGTGAACAAAATAATAGCATTCGGTAGCGCTGGTGCAGGTAATCGAAAAACTCAAGCTGTCTTTTGTGCCAATTAATTTGCATTCAACGCTTCCAATTGTTGGTATTCCAAAGAGAATTTAATGATACGCTTTAAAACTTCAATACTCTTGAAACAATCCATTTCTGTATTTATTTCTCTTCTTCCAGAAAAGAAGAAATAGTCTATGGTAGACAAAAGATTTTAAGACCTACTTTGTAATATTTCAAAGAATAAAAAGGATCAAGTCGTTTCAAGGAATTTGAAATTCGAATTGTATTTTTCAATTGTTTAAAAGTAATGCTTCCAGTAATAGGATACCGTTTTGTCCACAGTTCCATTCCGTGACGGACAAGCGGTCACAGAACAACGAATTCGGAGAAAACAGTGTAACAATAGTTACTGAAAAGAAGATAGAAGATGATGCGTCATCCAGTGGAGAGAATGTGGAAATTGAAGGTACGGACGCCATAATATCCTTGCAAACCGATTAAGACAGATTAAGCTGCAGAATTTAGTCTTGTAGAAGATGCATCAAATAGATCCAAACCCATTTTTATATTGTACAAATTTTACATCGATTTGTTTGTAGTTAGTCATGTAACCAACTGCGTATCAAATTCCAGCCGTTGAAATATTGATTCAATCTTTGTTTTCAAATAAATATTACGCGAATGACCGTGAATGTAGCAGAAACAAACAAACGAGGCACTTGCAGTGGTCACGGTCAGAGATAATCATGATAAACTGAACAATAAATAATTAAAATCTTTACGTCGATTTCCTGTTATATTCGTTATGTTATTTAACATGAAGAAGGAAATATAAAAAAAATAATCAGAGATTAACCACAATCCCACCTTTGTTAGAAGATTGGTCACAACTAGACGAAAATACTAACAACAACTTGTTTAAATCTTTACCTGTAGGAAGACTAGCAATTGATTTCTGTCTTCCTTAGAGTTTAGTTTATTATGTTCAAGTAATAAGACATTAGAAAAGGTCAACTGGACTAATAGGGTGATGATAATGTCGATGATGAGTATAATAACAATAAACCATCTGCCAAAACTAAGTCTTTGTAGTCTCGGTATTGAACTTCGATGCATGTCGTAATGCAAACGTAAGGTTACATTATCACGCACACGATCAGTACACAACTAAAACGTACAGTTAAAAATGAAGACCTCGACCGTGTTTGTACATTCAATGACAATGGATTACCAATGAACCGGAGTACATGTTTTACTATATCTAAGAAGTTATAGCTCTTTTTTCTACTAATCTTCAGTATTTTAGATTTGTTAACTTGTTATTTAAATTGGACCAATAGTTTCGAAGATATGGCGAACACAAACAATAAGGGTAACCATAATCAGCGCACCAACAACAGGGCTTAGAAAATTAGAATCTTGCATCAGAAGATTTCTGTTATTACGTAGATTAGTTATTGATAGTTTGAAAAAAGGGGGTGAACGTAAGTTTTGAACTATTAAACTCCACGCGGACAAGTCGTGGGCAACAGCTCATCTTCAATATTTTAGTTTTGTTAACTCGTTCTTCTTAATTTGCGTCATCGTCTCATTGCCCTTTTCTCTATTCTGGATTTATATATTTTTTTTTTCAAATATATGTATCTTATCATATTTGCTTTACAAGCACACAAATTAATAATGTTTTCCTTTTTCGTGATTACCTTACTCATAAAGTATGTTAAGAATGTAATCAGTTTTCGCTTCTGTTTATTTTAGTTTACGAAGTATTTGATTCGAGGCTTTTATGTTTTTACCTTAATCATTGTTGATTCTATCATTCATCTTTGTCTCAACCAGTGAAGTCATTTCGTTACCTTTAAAATTACTCATAAGATTTTATCATCATTTGAAATTTATCAACGATGAGGTTACGAAATGTATTAAATCAACAAATCGTCATTTTAGAAACACTGACTAATGGTATGCTTGATTTTGTTTTACCTTTTCAGTCATAATAATGTAAAATTACGTCATAAAAACGTCACTGAATTACTCATAGTACCGTTAATATCAGATGATGTATAAATGACGGTTATTTAAGAGGCGTATTCACTATTGTTCCAAGAGTACTTAGCTACCTTAATGCTAGTTACCCACGAGGACAGAATATTTTGAACATATGGCAGAACAGTATGACGGAACAGTAGTATTGTTTGAATGCTGAATGAGGCAGAATAGCCTAGACAAATTAACAATCGATTTGCTATCGATAGCGCTGATAGAAAAATCTAAAATGTAAGGAACTAATACCCAAGCAGGAAACACTTGAGAAAAATTCTGCATCGACATCAACTTTGTACGAGAGTTGTTTAGAGCATTCCCTTTCTAGGAGTTTCTTAGTTACTTTTACGCCTGAATACTCTGGATTTGTTTCCGGTGCATTCAAATAGCAGTACTGCTAGTCTGCTGCTCTACTTAGTTGTAATGCCCTCGTGTGAAACCAGCATAGCGTTCCTTAAGCTACATATTTGCCTTTTATCCGTTGAGTTCGTGCACGCGTTCACGTGTATGAAATTTGTTAAAGCGTATTGTTCAAACATCCTTGAGTTTATTAGTGCTAATACCCAAATGTAAAAATCTTCAAAATATCCTTTGTTAACATTTTTGTTAATCTTTTTCTTTATATTAAATACGAGCGATATTACTTTAATATTTGTTATTTAAATCTAAGAATAACTTGTTTAAATTGTTAACATGTATTAATTTACTTAACATTTGTGTTTTTGAACTTCAAAAAGGCGCCTTCAAAAGGAGAGTAAACAGCTACCTATTAAGCTAGCGCGTACCATCTTTCGACTACATCGTCACTTCCTTCAGGTGGGATCGTGGTCAAGCGCTAGCTTAACAAATTATAATTAAAAAAAAAACTTTGTACATCTACATAAAAATCTTCTCAAAACATTATGAAAATTGAAATTAGCCTATTTATCCAGACAAAAAATCAGAAAATACTCCGCCTGGACTTAAACATATAACAATCCAAATTATTATTGATTTTATTTCCTTTCCCTGTTTTTAAATATCTTCAGAAATAAATACTATCTATCCAGGTTAGCGTAGTTTTAACTCTTGTTTTAAAAGTCACGGGAGATCGTTAAAAATAAAATCACGTTTACGCGGTTATCCACAGCTGAGATATTTTAACTGCGCGATAGATGTCGCACGCGGCGTCGGCGCGTGCGCACGTGACCCACGCGAAGTAACATGTGCTTAACTGGTTATATTTATTTAACTATATGCAATAACATGTGAATTGGTGACAACGGCATGTTTAACTAATTTATTTAATTAACTCCGATTATCCCCGGTTTTAACATTTTTACTGTATATTTTAAGCAATGGCTTTAATGGAAATTTGTTTTGGCTTTTTATCCCGGTAGATGGCGCATAACCTCTTGTGCAGGTTTATATTTCAAATGTTAAATCCACCAAAGCATAGAAAAAGATAGTAAAATATTAATTAATTAAGTCATTGCATTACATACAAAAATAACAAAAACTGTAACCGATTGCAGTTAAAAAATTTAAAACGTTCATTTAAAAAAATCAATTAAAATGGTAAAAAAATGTAATCCAATTAAGCAATACTGCACAGATCAGTTTGAAATAACGGGTATTTTCCGTTACTATAAATTTTTCAATTGCTTCACACGTTTAAAAACGTGAAAGTACAAGTAAAAAAACTCTTTTTACGGAATAGTTGTTAATTAACAAATTTCGTATTCGTTCAACATTCAATATTCATCGGTCACGATAATTAAAAAAACTCGGTGTCAAGAATTTTAAGCAATTCGGTGCGGTTTCTATTTCTCTCAACTTGTATTGAAAATACTTAATTAATCATTAGTGGAAACACGGTTTTAAATAAAACATCGACCAGCTCGCCTTGATACCTTTAATTTGACTATATTACTAGTTCTATCCATCAAAATACAATTTTTCTGTGTAAACGGTGAAACGTACTAAAACATCATTTTCTGCCAATATGTTTTACCTTAACTTATTCAGTGCTCGATTAAATAGGTTAGTAGTCTAGCATTTTTAGCGCTAGGCGAACGAAACAAGACTTTTATAACATCGAGAGCGTTAAAAAAACGCCCGTGCGATACGGGTTAAAAGTGAGCACATTAAATTTGTGACTTCCTTTATGAGGCAACCATGACACGCCAACTTTAAACGGAAAGGGTAAAACGACCTAATTGACGTGATACAAAACCTTCAGACATTATTGACTCCCTGCGAGGTCAGCATAAAACGAGGCGATCGGGGGTGAAGGTAATTTGTCTGTCGGAACACGCAGAAAATGTTACGGAACAACAATTAATTATAAAGAAGTATTAAACAATAAGAATGCTAAAACAAAGAGTCATAAATTGAACTAGAGTTCAAAATATAAGCGCAAAATGTTATAAAAACACACAAACATACACAATTATAATATTGTTTTATATTTCGAATCCTCGTTACATAAATAAAAAAAATTGGATAAGAACAATAAGGTTACGAATTCAATTTTCATTGACACAAAAAAAACACGTTATTCAAATTCAAGCATTCAAAATGAAGTCAAAAACATTAATGTAAAACATATTTCAAGGTGTTTATATTTTATTATTTCTTTATAATAGTATTTTCACAAATGTACACTGAGAGGAGCCCCCTAGTGACCATTAAATCAATCTCAATGCGGAATAGATTTACGTTGTCTCCGTGCATGTCATTTACCTCGCTCCTGCTGACGTCATATTCCACGTCAAATAATCCCGCTAAGACTAGGAGCATTGACCCTTAAATAACTGGACTTTACAAGGGGTTTTATACATCATCCGGCAAATTAATTAAACCAAAACGCATTTTAAACGTTTCATTCTTCGTTCAGTTCATTCTCGGTCACAGTTCATTTCGATCATTCATTCACTTTAATATATGTGTAAAATAAAGTTGCTAAACCACAATAAAGGACGTCACAATCTGATTTTATGACCTGTTTATGTTTTGATTTCAAAGGATTTTTTAAAGCAATGATGACGCACTAAATTCGTTATTTTTACACATAATGTACGTCACCTTTATCGTGATTACCTAAGCACAAAAACCTAAAAAGCAACAGGGGCTTGGACAAAAATTTGAATTAGAATTAAGCAGCGTCCATACCGAACGTAAGCACACAAACAAATCTGATATTCTATTAGTCGCTGATGTTCCTAACACTTGCAAATTTTAGTGTTACGTCTCCGATTACACTTGGACAAAAGGACTGAGGGGCTCGTAGGTTTCCCTAAAGTCTGGTCCTAAGATGATTTAAGCAAATCATGAATCAATATTACTAATATTATAAATGCCAAAGTTTAGATGGATGGATGTTTGTTAGAGTTTGTAGCCTAAACGGCTGAACGGATCTCGATAAAATTTGGCATAAACGTAGAGGATATTCTGCAAGAACAAAGCTACTCACTATTGTTTTATTTAATTATACGCAGACAGAGTCGCGGGCGAAAGCTAGTATGTTAATAAAACCTAATAAAAAACAGACACGAGCAATAATTAACAGTTAACAACAAGATTTGTTTTGATATATTTCGGAGAGTTTTTCTAACACGAAACAAAAATATTTTACTGAAGCGAAAATAAACTCCAGTATAGAATGAAAGAGAGAGATATAACCTCTCTCGCTCTTCCAATAATTAGTTGTAATTAACGATATTAGTTTGTTTAAGATAAATACTTTATACACAATAATATACTTTCGTTTCTAGAAACATCTTACTTCTTACTTATATTATAAATGCGAAAGTTTAGATGGATGGATGGATGTTTGTTAGAGTTTGTAGCCTAAACGGCTGAACGGATCTCGATAAAATTTGGCATAGACGTAGAGGATAGTCTGGAAGAACACATAGGTTACTCAATTTTTTTTTTAATTCCACGCGGACGGAGTCGCGGGCGACAGCTAGTATGTTAATAAAACCTAATAAAAAACAGACACGAGCAATAATTAACAGTTAACAACAAGATTTGTTTTGATATATTTCGGAGAGTTTTTCTAACACGAAACAAAAATATTTTACTGAAGCGAAAATAAACTCCAGTATAGAATGAAAGAGAGAGATATAACCTCTCTCGCTCTTCCAATAATTAGTTGTAATTAACGATATTAGTTTGTTTAAGATAAATACTTTATACACAATAATATACTTTCGTTTCTAGAAACATCTTACTTCTTACTCACATTATAAATGCGAAAGTTTAGATGGATGGATGGATGGATGGATGGATGGATGGATGGATGGATGGATGGATGGATGTTTGTTAGAGTTTGTAGCCTAAACGGCTGAACGGATCTCGATAAAATTTGGCATAGACGTAGAGGATATTCTGGAAGAACACATAAGCTACTCAGTTTTTTTTTTAATTCCACGCGGACGGAGTCGCGGGCGACAGCTAGTATGTTAATAAAACCTAATAAAAAACAGACACGAGCAATAATTAAAAGTTAACAACAAGATTTGTTTTGATATATTTCAGAGAGATTTTCTAACACGAAACAAAAATATTTTACTGAAGCGAAAATAAACTCCAGTATAGAATGAAAGAGAGAGATATAACCTCTCTCGCTCTTCCAATAATTAGTTGTAATTAACGATATTAGTTTGTTTAAGATAAATACTTTATACACAATAATATACTTTCGTTTCTAGAAACATCTTACTTCTTACTCACATTATAAATGCAAAACTTTGTTAGAGTTTGTAACCTAAACTGGTGAATTAATCTCGATGAACTTTGTCATAGATGCAGAGTATAGTTTGGAAGAACACATAGGCTACTTACTTTTGTTTTTTCATGCCACACGGACGGACTCGCGGGCTAAAGGTAGTCTCTACATAAATCTAAGTATTAATATGGTCATTTTAATATTAAAGTAAACATCTAGATTTAGCGGATCCATTAAACATTTTGTGAGTCATGAAATCATCGATATAGCTCTAACATCTATTTAGCTACTTTCACACGAGGACAGAAAAGTGAGGTAGAGCAGTCGGACATTACAGTACTACTACAGAAGGTTTTTAATTTTAACAGTACGTATACGTTCGAATATAGCAGTATTCTTCTGGCTTTCAAGTGCCCTGGTGTGAAATTAATATTACCTTTAGATCGGAGTATTTTTATACTTATTATCTTTTTTATTGCTTTTAAGCTATCCTGTCATTTGTAATAAACGTTCGCTAATCTATAGTGCACTTAATTTTTTGTTAATTTAATTCTAAATTATATCTTAATGCACTAATGCACCAATTTTTATTTGTAAATCTTTCAATAGATAATTTTGATTAACTTGTTTGTAAAAATGCTGGACTATGTTTTTACTCAATATCAATTTTTATATGAACTTTGTGGTTGAATTTAATACATTAATATCGATTATTGCAATCAAAGGTTCTGGTTACGATATCGTTTTTCAGTTTAAAGGGTACGAGGTCAAAGGAATATGTGTTGGCATTCAAGACCAGAATTGCATATCATTACTAAGGTTAGCTACAAAGAGAGACCAATACATAACATCCATTCTTACCTTTAAACCAGCATCATATCAGTTAAGCATATTAATTGATTTTTCATCTTCATCAGGTTTTCGTCCTCCAGTTAATCTATCTATCTCTGTCTCACTTACTTCTTGATCATGTCACCTTTCACGCCATCCATCCATCTCTTTCTACGTCTACGTCAACTGCCCCCTCAGACAAAGTAACATTCGATTATCGCTATCTCTGATCGAAAAGTCTAAAATGTATGGAACTGACAATAACATTCGATAAGTCACGTGCTTGTCGCGTATTCAATCCTGTACATTTTGACACATTTTGTCGATTCTACAAGCGATATCTCTAACCGAAAGTCACTTTGTCTAAGGGGGCTGGTGTACTTCACATATTGATTTTGTCGCTGATAATATTAATCTTACTAATATTATAAATGCAAAAGTTTAGATGGATGGATGGATGGATGGATGGATGGATGGATGGATGGATGGATGTTTGTTAGAGTTTGTAGCCTAAACGACTGAAGGGATCTCGAAGAAATTTGGCATAGATGTAGAGGATAGTCTGGAAGAACACATAGGCTACTTGCTTCTGTTTTTTTTTATTCCGCGCGGACGGAGTCGCGTGCGAAAGCTAGTATTATTATAATAGTAATTCAGTTATAGTGCATTTATTACGTAATCATCAGTTATATAAATTGACCGGTTGCCACGGGTCAAACACGTTTGTGAGGTGTTACAACATTTTAAAATTGCAATCCGCAAATGTCAAGTTTATTTTCTTATGCGACTTTATTCGCATGAAATTATAAAAACTTTGCATATTACAGTGCAAGCAAAATTTAAATAGATTAAGCATTACTTTATCTAAAGTCTTTAAAATACCTCGTCAAATTTTTGTAAACATTTATATAAATACTTAAAAACGTACAAGGAATAAACAAATTGATATTTTTAACAAATAACTTTACAATTGAATATAGCGTGAGTCTGGGTAAAACTTGCGTGTGTAAATGACAAACAAAACAGTTGCTTTTCAATGACACGTGTTTACAATACGGTAGAAAAACATAAGAATTTCACGTGGGAATTGACACATGCTTCTTGAGGCAATGCGTTTATTACTTTTCTTTTATAATCGATAATCGTATTCAACGATTGTTGTAAACTTCTCTAAAATAGATTGTTACCAAAATATAATGTACTATCTGTTGTTCGCGACTTGTCTGCGTGAAATTTAAAAACAACAAAAAATATCGCCCATGTTACTCACTGATAACGTAGCTTTTTAATCGTAAAAGATTTTTTTTGAATAAGAATTTGGTATGATTTAAAACACTGCAAGAATACATAGTCTACTTTTTTTTTATTCCGCACAGACAAGCACGCAAGATTTCTATGTTAGACTTGGCTAAAAGATTGTAATGAAAAATGTGCCTATCTATTGTCTAAATAATTATTACTGACTAGCAACAGCTCGCGACTTCGCCCGCGTGAAATTAAAAAATATACCCTATGTTACTCACCGATAAATTACCTTTCTGACGGTGAAAGAATTTTTAAAATCGGCCCTGTAGTTTTTGAGTTATTTCAATTCATACAAAAATACAAATCTTTCCTTTTTATAATATTAGTATAGACAAGTACATTGCTCTTTAGTTTCTTTGTCTTGTTCGTTATCGACCTTCATATCCACTCAGGCGCATATCTTATCCCTTTGGATTCCTAATAAGGTGCACTCGACGTGATCTAATTATCTCAACACTTCAGCCTCGGCTTAACGGTCGTGCTTAATTTGTTTATGATAATATTGATATCATAGTATCGTGGATTGCATGCTATGCTTTGTGCTGCGTTATTTACGGAAACACGAAGCATGATCGTGCATTTAACGTAGTGCCGCACCTAGAGATGCTAAGTGGTCTTCCTTAGGGGCTCAATCAGATTATATGAAGTATGGAAATGAAAACTTTATAATTTTCCTAGTAATTACAGATTAAGACAGAAATGAAGTCAAATACTTTAATTTTATTTCTCAAATCTCTATAGTCCTCACTATTTTAATAGATTTCTCTTGATCTAGTGTTCTAGCTGCTATTTTATACGAGTAAATATTTATATTTTCTTTTCTATTTTCAGATAAACCCCTACCGATAGTAGACCCTACGCTAGATTCGTCGGAGGAGGGCCACGCCGCGCAGTGCGCCTGCCCTAACTGCGATGAGGTTCTATCCAGGTTCTCAGAATGCAGCATATGTTTGGAACCCTTACAGGTTAGTTTCACGCATAAACATATTTAAAAACAAAAGAAACTCGACTAAACTGCACATACTCCCGAATAGAAACAAATGACAACCAAGATTTCGACATGAAAAAACATCTGAATGTATTAGAAATTCGTTAGTTAATTGTAGAATTCCTTGTTAATTAATTATTGCCATAAAAAGTTTTCGGACTCCAAATTACAAGGGGGCAAAGCTATATCGACCTTGGTGACATGCTTCAATGTTAATTGGCTTGCGTGTCTTCTAAGGCATTTATATCTATGGGGACAGTCGCTATGTGTCGTGTCGCATTGTCATAGCGTGTACCAACCAACATATGCTTTTGTCGTTAAAGGTTTATTATCATCTTTTATTAAACGTATCACTTGATTAAAATCTAAAATGAATTAGCGAAGTGTTTGTCAGATGTTGTACAATACTTCTGAAGTGAATTACGTCAGAATTTCTGAGAAACGTGTCGTCAATGCACAATGAACAAAGATTCAAACATTTCAATTTCAAACTGAAGAACATAAAAGCCAATGGAATAATGAAATGCGTAACATCAATAAAGAAAAGCTATTGTAAAACATAGGTATAGATAATAATCTAATGAAGAAAATAAAAATTAAATTACTCGTAATCTATAATGGTTCAATGCATCTATTTACACATATTTCATGAACAATTCGAAAGATTACACTAATATAGAACATAAGTATAAACTCTTCTTTAGTTAACGGGAGAGAGGAATTATTGTAGGTTAAGTGCAAACAACTTTTTCGTCGCAAGATACGATGCGTAGAGGATCGCATACTATGGAGGGAATTGTTCTGTTATATCCAGCAGTATACTGACATGGTCTGATGATGAACTTCAGGTTAAATAAAAAAAAATGACTGGATTAAAATGAAGGCATGGCAATATACTAAATGTTTGAACCCTACGGGTTTCTAAACTATAGAAAATTAGAAATTCTTACTGTGTTTCCGTATGTTAAGTATTTCTAAGCAAGTGAAATATCTTAGAGCAGGTGTTTGCTAAGTTGAGCTACTGAAATTATAAACCTCATATCTTACGGCACTTGTATGTTGAACGGAGAGCTTATAGCGCCGTAACCGCTCACCTAAGGCGAACTTGCTTTACAAATATCGTCTTAAAACATAACAAAAATATGTAAATTTATTTAAATAAAGATCAAATTTATTGATAATAGTTTATTTGTTTAAATAAATCACCAAAGAAACTCACATTTAAACATGTTGTGTTTTAAAAACATGTTTTTTTGCTAAATACAACTTATCTGTCCTTTAAATGTAAGTCCTTTAAAGGCAAGTTATGTTTTAAACCATTTTAGTACATCGTTTTTATTTATTTTATCACTTAAATAAACAGTCAATGTAATGTAGTTTATAGGATTTATGAAAAACAACTACGATGTCTCGCCATATCTTAGTCTTTACAACACAATGTCAGTTTTGTTTTATATTTTTATGGCATTACTTTTTTCTTTTATTTGATATCCAATTTATTTATGTTAAATAAACGTTTGTTTTGATTCACATACATTTGATTAACAATAAAAAAGGTTAATCGATGAGAGTTTCTAGCTAATATTTTTAATACATATAATTTGTCTAATTTTAGAGTTTTTAAATTAAATGAAGGGATTTTCACTTCACATTCAAAGGTACGCAATTATAGAATTCTGTTTTATTATTCGACGTAACGAAGCCGCACCTTGACCCTAACGATGCAACTTTAAACAAAGTTCACTAACTACACGAAACCGTAACATCGCGCTAACTTTAACAATATTACCGAATGAAGTTCTTAGATCATTATGAATGGAAATGGAAAATAATTACATAACAAGGACAATTATCACATAATTTAGTTTATAAACTTACTAGTTACATTATAAACTATAGTAAAATTAAGAACTCTTTAACCAAATGGTAATAGAAATCAGAAAACTTATTAATTTGTGACGTGATGACGTTTTATAAATCGATGAACAGCTACATGCACGGAAAAGATTATGAGTCTGCCCACACCTGAAACTAAACTATCGCACAACTATTTAGTCTCGCTTTGATTCCTATGACCTTATATGGAGATGCACACACTACTCGATAATCAGTTGTGCAAAACAGTTGAATTGGCTGCGATAAAATCGAAAATCGCACAACAGTGTGGGATAGTTTAGTCAAAGGTGGGCGCTCGCTTCAAGAGTTCGGCTAGTGATGATTACAGACAACCAATTGTATTTTTGACAGAAAATTAGTTAATAAATAAGTCTTCAGAGATGTAAAAATCCAGTTTAAAACACGTACTTACGAACGACAGTTGGAATAGTCATCATTATGTTATCAATATTTAAACTAACGACATAAAACGTGACCACTGATAATGTCCGATAACTTGAAAGAAAACATCTCTAAGTACCTCATTACATCTGATAATAAATGAGTCGCGATCTATTGTTATTGTTAGAGAAATAATTGTTATTGTTTTAATCTTATCGAGTATTCCAGATATTAAAAACTATGCCATTTTTATTTGATAAAATTAAACTATAGTGAAATAAACCCTTGCAATTCACACATCTGTAAATCTCTTCATTATATCGACTTTTTTGTTCCAATTTTTTATCGAAAATCATTAAATAAGTCTATCGACATGTATTATCATAGTTAATACTAATATTATAAATGCGAAAGTTTAGATGGATGGATGTTTGTTAGAGTTTGTAGCCAAAAAGGCTGAACGGATTTCGATGAAATTTAGTATAGATGTAGAGGATAGTCTGGAAGAACACATAGGCTACTCACATTTTTTTTTCACGCGGACGGAGTCAAGAGCGAAAGCTAGTTACCTCTATAAGATAAAAATAATTCCGGCTTATTTAAAAATACTTTATAATATAATAATAATAAACTTTAACAACTACATCGATAATGTTAAGTTTACTTGTCTCTCTTCTTAAGGTTTTTTTGTCTTATATCACAATCAGGGTCAACATTAAGTCGACATTTAATGCCTGTTTTCACTTCTGTCCTTTATATTAATGTTTTCTTATTGTTTGTAGGGTTGCGGTCCGTGTGTATGCCCCTGGTGTGGTGGTGTGTGGTGCGCAAGATGCTCACGGCGTATGTCACGCTGCGCCTGGTGCCGCGGCAGCCTGCGTTCTCCCGCAGCCCCCTGCCTCGCACTGCAACGCCTCATCAACGATCTCATGCTTCCTTGCCGGAATTACAGGTAACATACATCAATAATCGCCTAATTTTAATCCCTTTCCCTTTCCACCTTTTTCTTAGAGGAAAGGAAAGGATTTAACGGTGGAGAAGACGCATAGGAAGGGGAAATATCCTATTTATGTGCGTCTATTCCGTCGATTAAGGGTAGGCAAAACATCTGCAATTGTGAATGCTTATGGGCAGCGGTCGCTTCGCCTTTTCGGCGGATTTAGGTGGCCGCTTACTCGTTTACTACTTTACGATATAAAAAAAAAACAGTTTATCCCCCCAAGGGTCTGACTACACGGTTTCCGATCTCCCGGCCGATTGTCATTTAAATTAAAATCAGAATTTTAATTGACATTCAAATAAAATGTTACCGAGTTAATGGGCAAGTTCGACCCCAAGATAATATAAAAATGTAAAACAAATACAAAAACTTTTGAGACTATTAATGGCAACTTGTTCTATTTTCCTATGTAATTGCGTGATTAAATTAGCTGTTGTGTATACTTATATGAATAAATAAATAAACTGTCTTTCCGCACTCTCCCCCCACCTAGACCTGCTTAGATCATCGAACGGCGATGCCTATTAAGTTAACGGCTAACATTTAGCACAGTTGAGATTGTGATCATAATTTGATATTTTAAAACAAGACTTAAAATAACCTCATTTAACAAAGAAAACCCGGTTCGATTTCACACTAGCATACAAAAGAACTGTAAATAATGTGCAATAGATAATCCTTCATAATCCTCTATTACAACATCTTGATAATTCATAAAGACAACAAACTCTACGTTAAGATAAAGCATTGTTTATAATAAAGACAATAAAAACCTCGGAGCACTCGACTGATAAAAAAGTGAATGCACTGCAAGGCTAAGCTTACTTCTCCAACTTAACTAGTTTGCACCGGTTAAGTACTCAAAGTAAACAAACTTATCTACAACTTTATTATATACCGGGGATTCACTATATTCATTTTATTTATATCATTTGAAACGTAGACAACATAAACGCTGAAAGACGTCAAAAGAATTTGTAATTTCCAAATATATTATATAAAATACGATTTAATTAGTTATGAATATATTTTAGCCCATTCTTATATGTATTTTTACTACAAGATATCTTAAATCAATGAAAATTATCGTAGCAAATAATCAAATTAACAAAACTCAAGTTTGTTTATTTCTTTATCGCGTTAAAAAATAAAACTAAGAATAGTGTCATTTGCGTTTTATCTACGATCTCGATAGCATTTATCGCAGCTAATTATTTAGTCATAATTCTTTTATGTTTTTGGGAACTACTTTTATTGTAGAAATCATTTTCCTTATTGTTTTGTTATGTATATTAAAAATGTTAACGAGTCCAAATTACTCAGACTTTTGTGTTATGGTTAGGGGTTACATTACATTGTTTCTAACGTATTATTTTTGTCTCCAGGCGTGGCTGCACAGAACTCTTAACAACAAGCACAAGAGCAAAGCATGAAGAAGATTGCAAGCATGACTCTATGATCTGCCCCGTCACCGCGACCTGCTCCTCCATAGCATTCGAGGAGTTGTCAGAACATCTGCAGTCACAACACAACATCATCGCGGTCTATTCCCAAAAGATTAAGATCCTAATCGAGAACTTCCAAACAAAGTTAAAGAAGACCGCTTGCTGTAGGACGAAGTACAAAATAATTCTACTCTACCAGAAGAGCGCTTTTATCATTAAAGTTTGCATCTACAACTTCCATGTTAAAGTTGAAGTGATGCGACGTAAGCTAGGTTACATCGCGGACGTCAAATCCGAATCTAAAAAGAGTGAATATTGCGCTCTAATAGAGTTTCAAAGTAAAGCATTATGCACAAAATCAGCGATACTAATAGAGAACGAAGCTTACAGTAAGAAAGCAGAAGTTCAATGGAATGATATCATCATGAAATCAGATACAGACGAGGCTATCACAATCCATGTTAATATCGGAAAATCTAACGCTGAAACCTTTAAGAAAGTAACGCATACGACTTGATATGTCAAGTATTTAATGAACTATTTAAAAATATCATATACAAGTGTTAAATGTATTCCAAAATATTCCAAAAGTGATTTTAAAATGTGTTGACGAGGTCCAAATAATATTCTTAAAGTATGGTTTAATATTAAACCTACGACTAAGATGCACGCTAGTTGTAAGTTTGACGTGAACTGATGTAGTTAAACGTGACTGATATAGTTTTAAATTTAGTTATAAATTAAGCTGTTATAAGTATTGAAATAAATAAATACAATCTTACAATTTACTTTTATTTCTTACCAGAAAAGTATATACATGAATTTTAATTAGCCTCTGAAAGAAATGTTAGTAATTGTCGCTTAATTCATTGCTTGCATCATTCACCTTTGCTCGCAGATATCTATAGGCGATTATCACTTTGGTGTTCACGTCGCTCGTTTGCCCCTTATCTTGTAAATCAAAATCCAGTAAGACAGTACTATTGTTTAACAACTAAAGGTAACTATTTCCGTTATAGGTCAATGATTGACCGAGGAGGACAAATTCAAATAATTTTAAGATTAAGCATTTACTATGAAATTATATCGGTAATAATACCGAAGTACAAATCTTTAAACGCTCATTATCTTAACTTTGGTAATACATTCAACATAAATTATGTACTGCTTTGTGTAACGCAACAAAGACGTTAAGCGTGTATGCTAATTAATTAATTAACATCGAATTAACACAATTTTAAGCCCATAAAAGCAACATTAATAACGCATTGCAAATGGAATGACGGATCTACATGCCAAGTTCATTGCAAAGTGTTACTGGTTTGTAAACGAGAATGGCGAGGTGCATTAAACCAGTTTAATCAATATTTATGTAGACAACAATTTAACTATGCGAACAAAGTAATTAAAATCAATCTCTTTAAAATCTATTAACCTTTTTACATTGATTAGAAGTAAATTAATTGTCGTAAAAGTATATTTAAAGCTAACCACATTTATTACTTGATTTATGTCTCTTTGATTGAATTGCCTTAGTTAAATAATCACTATCCAATTTCAATATTATTTAACAGTAAGAAAACATGTCTTCAAAATAGATTTGAAAATAAAAATATTTGTGACCTTTGAAAAAGATCTTTTGAATTTGAATTGAATTTTTTTAAATATAGAATATATTTTAATAATCTTCTAACGTACAACAAACGAATATGAGATAAAAACAATGTTTGTATTCATCATGTATTAAAAACAATAAAACCCTCAGCCCAGACCGGTGATAAGTGTACGCACAAGGTCAAGTTTTTTTTTTTTTTTATATTATAAAGTGGCAAACGAGCAAGCGGCCACCCAAATCCGCCAACATGGCGAAGCGACCGCTGCCCATAGACACCCGCAATTGCAGATGCGTTGCCCACCCTAAATCGACGGAGGAGGAGACGCACATAAAGAGGACACTTCCCCCTCCCATACGTCTCCTCCACCGTCAAATCCACTTTCCCATCCAATCCTTTCCTAATAAGAAGAGGGTGGAACGGAAAAGGGACTAAAATTGGGCCTCCGGCACCACACTCATCAGACGAAACGCGGAATTGCTCCCACTTCACGCCTGTCTTCTGTGTGGTCGTGGTATTACACCGGGCGAGCCGACCCATTCGTGCGAAGATGTTAAAGCGGGCTCTACCACTGTATAAAAGTTAGTCATTAAATGAACTAAGATTTATTTCAATTTGTTTTATACGTGGAAAACAAGTAAGAGATCTCTTAATTATAAGTAATTAACAACGTAAACATTCGCAGTGGAACTACGTCTATATTTAAGGTCTTTAAGGAGCCTATATTCGAAAAGGACCTCAATTTATAATTTCTTGATGTGCGTCATATGAAACTGAAATATACTCTAATCAAAATAAGAACAACAAATAGAAAAACTACATTTTCAAGTCTGTTAACCATCAAATGGTTGCGATAGGTTTTTTTCGATCAACGTTTAATAATTTCAAGTTTATGGTTAACTAAGTCCTGGTCAACATAGAAATGCATTATATGAATACCGTATTTAAAAAAATATTAATGTCTTCCTATCATTCAGACATAACGCTAGGACCCATAACAGTATCCGCTTGCCTTTCTCTCAAGATTAAAATTCTTGACATGCAACACAAACGTGATGAAATTTAGTAGCCAGGTCTTCAATGGACAAATATACAATCTAATTGTGTATAGATGTCCTTTTATAAAAGAAGTAAAACTATATTTAAATATCAGATGTAACTGTATAATCTGTTTCTTTAGGGCCTGTCCCACCACTGACTGATACTCAGATGCTTAAAAATGACGTCACTGTCAGATAAGGTAACAAAACCTGATATTTCCATCACATATTTTACATGTTGGATTGTTATCAGACAATTTACAATTTGGTGGGACAGGCCCTTAGTCTCATAAAACATTGTTAGTAGACTAAACCAGTTATTCTAAACCTTTGGGTCAGGACCATAATTGTAAACTTTGTTGAGATGGCGATATTATTTTCGCGGGTTGACTTCAATCTATTTTTGTTATCAGATGAGTTGAAATGTTGCCTAACTCTGGACTAAACAATGACAATGATAAATTGAATGATGAATTAGAGCTCTACTATGCATCATCACCACTAACCTCTTTTACACGAGGAAGTGAAATTAGAAATTGATGAGTCAATACAAATATTTTGGATTCTTGTGCTAGTTTTAAGCCCGTAATTGAATTTACAACTTTCTTCACTGGTCAAATATGGTTGTGGATTAGCGAACTATTTGTGTCGTTCCTTGAGCCAATTGTAGTCAATCTTTTACTGTCTATACTATCCCAAATACTTTATCTTCCTATCTTATACCCAAACCCATGTAAGCTTTGCCTTTTTACAGCCGGCCGCCTGTCAGTCGCCATCCCGAATTCTATTTAGTTGCTTCTTAGTTTTTTAAAACAGAATATAAACAAGCAATGACTATCATCATCATCATCATCATCATCGTCGTCATCAGCCTTTGTCTGCCCACTGCTGGCCTTCCCCAATACCTTGCACAGAATGCGGCCCTCCGCCTTCCGCATCCAACGACTATCAGATAATATAAATCAGCAAACATAACATGACGAACAAACAAACATACAGCTAACCCGAATAATGTTATCTCGAAGTGTTTGCACAACTCTCTGACCTAGAGAACTGAAAATCTAAATTACTACTAATAAACCGCTCAAGTTTATATAATACCGAGACTACTAAAATAAACGCTCAAATCCTAAATAGACTAAGACCTATGATTCCTGTGACTTGGAGGTCTCGTTTTAGTACCTTTTCCTTTCGTCCCTTTCTTAAGATAACAATTATTTAAAAAAAATCATTACTCCACTAACTAAGTGGGAGGGGGGCAGCAGCTGTCGCGCCCTGGCGATGCCCATGCGGTAGCCAACGTTGTAGACTCTACCGCTGTTGCCATGCTAATATAACGCGCCAAAAAGTATAGCTACATACAAAAATAGGCATATAGATACACGTCGAGTAGCAGAAAACGGGTTACTAATGTTCTATCAATATTCTGATACTGTTTTTGTGATATAACATGTTTTTCAAAAAAGAATAAAAATCATTTAGCAGCGAAGCAGACTTAATTTAAGACATTCGTCTTTTGACCTCTAACGTAGACTAGCTGTTGCCCGTGACTGCGTAAAGAATTATTTTTTAAAAACATTATAAAGTGTGTGAATAATCAAGTTATTGTGCAAAATTTCAAGTTTCTATACATTCAGACAGTCAGTTTGGTTTTCAATATTTAAGTAGCTAAGCAGATTTTTGTAAAACATCCACTTTATCAACGCATTTATTAATACCTTAATGATTTGAATTTATATTTTGAAATTATACGTTATTTATTTAAATTTCATTTCCATAGAAGATAAATCTATGTCATTGAAGCTTATTATTGCATTTTTTCAAAACATCCTTAAACTTTGATTAGTTTTTATTGACCATGATTTTTAAAGAATAATTTTGTGAAACACAAACTTATTTTTTGGTCTTTTAATGACGAGGTATTTTATTAATCTAAAAATCAAAAATAAACACACTGACAAGTTAATCATCCGTTTGAATTCGTATTCAGTAACCAGTTGTTATCGACTTATCACTCTAATAAAAACGTCATGTAACATAACAGTTATTAGTCATACAATCTTTACAAAGTAACCTAAAAATCTTGACATCAATGTATTTATACTGTTTAGAAGAAAATCGGTATCATGCCGGGGTAGCAGCGCAACACTAGTTAATCGGCATACACGTCCCATCCCTATGACATCTGTCAATGTCAAGAAGGATGAAGGATTAGCGCGCTACTTTGGCGGGAATCGGTAGACTGAGTATCGAAGTAGTACGTTGTTACGATTATATTATTGTCTAAAAGTATTCAGTGAAGTTATTCTTTTCGACCAATTAAGGTTAAACGACTCACTTAACACTTTCAACAAAAGTTTTAGCTGAAGCAATTTCTTTTTAAATTCGTGACTTTACACTTTACACTTTCAGATATGTAGGTGACCAGGATTCTTCAATTATAATGACAATAACGGAGACTTACAAAAATATATAAAAATGTGCTTCTGTCGGGCAAATTATGCCTATTTTGTATTCCTATTTAAATAATCTAAGATCAGTCGTCTAAATATAAAAATCGTATATTTGCGTAATAAACAAGATTCAATTTTCTGATTTTGGTTGAGTATCAAGGCGAGGATAAATCTATTTTTATATTACCACATATAAATGAATTATTTAAACAAAATTATAATTCAAATAAGTTCCAAATAACCTACATTTGTAGACTAAATAAAAAAAGATTTTTATATCACAACTACGTTATATAATATTTTTTTACATAAAAGTTAACAATTTACCGGATTAATAGGATATTTTCAACGGCGACATACCGTTATTTAGTAGAAATTCTCAGTCCAGTTTAGTAATATTGCGTCAAAACGAGCTAATAAGTCAATGACTCATTTATTTGGTCAAGTATTTAAGTACTAAAAATACGGTCACCAGTATTTATCTTCATTTTATACTGATGGTGAAAATGACGCGTCACTTCAGTGAAAGTATAGATGACTGCACAACAGTGACGTCATAATCATTAGAAGTAGTGACACCATGAGTTTGACATCATTAAGGATAAGTCCTGGAACGGTTTTCCTTGCAAAGTGCAGATAAGTCGCATACTTTCAAGCTTATATTGTTGTAATCGATTTAATAGTATATCTAGTACTTAAAATAAATCTATTAAAGACACGTGTGGTATGTACCTTTATAAAGCTGCAGACCTTTAATCTACATCTGTATGAACACCGAAAAATCTATTTAAAAAGACTCGCGACGATGAGATTTGATCGTTTTCAACCCCTTTAAGTTAAATGATATTATAAAAATAAGTAAGTCCGACCAAAAGTATGGTCACTACAATAGTATGTTCTCAATTTGTACTAACCATAAAATATAACGTATGATTTATGTCCCATAAAGTGTAGACTTTCATCCCAAAACTGTCAAGACTTATCGATAGAGGTCAGCTCGAGCGAGGATAAATTTATCTCTTACTAAACTTTGATTGACGAGTTTTAGTGCTTTTGTATCTTTGAATAACACAAAGAATATAGTTATTTATTTCTTAATAAAACGTTTATACTCACAATAAATAACTTACCTTTTCCGGAAAACTTAATAAAAGCACGAGGAATGAAATTCTATGGCGGAGGAGAGATATAACACTTTATGCAAATCCCTTAACGTCTTCGCGCATTTGCAGGCGCCTGCCATAACTTTGCATTCAAATAAATAACATAAATATTTGCTAATAATTTTTGCCAGTCAATTCAATTTAACGTGTATCTTACCTCAGCTGCGATATAGGCAGGGATGACTGACAGCAGTAGTCTCTCTTGCTGCTCCCGCTCGCACTCCAGCTTGACGCGTTGCTCCAGACACGTCCTGGTGCCAGCGAATGTGTTCCTGTGGGCGCGCTCCGTTAGCACGCGGTAGTACAATCCTATTCCGCTCGCAGAGAGCAGAAGAGCCAGTTCACAGGTAAGCTGGGAAATAAATAAATTTATGAATAATCTAATAAAATACATATTAAACTGACTATTATTTGAAGAAACAATCTACTACTATTAATTTATCAAAAAAAGAGCCAGTGAATTCAGTTCAGACAAAAAAATATTTAGAGCATACTCAGTTACAACCAAAGAGAATTTCAGTCAAAGAGCTCTTATAAAAAGTTGCATCATATTTCGCAGTTCAAAGTCATAAAATTATACGAAAGATATAATATAAAATGTAATGTAAGTCCATATGAGTATATACGAGCTTTTATAGCGTCAATTTTAGAGACAATCTCTTCGAAATGTGTTAACTTGGAGATTGTCTGAAACTATCCCATGTATTTTGTGTTTAATATTGAAACAAAATCCTCTTATTTCTTACAATATTAATATTGTACAGAGAATTTGTTATTTTAAAACAACCACACATTTCCAATTTATTTTTACAGTAGACGACACATTTGGTTTTACACGGCGCCTGACAGTTTACGATAAGCAACTTTTAGCACTCGCGTGCTTTGCAATAAACTTTTGCAAGGAATTGCATTTGCGTGAGTTTAAAAATTGCTCTACGTTTATGGTTGAAAATTACTGTGATAAAATGTTATTTGCGGTGATTTCATTTACCATGACTGTAATTAAATATGTTTACAATTATAAACCTTACTAATATGGCATGTGAGTTGTAGTTTTTTTTATTTTTAAGCATAAAGTTGTCGAATACCTGTTGATAGAATTGATCCTCTTGGCCCGCAGGACCCAGTCCAATAGCAACTCCCATATAAGCCAGTGTAAGACACGCTGACATGCCCAGAGCAATCCGTCGGGCTATAGGCATCATTGTATGCACCATCTGGACAGTAACAAACAAACTACTGCATCAAACCCTATGTAAACTTATGTAACTGCAAAATTGTAAATTTACAGGAGATCGTATTAATCAAACATTTGTAACTCGAGTTCTATTTATCATGGTGATGAAATTTAGTAGTATTTTTCTAGAAAAAGGTTCTTTAAGGTTTTAAATACTTTTTAGTTGTTATAAACCAATAAAGTTTCTCTGAATATTTAAATAATAATAATTAACGTATTATGTTTTATATTTATTTTTAGTTCCAAATAAATCAAGTAACATTATGTAGTAAATAAGCGAATCAAGATATATGGAAAAGTTAACGTATTAAACAATAATCATACTAATATTATATTATAAATGCGAAAGTTTAGATGGATGGATGGATGTTTGTCAGAGTTTGTACCCTAAACGGCTGAACGCATTTCGAAGAAATTTGGGATAAATGTAAAGGATAGTCTGGAAGAACACTTAGGCTACTAACTTTTTTTTTAATTCTACGCGGGCGGAGTCGCGGGCAAAAGCTAGTGGTTAATAATGCACAAGTAACAATGCATGGAATGTCAATTCAACATATCTAACTAATTAGGGCTGCGATTGAATTGTAATTACCATAGGAGTTCTATAATATTAACCAAACAACTTCAGTATATTTATTGTGTTCTATGTTATTAATAAAGTTTATAATATTTATGTTATAAAACTTACCAAATTGGTATAAAACAGAGTTAAAATAAATATAACTTACTTCAACTGACTTTCTCTAACTAACTAATCTTGAGTTTATAAAAGTCCAAAGCGATTGATCTCGGATCCTCTGAAGTCTTATTTAGACTTAAAAAGAAATTAAACTTTTAATTTTTCATACAAACTTTTGATTAGATAATCAAGTTTTAAAATTTTTAATTTCCCCTTTGACATTGTGTCTTTAATTTATAAACATTAATGCGTGTCTGCTGTAATAAAATCAAAATTAAAAATAAAAATAAATTTATATTTAGCTTACTAACATAACATACTATAATGTTACTAACAAAAATTAGACATATATCATACTAATATTATAAATGCGAAAGTTCAGATGAATGGATGGATGTTTGTTAGAGTTTGTAGCCTAAACGGATGAACGCATTTTGAAATTTGTTATAGATGTAGAGAATAATCTGGAAAAACACATAGGCAAATCACTTTTGTGTTTTTAATTCCACGTGGACGAAGTCGCGGGCGCAAGTTAATTTTAAATAAATGGTTAATTTTAAATTTAATCGTGTTTTATACTTGTACATGTAGATTTGATAATTGAACTATCATAATCTAAAAAATTGGTGTAGAAACTTTAAAAAAAGTAACATATAAATACGATAATACATAATAAAAAAATACATTAGTCCATATCGTTGGTACACTCGGACGAACACTAACCCGTTAATATGCCATGCAAATATTCAATGGATAAAAAAGGCAACGTTGAAAATTCAATTTGTAACGTCGAGTTGCGGACCTCGATGTAAGCATGGGAACACATTAAAAGCCCTTTTAGCGGACTAACTTAATAAAAAGCACACCTGAACTTTACTTTGTACATTAAAAGTCCAGCTAAAATTAACATCGATAAAGGTTCGATGATTGATTCCACGTGTACTGAGTAGTAACTTAAATTATTTAAGTCATAATGGTTACTTATTTATAAATAGTGGATCACCAAGTGAAACTCAGAATTTCTTTAGGAAAAGCTTTATTTAGCTTGACCTTTTTGTATTCAAACACCATATTTAGATGTAACTAGTTCATTTTAAATGTCCAATGAATTTAGAGTTTGTTAAATTGTTAATATTTTATAGTCATCATCATCATCATCATCATCATCATCATCATCATCATCATCATCATCATCATCATCATCATCATCATCATCATCATCATCATCATCATCATCATCATCATCATCATCATCATCATCATCATCATCATCATCATCATCATCATCATCATCATCATCATCATCATCATCATCATCATCATCATCATCATCATCATCATCATCATCATCATCATCATCATCATCATCATCATCATCATCATCATCATCATCATCATCATCATCATCATCATCATCATCATCATCATCATCATCATCATCATCATCATCATCATCATCATCATCATCATCATCATCATCATCATCATCATCATCATCATCATCATCATCATCATCATCATCATCATCATCATCATCATCATCATCATCATCATCATCATCATCATCATCATCATCATCATCATCATCATCATCATCATCATCATCATCATCATCATCATCATCATCATCATCATCATCATCATCATCATCATCATCATCATCATCATCATCATCATCATCATCATCATCATCATCATCATCATCATCATCATCATCATCATCATCATCATCATCATCATCATCATCATCATCATCATCATCATCATCATCATCATCATCATCATCATCATCATCATCATCATCATCATCATCATCATCATCATCATCATCATCATCATCATCATCATCATCATCATCATCATCATCATCATCATCATCATCATCATCATCATCATCATCATCATCATCATCATCATCATCATCATCATCATCATCATCATCATCATCATCATCATCATCATCATCATCATCATCATCATCATCATCATCATCATCATCATCATCATCATCATCATCATCATCATCATCATCATCATCATCATCATCATCATCATCATCATCATCATCATCATCATCATCATCATCATCATCATCATCATCATCATCATCATCATCATCATCATCATCATCATCATCATCATCATCATCATCATCATCATCATCATCATCATCATCATCATCATCATCATCATCATCATCATCATCATCATCATCATCATCATCATCATCATCATCATCATCATCATCATCATCATCATCATCATCATCATCATCATCATCATCATCATCATCATCATCATCATCATCATCATCATCATCATCATCATCATCATCATCATCATCATCATCATCATCATCATCATCATCATCATCATCATCATCATCATCATCATCATCATCATCATCATCATCATCATCATCATCATCATCATCATCATCATCATCATCATCATCATCATCATCATCATCATCATCATCATCATCATCATCATCATCATCATCATCATCATCATCATCATCATCATCATCATCATCATCATCATCATCATCATCATCATCATCATCATCATCATCATCATCATCATCATCATCATCATCATCATCATCATCATCATCATCATCATCATCATCATCATCATCATCATCATCATCATCATCATCATCATCATCATCATCATCATCATCATCATCATCATCATCATCATCATCATCATCATCATCATCATCATCATCATCATCATCATCATCATCATCATCATCATCATCATCATCATCATCATCATCATCATCATCATCATCATCATCATCATCATCATCATCATCATCATCATCATCATCATCATCATCATCATCATCATCATCATCATCATCATCATCATCATCATCATCATCATCATCATCATCATCATCATCATCATCATCATCATCATCATCATCATCATCATCATCATCATCATCATCATCATCATCATCATCATCATCATCATCATCATCATCATCATCATCATCATCATCATCATCATCATCATCATCATCATCATCATCATCATCATCATCATCATCATCATCATCATCATCATCATCATCATCATCATCATCATCATCATCATCATCATCATAAACTGGAAGATGGGCGCCATCCAAGGCAATCGGGATAAAACTAGATAAGCCCCCGAAGTCGCAGAATAGCTGCTCCGTTTTCGCTCTGCTTATCTTCAGCGTCAGGCCGGCTGTCTCCAGTTTATCCCGCCATCTCTCCAGTCTACTCTGGACCTCAAGCGCATCTTCCCCGACAAGAACAATGTCGTCGGCGAACAGCATACACCAGGGTGCTTCCTCCTGGATCTCCACGGTTAACGCGTCGATAACCAGGAGGAAGAGATAAGGGCTTAAAGCCGATCCCTGGTGCAGGCCCACAGCCACACTGAACTTGTCGGTTACTCCGGCTTCAGACCTGACGTGAGTGTTCGCTCTTTCGTACATAGCACTCACGAGTCGCACGTACTTCCCAGGCACTTGTCTTTCTTTCATCGCCCACCACAGAACCTTCCGGGGGACTCGGTCGTATGCCTTTTCAAGGTCAACGAACACCATATGCAAGTTCTTATGGACACGTCTGTATTTTCACCAAGCTGGCGTAACGCGAATATGGCATCCGTTGTACCTCGACCTGGCATAAACCCGAATTGGTTCTGTGATACCTCACTCTCTTCTCTTATCCGTCTGTCTATCACCTTCTCCCAAATTTTCATAGTATGTGACACGAGTTATAGTAATAGATTTATTTCTGATATAAAATATGTATTAATTATTCACTAATTAATTGTATACGATGTACGTGGATAAATACGTATCTCGTTAGCTGATAAAATATTTCAGCCACGTAGTGTAGAGAAAAATAAACAACTCGCCAGGTCAATTGTCTTGTGACACCGAAACTTTTTGTTTGTAGGACATATGTAAAACTTTTTCAGTCAGAATTTTGTACACAAATATTTGGTATAGAAACATCTTCATTTATTATAATGCTTACAAGAGTTTGAGTGTTACCCGATTATTGGATCTATTCCAAAATTAAATCAATTAATTTGCATAAATTGGAGAAGAAATATTAGATCGAACTCTAAAAATCACATTTTTTAATTGGTATTGCAATGAAGTCAATTACTTTTAAACAAATGAAGTAAAACATTAATTTAATAATATCGAAAACGGAGATAAGCAAAAAGTGTTCGAGAATTTAAAAATCACGGTTAGTTATTTTCGTTTATTAAAGTTTTCTTTCGCTGTCATTTTCACGTTTACTACATCGAACAGTTTATAGATGACCAAGTCATTAGTCGGTCGGTTAGAGAGCCCTACGAGGCAAATTGAATTTCCAACGGAAGTGTTTTTTCCCGAGCTAATTGCGCTCTCCGATGTCCGAAGGGAACTCTATTCCACAAAGTGGCGGGCATTGTGTTGGAAGTGAAGCGTTTTATATTAAAGATTCTTACAACAAAGTGTTCTACAATGAACCATTTGAAATAATTATGTATGTCATAGAAAAAATATTCTGTTACATTTTTTCACTTTTATTAGTCGGCTTAGAGGTTACATGCTAATTTACAGTGAATTTTAGGTTCTACTCGCAGTCACTATAATCAAATTAGTAGCCTATCTGCTATACCAGGCTGTAATTTATCTCTGGCATTTACATCCAGTTCCATACAGCAGTTCTACAGTATAGTAACATCAAAGTTTCGCATAATTTCAGAAACAATATAGTGTCAATTATGAAGATTTCGCCTACCAGTATAAGTGCGAAGAGCGGCAACGGCGCATGATGCGTTGCCATAAGCGTGCCCGCGCCGAGGCATAGTGTGACCAGCAGCGAGCCGGCCAGCGCCAGCGCCTCGCACTCCGCAGCTGCAGGTAGCAACGCCAACGCCAGCACCACTCCCAGCACACACACCGTCACTGACAGCGTCGATACTGCCTTCACTTGCGATGACAACTCCTGCACATAGATAAAGACTTCCTCACAAAATCTTTTAGCGGTCATTCGCACGGGCGGTTTTACGCCGCGTTAAAACACAAGGTCAACGCGTTTTTTACGCCCACGCGATATATGAGCGTAAGAAATTCACTCTTGAATGAATCGTACCTCATGTAAGTAAGACGTGTAAATGGTTTCTGTTAAAGTACTAGCCTATTGTTATTTCCGTCCGAATACGTTCGTATATTATGTTTACATTCATTTTTTTTTTAGAAAAGTGGACAAACAGACACTGGGAACACCGAGGGGTTGGACGTTGGACTGCGATGGACATCCGCAATATTAGTGGAAGTATGCCTTTGAGTGGATGTGTACGATTTGGAAATACTGCCGAAAAGATCAACATGTATGAAGAACTTAGAAAGTGAGGCTAACGTTTCTGGATTCTGGGTGTAAGGCCAGAGGAAATGTTTAATTTTTAACATTTTTAGGTTACAGTCCAGTGTTACGTTAATGTAATTGGTCAAAACTCAATGATGCACCTAATACATTAGGGAACTGCGCTTTCCACAAAACACAGCAAAAAATGATTATTTTTGCTGTCAGTTCTTTTCATTTGTGTCGCATTTTCGTGAAAGCATCATATTTTTGGTTGAGAAATTTCGTAGTAATAACTCTATGCCCCAAATCCCAGATCAAATTTAATCTCAGTATGAATGAATAGCGTATTTGTACGTTACAACGGATTTAACTAGTTTTGTCCGGAAAAAACACATTCAACTTTCAGTAGTTTCATCACTTGATAAAACCAATTTAAAATAGTGCAATCCCAAAATGTCTCTAGGGAAACTTCCTTATCAGCAACTTGCGACGCACGGGTACAATACTAACACGAATATGTGTTTAATATAATCTTACTAATATTATAAATGCGAAAGTTTATATGGATGGATGGATGGATGGATGGATGGATGGATGGATGGATGGATGGATGGATAGATGGATGTTTGTTAGAGTTTGTAGCCTAAACGGCTGAACGGATCTCGATGAAATTTGGCACAGATGTAAAGGATAGTCTGGAAGAACACATAGGCTACTAGCTTTTGTTTTTTTTTGTAATTCCACGCAGACGGAGTCGCGAGCGATAGCTATCAATATTTCTCTACTGTATTATACATACATACTTTCATCTTTAATCACTTTATGTATTAAAACTCCATCTGAATCCGTTTGCTAGTTTTAAAGATCTAAACATACTTAGACACACAGACCGAGGGATTCGACTTTGTCTTATAATTTGTAGTGTTACAAGTAAATTGAAGTTAAACAGCTTAGGAATGATTGGTAGTGCATTTGTAGTAAAGTATGAAATAAATCAGGAACTTTTAAAAAACGATTTTTATATTCATCAGAAGTGAAAACAACTTAAATTGTCACGACTACAGCTGAAGGTTTCGCTTAAACTTTAGTGAGAAAAGTTAAATGAAATAAAACCTGAATCTAGATTATTCTTGCAGTAGTTATAACTACAATATTTATTTACGCTAAATCAAAGAAGAAATAATTCTTCGAAATGAAACATAACACTAAAAATTTAGCATAAAATTTTTACTTGGATATCAAAAAAGTTTAAAAAGGATTTCAGGATGTGACAGTGTATGACATAAATCCAACACGAGCCCTTTGTTTTACTTAATAACACTAACAATAGGCGAGGAACTCCATTGTAATATAATCGCCTATTATCAGAATAACGAGCACACACAGTGAATGATTCCACTTTCCGCTAAATTAGAAGCCATGACTAAATAGAATGCTATAGATTAATTAAGCAATTTATTCCATAAATATTGAATGAGTGAATTTTTATTTATCATCAAATTATATAATTAACTAGCTGTTGCCCGCGAGTTTTCCACGCAAAATTAAGATAAAAAAGTAGCCTATAATATGCCCATCTATGTCAGCTACCCTTCAGTGAAAGCCCGGTCTAAATCGGCCCAGCCGTTTCGGAGATTACCCGGAACAAAAGCGGACTGCAGACAGACAGACAACAAATTTTTAAATGCGATTTTTGTTTTCAGCAACGCAAATACATCTTCCCGAAATCTGGATTTTTTCTTTTGATGTTACAAACAGACACTCCAATTTTGTTATATTATATGTATAGATAGATAGATTGACAAAGGTCCTATTATAGTTAATAATCGTGTTTTAAGACGCTGTATTATAGAAATTCAGCACAATCTCGAGTGATTTTCTGTCGTTAACCTACAGCAGTCTATTGTCGCTTGTAAATTAGCGTTCCCTGTTGAGAGGATTAATCAAAGACAATGAGATCATGTTGGCTATATTAATTATATGCCACAATAGATCCCATGTTGGTGAAGATTTAATAATATATACAGAAAACATGCTATATTTATGCGATAATTCATAAGTTAGCAAACAAGTTGTAATGTTTCTTATGACCACTGAAATCACTAGCATCTAGTTTACTAGTACTCTTTTAGTAGAAATAAGGAAAAAAAGACGAAATCTAGTAAAAAGACAGATTAAACTAACACTTTATAGTTAAACATGAGTTGTTATATTGTTATGTTTTACTAGCTCTCGCCCGCGACTCCCTCCGCGTGGAATGCAAAAAACAAAGTAAGTAGCCTATGTGTTCTTTCAAACTATTCTCTAGATCTATGCCAAATTTCATCAGGATCCGTTTAGCAGTTTAGGCTACAAACTCTAAGAAACATCCATCCATCCAACTTAATTTTGCATTTATAATATTAGTAAGAATAATGTATCAAATTCTGATTAGATGTCTACATTAACGTTACAGAAGAGTAAATCACTATAATTAATTTAATAATAACGTAATTCCAAAAGCATCCGAGATGAGAAAATAAAACAATTCCCTAAGTAAAAGCAGTCACATTAAGTGATGAACTTAGCAGCTAAGTGCATTAGGTGCAACTTAAGCTGGGACGTAATCTCGTGTGCGGGTAATTAAGTTGTCCGCGTGCTCGCTTCGGGGCTAAGGCTCTATGCAATTACTGCATAAGTGACCGCTCGCCCCAGCTGTGAGCAATTTGTTGGATTTTCAACTGATTAAATACTAAACAAGTCACAAACTCTTATTTATCACTTTGTTAGTTATTTGTATAAGATTGAAATACCTTAGTTTTGAAATAATATTTTTGTCCTAGTTCATCACTAGCCTAAACATTACGAGTATTGTAAAAGGTTAATGACGTATGTTATCGCTTTTGGGAATTCCCAACATTCTGACACAAAATTGCTTATAAACAACTTGTTAGATTCTTGTACTTTTATTCATCTAAATCTATATCTATATCTATATCTATATCTATACTAATATTATAAAGAGGAAAGATTTGTATTTTTGTATGTATTGAAATAACTCTAAAACTACTGCGCCGATTTTAAAAATTCTCTCACCATCAGAAAGGTAATTTATCTGTGAGTAACATAGGCTATATTTTTTTAATTTCACGAAGGCGAAGTCGCGAGCAACAGTTAGGTGTAAATAAATCAAATCCGTTAAGCTTTCATAGGTCAAACTTGAAATCTACTGTCCTTCACACAAATGTATTTTTTTGTTTCCTCGTGTCCTTTGATATCGCGAGCCGCGGTTAAGTTTGAACAACACTATACTACTCACCTGTGCATGCAGCACGCAGACTGCACAGAGTAGCGCAGCACAGCAGAGCAGAGTGACGCACAGAGCAGACACGAACAGAGCGTGCTTCAATCTGACGCAGTATCTTCTGTACAGAGCCTCCAGTTCAAGCTCTGTCCCCGTCTCCTCTGTTAACAAAACAACTGATTAAAATCTTTCTTATGTAAAAAAAAAGACAAAATTATCAGAATTATCATTTGTGTTAATTTTTCACTTTTAACTCTTTTTTTTATATAACTATATTTATCTTACTTTCCCTATGGAAGGTTTTTGCACCTTTTCTAACCTAAAAACTCAAAAAGGTCTAAATGTATTACCCAAAATTGACAACTGAGGTGTTGTTCAAATTGTGTTCTATACCTGAGTATCAGAGTCCCTGCATTCAGTTTTTTTTTTTAAATAATTCTGTCTTTCCTTTAAACAGCATTTTTATTGGAGTTACAGCCTATTTTATACCGTTACAATAAGTAAATCTTTATAGTCTTGTTGAAAGATTTAAAATTTCCTTAACCCCTTAAAAGCTTGTCAAGTGAACTGACAGTCATCCGTAAATGGACTTGATAAGGGATGAAGTAAAGAGCAAAATAGTTCCGTAACAAAAATGTTGAAGCAAACTTGTTGTTTATTAAATGGTGTATAAATTAATTATTTTACTTTTAAAATGGTTAACACAAAATAACATTAATAGCGCGCGCACCTTTGACTAAACTATCGCACAACTGTTTAGTCGCGCTTTGATTCCTATGAGCCTATATGGAGATGCGCACACTACTCGATTTTATTTGTGCAACTAGACTGCGAAACAATTGACAATCGCACAACAGTTGTGCGATTTAGACAAAAGTGCGCCCGCCCTAAACAAGACAACAATTTTTAGGTACAACCCTATCGTTTATGATTCATCTATAGTTTTTGGCATTGATTTCATGGAATCTTACCGTAGACTATGTTTTAACACTTGTACGTAAATTGCATAATTGATTACGTCATTATTATTTTCAAAAATAATTACATCACCGTTAGTAATTCTGTAAAACTAACAAAGTTGCACGTAACATATCTTGTATTTGTTTATCTACCGGCTTTTTGTATTGGTCGTAACTATACGTAAATTTATTTGACGGCTCATCATTAGTTGCAGATAATATAAACTATTCCATCGGATATTTTTACTAGCTTAATTTTAACTGTACGCCAAGGAATTGCTAAAATAAAATCTTAGAAACGGAAGTTCAAAAACTTACCACTTAAAGGGCAAAAGGAATTAAGTAATTTAACTTTACTTGAGCGTGTTTATGCTCCGATGAAGTTCTTAACTAAGACGTTTCAAATGGGATTTCTGGCAACAGTCTTTTATCATCGTAGATATTAAACAAAGAAAGATGTTAAGCTAAGTTAAGTCAAAAAGCATAAACATTCTTATAACTTAAACGACTTTAAGCTTTGTAAATATTTATATCTAAATAAGTCCTTTTGTTTTATTTCTATTTTTGTTTATTTTGTCCGAAAAATTAAAATCAAAAGCCCTATCTTAAAGCATATAGGTTTTTAAACTGTTTGTCATTTTACACACGAATTATAATAGAATTTAAGTTAACTACAGTGGTATTTTAAGTTCGCTTTGTATATTTTGAGGTTATAAATACTTGAATCGATTCATTCAAGTGTCACAAATTTTCCCTCATTCTTAAAGCTTTAATATTCGCCCTTCAATGAACTTTCCTAACTTTTAATATTGGCGACACCTGTTGCACAACTTTTGCTTCCAACTTGGAACAATTGAAAAAGTTTGCAGCTACAAGAGTACTCTAGATTAAATTTGTAGCGATAGAATAAACAGAAAAAGCTCTCATAGTCTTTCAATTGTAAAGAGAAAAGTTTAACACTACCCTTTTTTAACAAAATATGTTGTAGTGCTGATGTGAACGAGACGATTAAAATTAAATTATATGCATCGCTTCATTTGTTTTTCATTTTGCGAAAATTAGAACAAACAATCGCCTGCAGAAATTCTTCCCGCATTTTCTCTGAGTTCAAAGAAATCCTATTACGAAATTGCAGTCAACTGTAACAAGACATTAGTTGTACAAATTTAATTAAAAATTCCTACCCTGGCAAGTGAACAAATTCTTATTAATTTCCTTAAAATAGATTTAAAAATATATAAAACCTCGCCACGCATATTTCTATGGTATTAAAAAGAAATGAGTTTAGTCTATGGTCTATGGACTAAACAACTTACACTATTCCAGACTATAATCTATCTCTGTTCCAAACATCCTGTTCAATTCATTTGATAACAAACATATAAATTTAAGCATTTATTATAATGCTAACTGTCGGTCATGACGTCATCCACGCGGAATTTTAAAAAAATAGTATCCTATGTGTTTTTCCATACTATGTTTTAGATTTATGCCCAATTTTAGCGAAATCTGTAGAATCGTCGTTTTAACAAACATACATTTGAATTTTCTCATTTATAATATTAGTCAGTCTAAGATAAACATTATCGATTACGTCACATAATGTCACGCCTCGAAAATATTCCCAACCACTCTCGAGAATTCCATGGATCCAAAATAGCTGCATAATCAGTTAGGAAAGTTTGAAAATACTAGCGGGGAACGCCCGCGCCCCAAATATCTAAAGATTTTAATTTTAAAGTGAATTTATCACTCTACAAATGAGAGAATTTATTGAATAAAATAAGAAAACGCTAAAAAATCGTAAAGATATAAATCTTTACTAATATAGGTTAGATCTTTGGGAATAGCTGATATTTAAATTTAAACTAAGACCGAGTTTAAATTGAGTAACGGAGATTCCTATTAATTAAGTAAGATAGGTAAAGCCTTATTTTTAAAGTCCGATTCAACCGAAAGACTTATTACCTTATTAAATTAAAATAAAACGCATCCGCAAATGCGAATTCAGGAGGCCATTGGTTCATTTGCTGTCTTATACTATAGAAAATAAAGCTTCATTTGTGCTAATCATCAGTTTGCTTTGGGTATTTTCAAATCAATATATGAGATGCCACACGTTTAAAATACCAAGATTGCTTTCCGCACTCAACTCGTCCCTTTTCGTAGTCTATTTCTATTTAAATAAAATCAATTTATTCAACGATATTACACACCCTGTCAAGTACAGAGATATTATGTTAATTGTTTTTTATGTTACAAGGCAAAGGAGTCACTAGAATTCGCCCAAATAGCATAGAGACCGCTTCTTATAGCATTAAACGAAATTCGTAATCATTTTCGTATATAAGATAGTTTCAACACAACTATGAGGTTTGGAATATTTACCAATTTTAACGTATTTAACCTAATCAAGGTTAAATTAGAACTACTACTAACTTAGCCCTTTTTAGTCTAGCCCCACCCGTGATGACATAATATGGGCTAGCCTAATTAGTCACCTCTATATGAGTGTAGAATGTTTTTGTTATTTGTTTTTTCTTAGTGTAATTCTAATGTTCAAACTAATTTGGAATATGTCGCATTCATAATGTTTGTAATCACAAAATTTAGTTTAATTTAGTTTAAAGTATTTGTAAAAAGAATCCATTATTTTACTGTATCATGTAGTGGTAGAGCCCGCGTAATGCCCCGTAATGCCACGACCACACAGAAGACAGGCGTCAAGTGGAGGCAATTCCGCGTTTCGTCTGATGAGTGTGGTGCCGGAGGCCTAATTTTAGTCCCTTTCCCTTTCCACCCTTGTCTTAAGAGAAAAGGATGAGAAGGAAAAGTGGATTTGACGGTGAAGGAGACGTATAGGAAGGGGAAATATCCTCTTTATGTGCGTCTCCTCCTCCGTCAATTAAGGGTAGGCAACGCATATGCAATGGTGGATGTTTATGGGCAGCGGTCGCTTTCCATTTCGGTGGATTCAGGTGGCCGCTTGCTCGTTTGCCACCTTATATTATAAAAAAATGTTTGCAAATGTTAAACATAAATAAATGTTACTTTAGCCCAGAATAATGAAAAATTCATTCATAAAATTTCGTTCGTTATTTGATAAAAATACAGACTTTACCCAGCTATGTTTAGAATTTATAAATAATTATCCGTGTCCCTGTTTTGTGTTGAAAATTTAAACATTCATGACATAGGTCAAGCCTAATATCATTTTCAATTTCAATCTATAAATATTGTACAGTTTTAAATTCTTAAAATAATAAGCATATACAATTACAACTGAACTGTAGATAATCAATAAATAACATATCTTACTAATATTATAAATGCGAAAGTATATATTTTGGAGTTTGTAGCCTAAACTGCTGAACGGATCTGGATGATATTTGGCATAGATATAGAGGATAATCTGGAAGAACACACAGACTACTCACATATGTTTTTTTTATTCCACGATGTTGTAATCTTACTAGTTACTAAATTAACACGCTCACTGCGTAACAGGCCGATATCGGCCTGACGCGGTACTTAAGCCGGTGCGGACGAAGAAAACTATGTCCCTCTCGCTAGTGCGAAACGATTATCTCAAGTGTATACATTACATTACATAATATACATTATGTTTCTACAAAGTTATAGCAATTCCATCTATCCTAGTGCTGGTGGGTCTAGAAAGACCTGCCACGCACTGACGGAAATATCACTGGGGGCGCATTTCGGCCTGCCTCCGCACAAGATGAAGAATTATGATTTTACTTGCCGCAGTAAACGTGTTGAAGTCATTCTTCAATGACGACTAAAGCCTTATAAGCATATACGCGATACAATCTAAAGCTACTTAGCTTTTGTTCCGCAAACCATACTCGACAAATTTTACAACATTTGGTTAAAAACGTATGCTTTGTTTTATTTTTACCATAAAACAGACTTCCGGGTGTTGTTGAAGTATTGTGTTTAAAGTATGTGTACTTTTACAATATTAGATCTTACTAATATTATAAATGCGAAAGTTTAGATGGATGGATGGATGTTTGTTAGACTTTGTAGCCTAAACGGCTGAACGGATCTCGATGAATTTGGTATAGATGTAGAGGATAGTCTGGAAGAACACATAGGCTACTCACTTTTGGTTGTTTTTTAATTCAACGATTGGAGTCGCGGGCGAAAGCTATATATTATATATAAAGATATTATTTCAAGTTTGTATATTCTTAAAGGTATATCGCAGCTTGGTTTTTTTAATAACATTTTTAGCCGTAAATACACCCTTCAAAATAGTTCATCATTTACCCCTTATCCCTGGTGAACCTGGGAACCTGGTGCTCTGACCCTACATATTTATGTAGGGTCAGAGCACCAGGTTTTACTCCTTAAAGTCGATTCATTATTTTAGTTATTCGAAGTCTAACTTACCTGCTACTAAAAAAAACACCTCTATCATTTATTAAATCGACATTGATGCCATAGTTACTATAGTAGTAACCGCTATTACGGCATAGCGGAAGTTTTACAATGAATAATTTAGGAACATTAATAATTTAAGCTTACGAGGAACTTTATAACGCACGCAATGTAAATCGAACGTACAACTTCATAATTGCTTTTCATACCAACCTTCTTAAGGGTAATTTCCACTAAACCGATCCCGCGACTCTTCATGCAGCAGTTGCATACGCACCAGTGGAATAGTACAAACGGCTCAGTCAATTGTAATTTTTCATACTAGTGTTAAAAATACGAAAGTTTAGATGGATGGATGGATGGATGGATGGATGTTTGTTAGACTTTGTAGCCTAAACTGCTGAACGGATCTGGATGATATTTGGCATAGATATAGAGGATAATCTGGAAGAACACATAGACTACTCACATATGTTTTTTTTTTAAATTTCACGCGGACGGAGTCGCGAGCAAAAGCTAGTGTAGAAATAAATGAGTATATATTTATTGATTGGAATTAATAATTTAAGCTTACGAGGAACTTTATAACGCACGCAATGTAAATCGAACGTACAACTTCATAATTGCTTTTCATACCAACCTTCTTAAGGGTAATTTCCACTAAACCGATCCCGCGACTCTTCATGCAGCAGTTGCATACGCACCAGTGGAATAGTACAAACGGCTCAGTCAATTGTAATTTTTCATACTAGTGTTAAAAATACGAAAGTTTAGATGGATGGATGGATGGATGGATGGATGGATGGATGGATGGATGGATGGATGGATGGATGTTTGTTAGACTTTGTAGCCTAAACGGCTGAACGGATCTCGATGAATTTGGTATAGATGTAGAGGATAGTCTGGAAGAACACATAGACTACTCACATATGTTTTTTTTATTCCACGATGTTGTAATCTTACTAGTTACTAAATTAACACGCTCGCTGCGTAACGGGCCGATATCGGCCTGACGTGGTACTTAAGCCGGTGCGGACGAAGACAACTACGAGTATGTCCCTCTCGCTAGTGCGAAACGATTATCTCAAGTGTATACATTACATTACATAAAATGTATACATTATGTTTCCACAAAGTTATAGCAATTCAATCTATAAATATTGTACAGTTTTAAATTCTTAAAATAATAAGCATATACGTGATACAATCTAAAGCTACTTAGCTTTTGTTCCGCAAACCATACTCGACAAATTTTACAACATTTGGTTAAAAACGTATGCTTTGTTTTATTTTTACCATAATAAAACAGACATCCGGGTGTTGTTGAAGTATTGTGTTTAAAGTATGTGTACTTTTAGAATATTAGATCTTACTAATATTATAAATGCGAAAGTTTAGATGGATGGATGCATGTTTATTAGAGTTTGTAGCCTACACTGCTGAACAGATTTGGATGATATTTGGAATAGATTCAGATTGTAGTGTGGAAGAACATTTAGGCTACCTAAATTTTTTTTTTAATTCAACGATTGGAGTCGCGGGCGAAAGCTATATATTATATATAAAGATATTATTTCAAGTTTGTATATTCTTAAAGGTATATCGCTGCTTGGTTTTTTTAATAACATTTTTAGCCGTAAATACACCCTTCAAAATAGTTCATCATTTACCCCTTATCCCATTTATGTAAGGTCAGAGCAGAGGTTTTACTCCTTAAAGTCGATTCATTATTTTAGTTATTCGAAGTCTAAATTACCTGCTACTTAAAAAAACACCTCTATCATTTATTAAATCGACATTGATGCCATAGTTACTATAGTAGTAACCGCTATTACGGCATAGCGGAAGTTTTACAATGAATAATTAAGGAACATTAATAATTTAAGCTTACGAGGAACTTTATAACGCACGCAATGTAAATCGAACGTACAACTTCATAATTGCTTTTCATACCAACCTTCTTAAGGGTAATTTCCACTAAACCGATCCCGCGACTCTTCATGCAGCAGTTGCATACACACCAGTGGAATAGTACAAACGGCTCAGTCAATTGTAATTTTTCATACTAGTGTTATAAATACGAAAGTTTAGATGGATGGATGCATGTTTATTAGAGTTTGTAGCCTACACTGCTGAACAGATTTGGATGATATTTGGAATACATGCAGATTTTAGTCTGGAAGAACATATAGGCTACCTAAATTTTTTTTTTTAATTTCACGCGGACGGAGTCGCGAGCAAAAGCTAGTGTAGAAATAAATTAGTGTATATTTATTGATTGGAATTAATAATTTATCTTGTCTTCGTAAAGTATCGTATTTAGAACTAAATAATCCCAAAGCAATGCAATAACTTATAAACTACTTGCTTTCACCAGCGACTCCGTCCGCGTGGAATTAAAACAAAAACAAAGTGTACTCACTTTGTGTTCTTCCAGGTTATCCTCTATATCTATACCAAATTTCATCGAAATCCGTTCAGCCGTTTAGGCTACAAACTCTAACAAACATCCATCCATCCATCCATCTAAACTTTCACATTTATAAAATTAGTATGATATGGTAGAGTTTAATACGTAAATAAATAAATTCCATGACACAAGTTCAGCATTAGAGCCCTCGACATAATAAAAAGTCAACCCTTATCAATATCCCCCGCTCCGGCTACGCTGACCTTCATAAATAAAAACAACGACATTGGGTTTTGTTTTATTTTGTTATTTTTGTTTTACATACAATCTGTATCCGGATTTTACCGGATCAATGTGATTTGCATTATACAACAGATATCAACCCTTTAAGAATTCATCGCAAATTTATGCCAATCTTACTAATATTATAAATACGAAAGTTTAGATGGATGGATGCATGTTTATTAGAGTTTGTAGCCTACACTGCTGAACAGATTTGGATGATATTTGGAATACATGCAGATTGTAGTCTGGAAGAACATATAGGCTACCTAAATTTTTTTTTTAAATTTCACGCGGACGGAGTCGCGAGCAAAAGCTAGTGTAGAAATAAATGAGTATATATTTATTGATTGGAATTAATAATTTATCTTGTCTTCGTAAAGTATCGTATTTAGAACTAAATAATCCCAAAGCAATGCAATAACTTATAAACTACTTGCTTTCACCAGCGACTCCGTCCGCGTGGAATTAAAACAAAAACAAAGTGTACTCACTTTGTGTTCTTCCAGGCTATCCTCTACATCTATACCAAATTTCATCGAAATCCGTTCAGCCGTTTAGGCTACAAACTCTAACAAACATCCATCCATCCATTTAAACTTTCACATTTATAAAATTAGTATGATATGGTAGAGTTTAATACGTAAATAAATAAATTCCATGACACAAGTTCAGCATTAGAGCCCTCGACATAATAAAAAGTCAACCCTTATCAATATCCCCCGCTCCGGCTACGCTGACCTTCATAAATAAAAACAACGACATTGGGTTTTGTTTTATTTTGTTATTTTTGTTTTACATACAATCTGTATCCGGATTTTACCGGATCAATGTGATTTGCATTATACAACAGATATCAACCCTTTAAGAATTCATCGCAAATTTATTGCCAATCTTACTAATATTATAAATACGAAAGTTTAGATGGATGGGTGTTAACCTGCTTCCTAAACGAATCAATAAGTGAACAATGACATGTAGAGCATAGTCTGGAAGAAAACATAGGCTACTTTTGTTTTACTTTTAATTTCACGCGGATAGAGTCGGGGGCGACAGCTACTTGTATAGGATGGTAACAGGACTTTGCTATACTAATGTTCATTTGATAAAAAATGGTATAAAAATCGTCTAAAGTAATGTAATAAAAAAAAAAAAAAAATAGTTTATTAACTTTCCCCTTGGGCAGGGGACTGGTGTCCAAGCTAGGGTGGTGCCCTGTGTTATGGATCACCAGGCCCCCGCCCCACAGACCACAGTGAATCTTACAACAAACTTAAGAATAAACAGATGTATTATTAGTACTTAGTAAAAGGAAGAAAAACATTAGAGCTATATATGTTAGGTGTTGGTGTGTAATGTGTAATGTGTATGTGTAATGTGTAATGTGTAATGTGTAATGTGTAATGTGTAGTGTGTAGTTTGTAGTTTGTAGTGTGTAGTGAATAGTGGAAATGAGTTTTTTTTAATTTTTTTTTTATTAAGATTATCTATACTAACATTGTAAAGAGAAAAAGATTTGTATTTTTGTATTTATTAATATTAAATTATTGTATTTATTACTTCGCAAATACCTTGCAGTCTTCAAAAACTCTTTCTTCATTAAACCTACGTTATCAAAAAACCATTTTATTATTATTATTTTTAATTTCACGCGAACGAAGTCGCAATCGACACCTAGTTTATACAAATATTATAAAGAGGATGTACTCGTATTTTTGTATGTATTGAAACTACTCAAAAACTACTGGGCCAATTTCAAAATTTCCAAAAATTCTCTCTCCATTAGAAAGGCAGTTTATCTGTGAGTAACAGTAATTTCACGGGGCGAAGTTGCAGTAATAGCTAGTTATTAATCATTTTGGATAGGATGTTCTCAGTTTGTTCATAGTTAAATCTTCTAACCATTTGGAAACTTTAGCCGTACACAATCTTTTAGTCAATGGATATATGTTTAATATTTTGTTTGCACTGTTGTAAAGAATATTACTTAAGATTGAATATGACTTCCTAGCGAAATCAGAGTGAGGTTTTATATAACAAATAGCAAATTTTCGTCTTTTTCCTGATATGATTGATGGGTCGTAAGATAGTTCGGAGTGTTTTCGGGTAACTGTGGCGAGGATATATAGTTGCCGTACGGTTTTGACTCCACATGTTTTGTATAGTTCATTTGTAGGATGTCTATAAGGGAGGGAAAAAGCAGTTTTTAATATAGCTCGTTGTGCTCTTTCTAGTTTTAGGAGTATTGTTTTTGAGGTTCCACCCCAGGTCGTTATGCAATAAGTTAATAATGATTGACAAAGTGTCTGATATATTGTTTTTATAATGCGACGGTCAGCAATATTTCGTAAACTTTTAAATATATACATCAATTTTCGCAGTCTGGAAGTTAGTTTATCTACATGATTATTAAAACATAGTTTATAATCTAGCTGAACTCCGAGGTATTTAATTGTGTCAACAAGTTGTAGTTTAGGGCAATTACAATTTACATTATTTTTAAAGTTTGGGCAGTTATGTGAGGTTATGGTTTGGACTAAATCAGGTAGGTTACCTTTCTTTTTGAATAAGACGTATTTGGTTTTATCAACGTTTAATGTTAATAAGTTGTTTGATAACCATTCAGCAACTAAGTTAAACCCGTTTTGTGCATATTTAAAAAGATATTCATAACTATCTGCGTAGAAGACCAGCGCTGTATCATCAGCAAATGATATTACTCGACCGTTATTTAAGCTTATCTGACATAAGTCATTTATATAAACCAAAAAGAGTGTAGGAGCCAGAACACTGCCCTGTGGGACTCCGTATTGGATAGGTAGTTCATCACTGATGGTGTTTTCAATCTTTACGCATTGAATTCTATCTGTTAAATAGTCTTGGAAAAGCTTAAGTTGAGTGCCTCTTACACCTATATTGTTAAGTTTTTGGATAAGTATTGGAATGGAGACCGTGTCAAAAGCTTTGGCTAAATCTAGAAAAATTGTGAGACATTTTTTATTGTTATCTAAATTTAGAAATATAAGATCAGTTAACTCATTTACCGCATCAGCTGTTGAATGACCTGTTCGAAAACCAAATTGCGTGTTTGCTAACAGAGAGTTATTCTCAAGAAAACTTTTAGGCCGTGTGTTTATTATTTTTTCCAGGATTTTAGACATAGAAGGTAAGATAGATATTGGCCGATAGTTTTCGACACAGTCCCTAGAGCCACTCTTATGGACGGGAATGATTACGGACTTTTTAAAAGCCGTCGGAAATGTACCGTTTGTTATAGCTAAATTGCACACATGGGTTAAAGGAGGTAAAAGGGCTAAAAGGATATGTTTAAATTGTTTTAGAAAATTCGCACTTATATTATCCCAGCCTACAGCATTACTTTTTAAGGTCATAATAATAGATTCGACTTCTGTTTCATCAGTAGACAGCATGGCAAAAGAATTTAGACTGGTTTGTAGGTTGTGTAGTGTATAAGGTTTGTTACGCGTCAATTTTAATATCCTATCAGCGAGATTTTGGCCTACGTTCGCAAAGTATTTATTAGCATTGTCAACTGCATCTTTGGGGTGTGAATGGTTAACTAATAGTTCTGTAACAGGAGATTTATTTTGTTGCCTCCCAGTGATATTGTTTATAGTATTCCACAAAGACCGAGTATTATTTTTAGCTTTCATTAATTCGTTTTTTTCATGTCCTCTTTTTAATTTTTTAAGTAGATTATTACAAAAATTTCTGTAACGTAAATAAGTTAATTTAAGATTTTCGTTATTAGGAGCTTTTTTGGACTTCATATGGAGTTTATCTCTGTTTCGTAAGCACTTTAATAAGCCGGGAGTTATCCAAGGCTTGATAATCCGCTTGCGCTTTGTAAAATTAGTACATTTTGAGTTTAACTTTATAGCCTTATGCACCGAAGAGATTATATAATTTGTTGCAAAATTTACATCATTTGAAGAGAACACTGGTTCAAAATCTATATTACTAAGGCTTTTTGATAGCCCGACTTGGTCAATTTTGGCGGTCGAGCTATATTGGTTATTTAAGGAAGATTTATATTTTAAATATAGAAGTACTGTTTCGTGATCAGTTAGAGATGTTTGTGCTACATAAGTATAGGCTTGTAGTTTTGTTTTTAATAGAATATGGTCAAGGCAATTTTGGTTACGTGTGGCAAATGAGTGTGCTGGAAGTATCCCGTGGTAGGCTGTGAGTTCTAAATATTCTATTGCATTTGGCTCTAAGATGTTCCCTTTTATATTAAGATTAATATCGCCTGTCATGACTATGTTGTTAATGTTTGAATTTTTTGAAAGGATCTTGTTTAGGGAGTCAAGGAATGGAGAGATATTCCTATACGAGGGGGGGTCGATAAATTGCGATGATCACCATATCTTTAAGTCGCAGTATGAGACAATTGGCCTCTGCAAATTGTGGTTCATCAACTATGACAGAGATATTTTTTTTAATATATATAGTCACTCCTTCATTTTGTGTATTATTGTGAGTCGTATAGTCGTATATAATGTATCGCCTTAATGCCACAACCAGAGACTTCTAATGGCCACTTAAGTAGATTTTTCATACAAAATATAAGGGTCTCTCTTCAACGTTTTGAATGCGGCAGTTAATCTAAACATCGTCTAACAATGTCAACAACCTAATACGCTAGCTGACATTTGACATTGTCCTAGCAATTGTTCGCCAAGGTGAAGATAGCCAATGATTATATCTTTGACTTTTAATGTCAGGACCTATCACGTCCCATTCCAAAACGTACAATAGTATCAACACTTATCAACCACACAAGTGATCATTTTTTTAAGCGTGATAATTTTTATGTTAGTTAGTTAATAAAGACTTAGTAGCTAGTAGCTACTACCATGACTCGCGGATATGTTAGTTTTTTTTAAATTTATTACATTCGTTCCTTGTGAAAAGTGGCTTATTTGGCACAACGTCTGCTCTTCGCCTAGTCCATTATTCTATAGTCAATGTATGATATAAACGTCTTTGGCGACGCACCAATATAATTTGTCGGCCATAAACTTTATTCGCTCCCTCCGCCAACGGATTAAGGAAGTGAATTGAATGAGTTAAACTTTTTTAAACCGCTTCACAAATTGGCGGATGTTTATTCCCAGCCTTTGGACTGTATTGTTACTACAATAGAGTTTTTATATATTACTAGCTGTTCGCGTGCGGATTCATCCGTGAAATTATAAAAACTTATTTTATTGTTTACATTTGTCAAATTATCAATAGCAAATGTCAAAATGACATGACATGACATGACAAACCTTAGCAATCTTTCTCTCTTGATGTTGGCAGCAACTTATGGTCTCTTTCCCACATTAGGGTTTTTATCCAAAATATTCACCCCATAAGTTTAATGGCGTGAAAATATATAGCCTAAAGCATGACGTAAGTGTAGGGCTTTTTATTAAAAAGAGAATTATTCAAAAATATGCTGTAATTGCTGACATCTTAGGCAACAAAGAAGTGTGTGTTTACGCTTTATTATAATAGTATAGATATATTATTCAAATACTTTAAAGTTTTGTACATTAATTTGAGAGACATATAAAAACATGCCTTAGTCTAAAATTACGTTTTTCTATAAATAATTCTGTACTTCTGTACTATTCTCTTACTTTCTGACCCAACAAGTTATCTTATCCAAACAATTGAATATCACTGAAACAACAAACGAGAAAAATATTCTTAAGAGAAAGCTTATTAAAAACTCTATTATCAAGAAAACTGTATCTCTTTATACTTTAAGCAAACACGCTTTTCGTATTAAAGAGAATTCACATTTTCTCTTCATAATGCATTCACTTTTGTAATCGTAAAATATAAGCGAATTTTAATTTGATGTCTTGAGCAAGGATAACAGTTAACTCTGTATAATTTTTAATAACGAAAATGTTTATCTTTCAAAGAAGTTAATAATAAGTTCTTCAGAGAGAAAATTATATTTTTATCTATACGAATTTGTCAATATATACGTGATAGTTTTGCATTTTCGCGAAATAAAAAAGCTACGAATTGTAATATGGCAAACGTACATGCGGCTATTAAAAATTGCTGAAATATGCGAAGCGATCAATGCCCATAGACATCTGCAATTACAGATTGCATTATGCAATATCGAGAATATTCCCTCTGGTTAAGCGTCCCCTCCTCCGTCAAATCCCCTACACCTTCCTATCGTTACCTTATAATAAAGAGTAGAAATGGGAAGAGGAATGAAACTCTGGGAAATAATATTGTTATTTTTAAGTAACAAATGGTATACTGAAAATATTGACAAATAATAAATTTTATTATTAAAAAGGATATATCATAACTTTTCTCAAACACGAAAAGTAATAAATTACCCAAAAACAGCAAACGAATTAATGAAGATAGTTATGAATAATCAATTTGATTAATTAATTTCCATTTTATCGATGCTAATACAAAAGTTAAGCGTAAAGTTTAGTGATTTAGATGGTACAACAGAGTTTATTTCAAATTATTCATGAAAATCACTTTCTTTAAAGTTTCTATAATATGACTAATATTGTTAAACGTAAAACTGAAATCAATCAGAAGAAATATCTAAATGAATTTATACGTCACTGACACGTAAAAGAAAAGAAATTTCTCATTTCCATATTTAATTATTCCATCATTGTAATCTTTTGTATCGCCCCGGGGACAACGATCATGAAAATAAAACAAGAGAAACATTTCCATGTTAAGCGTTTGACTTTATCTTTTTTTTTTATTTAATTAGACATGAAATACGCTAAAGTCCGACACATGATCAAACAAATTTTCATCTCTGTTACTTTATTGTTTCTAAAAAAACAGAGTTTAACATTTTATTAAATGACCATTATGTCGTTATACAAGATGCGAGTAGTCCCCTCATACGGGTTAACGACTAATATAAATGATCGGTCGATGTAAAGCGTCGTGCGGGGACTCAATTGACACTGTAAGGACTATTGCCTAACGCATGCGGGAGCTATAGACCAATGAAATTGCGCTCTTAGTTATTATCAATTTATTATATTACGTCCAAGTTATATATACCTAAGTATTAGTAATGTACTATATAAAGAACATTTATGATACGTTATTTAATTCTAAAGACAAAAACCTATTATTAAAACTGCTGGACAAAATGATAGCAGAGATGCCAAAGATAGGTCACTTTACAACAATGCATTAGTTACTAAATTTTAAATTTAATCCACTCGTCTCGACATTCGGTAGATAATGATGCAACAATGATAATGCATTTTTTAGAATTAAAAAAACAACAAGATCTCTAGATTCAATTCGTGCGACTTACTAATGAATGTAATTTTTTAACCTACACACTTAGTTTATTTATATATAATTTAAATAAATTACTAGTAAAGATTACCTTCAATACTATCTTCTTTTTCCTCAACCATCGTTGATATTAATTTCAAATAAAACACAAAACACTTTATCACTAAACAAAAACTTCCAACAAGACGATATTCCGAAGTTTCGAACGCGGAACAATAACGCCCTCTTGCGGCGAGCGACGGACGCGCACTGAAGTTACCGAGTTTTCTTCACGAGACACGTGCGCGGGAAAACGCTTCCCTCGTAAACTTTCCCGCCAATCTGAACCATTTGATACCGATAGTTTTATTTATATTATTGTTTCTGGACGTATTTTGTTTTATAACCTTAGCCATATTACTTCCTTATTGCTTTTCCGATTCATTTCTACTAAATGTTGCCATTTTGTTGCTATTTTGTACTATTTTTTATAGTATTTTGTATCCTTTGTGCACTTTAAACGCTGATGACCGCTTTTTATTGAAGGTTTACAAATTTTAGGTTATAAGTTGAATTAAATGTTGGTCTGCAAATAGACTAACATTGAATGTCAGTGTCCCAGCTTCGCGGAGTGCAATCCGCATTTAATTATAGTTCTTTGATCTGTGATTAAATACAGGCAATATAGATGTACGTGAGCTAGTTAATTGAAAAAATTGAAAAAATAGATAGTTAAGACATTTTTATTTTGTTACCAGTTTCCATAAAAACAAATGAATAACGAATCATTGTTTGTTACTTTTAAAACTGTCTTTTATTTTACACTTCGATCGCCATTTTGAATTAGGAATGTGTTATTTAAGTTTGAATTTGTTTTGATTTTTGATGGGGAAATGATATTATCACGAAAGATACAAATTGAAAATCAAAACATTTCATCAATTAGCTTTACACTGTATACAAAGCTCGTTTGAAATATCAGAATCGAGGTTTGCAATGTTCTGTGCAGAAACCGCAACGGAAACTTCTGACAGACGATGTTTGATTGATATCCACTGAACCAAACATTCGATCTATCTATGATTCCAAACCTAACCTTTTCTATACTTTTATTTGAATCCAATTGCAGTTTTTGATTAAAGATTCCAATATTTTATCTCAAAGTAAAGTTTCAACAATATTTACTGACTGTTTAAACAATTCTTAATTTCTCATTGATTTCTCATACCAAATTTTCACTTTACTATTTGTGTTAATTTTAGATTGTGTTTATTGTGTAAAAAAATGTAAATTAGGTTAAGTTTGTGGAAATTTTTCTAAAAATAAATGTTTTTTCATTTTTTTTTATTACTCACTCTTTTAATGATCATCTAAATACTCCGAGGAAAACAGAATTTCGCTAAAAGTTTGCTGTTACCTGTAGGTATTCCCTTAACAATCAGAATAATATCAAATTATTAACAATTTAATATAAAAGTTATTGCCGCAAGTCTAAAGTGCTCTGTCGTGTTTCATTCCCACCTGTGTGGCATATGGCTCAGTAATAAACTCCATTATTAATCCGCTGCCGTAAACTTAAACGTGAAATTTTAGGTAAGGATTTGCATAAAAGTTTATTCTCATACTAGCTTAAGCCCGCGACTCCGTCCGCGTGGTATTAAAAAGAATCATAAGTGTATGCCTATGTGTTCTTCCAGACGATCCTCTATATCTATACCAAATTTTATCGAAATCCGTTCAGCCATGTAGGCTACAAACTCTAACAAACATCTATCCATCCATCCATCTAAACTTTCGCATTTATAATATTAGTATGATACCTATAACGATTTCCAACGATCGAAGTTTTACTGTAAGTAACTAAGTATGATTTACTTTTTTCTGATTTCCTAACAATTTTAGCAAATTTACCTCAAACACACATTTTTATTTAAAATTCAGTGCCATTTAGGGTGGGGCGTGGGTGGGCGACCGCACAGGGCACTTATCAGAATGGGGCTCCAAAGTCAGTAAATGGCAGTCTCACATAAAAAACAGAACCATGGTAAAAAGGCCATAGAAAACTCGCCCAGGGCTCTAATAGCGGTAGTGATTCCCATCATCCTCTTAAAAGATTTATAACGGCGTGAAATTGTTGCACTTAACCTACAGAATCTTCATGTTATACGGCTCGTTACATACATAGATGCACAGATACAATACTAGAGGTAACCGGTGCATTGTAATCTCTCAGCAGAATTCCAGTTACCGTTTAAACAACGTCAGGTAACTGACGATATGGATGTTTCCATCTGGTAGTACTGCTCGAATAGTTCATTCCATTTTCAAAATTTGTCGAGAAACGTATCAAGTTTCACTTTCTCAACCATAATACTGGGAGAATATGAACAAAATTATTACTATCAAACAAAAAAGAAACGTTTTGCATTTGTTCTGTAACTATTCTTAGACTAGCTTTCACTCGCGACTCCGTCCACGTTGAATTAAAGAAACAAAAAAAAACATACAGACGAATTGAATACCTCCTTCTTTTGGGAAGTCGGTCAAAAAGTTAGTAACATATACGTTCTTCCAGACTTTGATCAACATCTATGGAAAAGACATCCTTTCAGTCCATTAGACGGTAAACTTTAACAAACATCCATCTAAACGCATTTATATTAGTAAGATGGCGGCATTCAATAGTTTCTTGGTGTTTATTATAGACCATGGTTTACCATGCTCTTAGGGACCGGAAATTATAACCATAGCGGAGTGAATGCATCGTAGATCCGCTTTATTATATCAAACCGCATATGTCTAACAATAGGTGATTTGAAACACGTGTTGAGTGCATAAAATGTTTGTGCATTGACCAACATAAAATCTAAATGTTCTAGATTTACTGTGCAATGAGTAAATAAAAACATGTCAGGGATTTTTGTTACTCTACTTATATAAAGCAATAGTAGTACATCATTCTAATATTATAAAAAGTTTAAATGGATGGATGGTAGGATGGATGAATGTTTGTTACGATTTGTAGCATAAACGGCTGAACGGATTTCGATGTTATTTGGTATAGATGTAGAGGATAGTCTGGAAGAACACATAGGCTACTCATTTTTGTTTTATTTTTTAAATTTCAAACGGACGGAGTAGCGGGCGAAAGCTAGTTGGTAAATAATTAGGTTGTGTTAGGAAGGTTTGTAAAATCCCTGAACCGTATAGTGGGTGGTCTTTTGTCACATTTTGTCGTGAGATTTAACAGTGACAATAAAAGGGACGATGACGTCATCGCTTCATTGATGTAAAATAAATGTGATTTACAAAACTTGTCTCACAAACATGACCGGACAGGTTAGCGAACTGCAAGTAACCCTAACCTTGTGAAGGCCTGGTATAAATAGAGTTTGGAGTAATAAAAGTAAGAAACGCCGGTCATATAAACACAGCTGTACAACTCGTACTGGGTAACGACATCTACAATGTTAAACCTAACATCGTTTCTAACCAGAAACGATGTATATTTAGGATAGATTTTGATGACTCTATAATTCTTTAGATTGCAAACCAAAATTCGTTACTCTTACATAAAAATCAACATCTCTCTGGACATATCCTAGACCCGTAGTGTCGGCACGTTTCCTCCTACAGGGTAATCTATCTTTCGTACTTAGTCGTCACTCCCCTCTTGATCATGTCACCTTTCACCAATACCACCAGTAATCCATCTCTTTCTAGGTCTACCTCTACAGGTGTGACACTCACTAACGAGCGATGTTATATTGATTCGAATCGAAATTAGTTCACTTTACAAACAGCTTTCGAAGTCTAATGTGAGTACAGATTCTTGACATTGTAAGTCTATTAACTACAATTACCGCTGGATACTGCTTTGTAAAGCCAATTGAAGTCGTGGCAACTACCAGCTTTGACGACGAGTGAATGACGAGATTTATGTTAGGGTGATAACACACCAAGGCGATATCATAATCCATTTCTATAAAGCGATTTACATTTTACTATAAGAAGTCTTATTAACACAATTCTGAACGATTGATTGATTTCATAAACAAATGACGGCTAATAGGATGTGTGTAGACTGTGCCCGACCCTACATATCAAAGGGTAGGATTTATTCCAAATGCTCCAGTGGGTGGTCACCTTTAAATCTCCTTAAGCACAATTTGCTGTCGCCTCGTAGCCGCCAGTCTTACTCAAAGCAAGTGAACGAGATCGTTACAAAATGACTCTACGCTCGTCTTAACAAGGAACTACCTCCCCTCGTCGAAGCACTGCTGTTCTCTTTCATACTGATTTATAATATGTACGAGTATGCAATTTTCTATTCAATTTATTGTACGCTTCATCTCTGCGTATAACGAACTCTTATTACGTAATGATTATTCGAAGTATAAATTCGAAATATGTAAAGATTCTAGATTCTATGTGCTTTAGTTGAACTGAACCTTCTTATCTTACTAATATTATAAATCCGAAAGTTTAGATGGATGGTTGTTTGTTAGAGTTTGTAGCCTTAACGGTTACCAGTTTCGATGAAATTTGGCATAGATGTCGAACAAAGTCTAGAAGAACACATATACTAGTTGCTATTGTTTTTTTTTTTAATTCCACGCAGATGGAGACGCCGCCAAAAGCTAGTTTATTATAATAGTTGGATTTATTTACTCTGGAAAACGTGTTATTTACGAGTTGAGTGCATCGCAATGGCGCCGGCAATGCACACAGAAATGAATTCAAACTATTACCCTTTGAAATATATTGCAATAAACTGTTTAGTTATGAAAGCTTGCTATGCCAAGAATATGCCACGATTACTATCACATCTTTTGATGAACTCATTCAAAAGAGTCCTCTATAATTCCCAAAACTATCTTACTAGAGGTTAAATAAATCTCTAGAAAATAATTCTAAAGTTCAATAGCTAAAGATTCATTTTTATTAATTTGAAAAATTAAATTATGTAATTATCAAAGTCATTCTGCTTTGCGATTTTCACGTAACCTTGATTTTGGCGAGAACGATATATTTAGAAAGCAAACCGTAAAAAGCAATAAACCCAAAGTAAACATGGCGGCCACATAAACATAGTCGCTTAGGATGTGGGAAAGTACAGTCACATACGATATACAGATAAATCTTATTATATTATACATATAAATCTATATAAGATTATCAAAAGTTTAGATGAATGTTTGTAAGATTTTACAGCCTAAAACTGTTGAAAGAATCTCGATTAAATTTGGCATAGACATAGAACATAATCTGGAAGAACACGTAATGTACTTACTTTGTTTTTTTTTTTAATTCCGTTTGGACGGAGTTGCGGGCGAAAGCTAGGCAATATGTAAAAACACGTATAAAACTACGGTCAATACTTTTGCTCGGAGCCTTCTTGGTTTTTTTTTTTTTTTTATATAATATAAAGTGGCAAACGAGCAAGCGGCCACCTGAATCCACCGAAATGGAAAGCGACCGCTGCCCATAAACATCCGCAATTGCAGATGCGTTGCCTACCCTTAACTGACGGAGGAGGAGACGCACATAAAGAGGACATTTCCCCTTCCTATGCGTCTGCCACCGTCAAATCCACTTTTCCTTCCCACCCTTTCCTCTTAAGAGAAGGGTGGAAAGGGAAAGGGACTAAAATTAGGCCTCCGGCACCACACTCATCAGACGAAACGCGGAATTGTTTCCACTTCACGCCTGTTTTCTGTGTGGTCGTGGTATTTCACTGGTCGAGCCGACCCATTCGTGCGAAGATGTTAAAGCGGGCTCTACCACTGTAACTTTTAATTGGTTTAATAATTCCTAAATAAGAATGATTGAGAATTTAAGTTTGGTAGAGTCTGACATCGTCAATCTGTTCCGACTGCAGCTCTGCCATTGTTCAGTAGAGTTACTATTAATTCAACTTTTGTTCGCACCTGTACAAGTCACAGCCTAAAAAAATAAACGTACACGTAAAATAAACCACCTGTACACGATAAATGTTTACGAGTGGTCGCGGCTCGCAGCTCGCGGCTTGCGCGAATCAAATTGACTTGTTAACAGTAATAAGTCTTCATTGTGCTTTATTGCGATGAAAACTGTTTACTCTATTTCATTGCGGTGCTAAAAGAATAGATAACAGTCTAACCTATGATAATTCTCCAATAGATCAGCAACTTTAAAAATTCACAATATAAAAATGTTTCATAAACTATTTGAATTTACTCATCAATAGCGATGCCCTAAAAAACTTGTAGAAGCTTTAGACGATTGAATTATCGATCAATAACCACTAATAGGCTAATTGACCATGAGCCCATATGTTTTTTACTATAATATTTAAACCACACACTTCCTCGGTAATGACTAGATGCATAGAAATAGATTCGCCGTATGATTCACAACTATCTCTCGACGATCTGATTATGCAAGAGCATTGTTTATTTAGCGCATTGGAGAACACATACATAAAACCTCGTAAAAACCGTTGCATATTTACTATCAAGGTCATACGAAATATTAATACTATTCTGTATAAAATGTAGTACAACTTCTTCAAACCCTAATCAAGAAAATAATAATTAACTAGTGGAAAATTACTACAATTTCAAAAGGTAAATGCGTTAGTGCTTTTCTCGAAATTAATATTTTTTTCATCATCAAACTCTTAAAGAAAATAATAATCAAATTATAAAACAAGATAACAATTTCACTATTATGTTAACAAGGTCGCGTTAAACTTTTCAGACAATCACGTGCACTGAGTAAAATTAGAGAAATCACACTGTTTTCGGGACTTCTTTTATATTTTACCGTACCTAGATAAATTATATTGACCTTGATGATACATTAATATTATTATAACCAGTTATTAATAACGTTTAGTCATGATTGAAGGATTGGCCAAATATGTTGATCGAAACCTCTCCAAGATCAATAAATGCATCACTCAGCGTAACAAAGACCTTTTTGGAAAGATTCTTACAATAATAGACGCAGAATAACATCTCAGCTATAATGGGAACTGTAATAAAAAGGTACTAGTTAATATGTGAAAAATGTTCGCTTAGACATAAGTTACGTCTGCATTTATTACTTCGTTGGAATTTTCATATCAGCGACGAACACTCGTTGAATATGACGGAATAAAATGCGAAGGATTCTAGTAACTATGATCGAATCTAGACGACGCGATGCTAATGTCTTGTTTTATGCGAAGTATGTGCCTTAATATTTCAATAAAGATAATATAATTTACTTTTATAGCTCTAGGAAAATATTGCGAATTCATAATTTTCATGATGCATTAGTATTACACTGTGAAGTAGTTAAATTGACAGAAATAACGATAGTTAGCAAAATGTATTTAACTATAACATTCTAGGATGACAAAGAACAGATTATATATTTTAACGGAATTAACGTAACTATGGCCATTGCCAGAATGGTCTGGCAAGGTCTTTTTTTATATTATAAGCTGGCAAACGAGCAAGCGGCCACCTAAAACCGCCAAAATGGCGAACGACCGCTTCCCATAGACATCCGCAATAGCGGATGCGTTGCCTACCCTTGATCGACGGAGCAGGAGACGCACATAATGAAGATATTTCCTCTTCCTATGCGTCTCCTCCACCGTCAAATCCACGTTGCCTTTCCATCCTATTCTTATGAGCAAAAGGGTGAGAAGGAAAATGGACTGATATTGGGTCTAGAGATGATTTTAACATTTTTCGGAGTTGCCTCTTACGCCCTCTGGTGACAACTATTAACATTATTAAAAAACGTAAAATATTACAAGAATATAAACAGTTCAATTCTAATTTGATAACTAATAATGGTAAGATTAATTTGAAAGAGTATCATGTCGTGTCTCTGGCTGGCATCCAAATGTTCCGCGATCACGTCGTCGTGTTATTTTTGTAACGAAAGCCGCATTGTAACGCCGAATGTCATCGTATCATCTACACTTTATTACGATTTGATAATATAAAAAAACAGTTCAATTCTAATTTGATAACTAATAATGGTAAGATTAATTTGAAAGAGTATCATGTCGTGTCTCTGGCTGGCATCCAAATGTTCCGCGATCACGTCGTCGTGTTATTTTTGTAACGAAAGCCGCATTGTAACACCGAATGTCATCGTATCATCTACACTTTATTACGATTTGATAATATAAAAAATACAGTTCAATTCTAATTTGATAACTAATAATGGTAAGATTAATTTGAAAGAGTATCATGTCGTGTCTCTGGCTGGCATCCAAATGTTCCGCGATCACGTCGTCGTGTTATTTTTGTAACGAAAGCCGCATTGTAACGCCGAATGTCATCGTATCATCTACACTTTATTACGATTTGATAATATAAAAAAACAGTTCAATTCTAATTTGATAACTAATAATGGTAAGATTAATTTGAAAGAGTATCATGTCGTGTCACTGGCTGGCATCAATATATCACACAAAGTCTAGCGTATCGTAGATCTTAATTAAGAAATTATTGCATTTCTAAAATCATGTTGGCTTGACGTTGAAAAATAAACCTTTTTGATAGAGAATTAGAACACAATTTCCCCTGTAATCTAATAGAAGGATCAAGTCAGTTTTTGATTATTTCAATCAGATGTGTCTTCTCATTTGCCTCGACATCAAAGAGTTGTATTATGATTACATGTGTCAAACATAGTTAAGTCAAATTAAAATAAAAAAGATCCAGGATATTGCATGTCTTTTAACTCGATACAGAATTTTTAAGTTTCCTTCCTTATAAGGAAACAGTGAGAAGATCTTACCTCCGCGACACACACTCATCGGGTGAAACGCGGTCTACGTCTGTTTCTATACGGTCGTGATATTACACCGGGTGAGCGGCTTCGTGTAGATAATGCTGCTACGAATACTACGACTGTGTTCGATGCTAAGTTCGTAGCATGGTTTATTCTGCCAGTACAGTTGAACAATTGCTCTAGCCTTGTACTCCTATGTACTGCTTGCACTAACTTGTGCCAGTTAGTTGTTGCATTTAACGGCTCTCATGTTGAGCCCTATAATGACAGTATTACTGTCCTTCTGTTCGCGCCGCGTCGTACAATTCATAGACAATGTTATTATATTCCGTACAAAAATTTAAAGGCAGAAAGTTCGTGTTGTTGAGTGGCAAAGTGTTCCCGTGGCTGCACTCCTACACAATTTTGTTAATTAAAGGAACTTTTTGCAAGAATCTAGTTTTGTTTAAAACTAACTGTTCTCGTGCGCCTTCATCCGCGTGAAATTATAAAAACTTTATTTTATTGTTTACATGATAATTTAAATATGTCCCTTTTACATATTGTTCACGACATATTGTTTCATTTCAACTCTACATATAAAATATAGAATTAAATGTCTGTCTATCTTCAGACTTTAATACGACACACATATTATTGGCGAGTATCCTATGTGTTCTTCTAGACCAGTGATTCTTAACCTTTTTTTTGTTGCGGCACATATTTAACGATTTCAAAATTTGGCGACACACAAGGAAAAAGATAAAAAATATTTTATTATACTTACTACAATACACTGCATAAATAGTTTATGACAAAAATATGCAAAATTTGGCGACACACAAGGAAAAAGATAAAAAATATTTTATTATACTTACTACAATACACTGCATAAATAGTTTATGACAAAAATATGCAAAATTTGGCGACACACAAGGAAAAAGATAAAAAATATTTTATTATACTTACTACAATACACTGCATAAATAGTTTATGACAAAAATATGCAAAATTTGGCGACACACAAGGAAAAAGATAAAAAATATTTTATTATACTTACTACAATACACTGCATAAATAGTTTATGACAAAAATATGCAAAATTTGGCGACACACAAGGAAAAAGATAAAAAATATTTTATTATACTTACTACAATACACTGCATAAATAGTTTATGACAAAAATATGCAAAATTTGGCGACACACAAGGAAAAAGATAAAAAATATTTTATTATACTTACTACAATACACTGCATAAATAGTTTATGACAAAAATATGCAAAATTTGGCGACACACAAGGAAAAAGATAAAAAATATTTTATTATACTTACTACAATACACTGCATAAATAGTTTATGACAAAAATTTGCAAGACAAATCATTAAACTTTGATACAATTGTACTCTGAGACGATGGGGATATAAACCAGAAAGTGTTAAGAATGAATGGATGGCTACAGAGGAAGAGGAAGACCGAAGAAAGTGTGGATGGATTGTGTAAAAGAGGATTTGCTTAAGAAAGGAGTGGTTTCAGATATGACGGCTGATAGAGATGTATGGAAGAGCAGCACTACTGTGCCGACCCTCCATAAGGGATAAGAGCAAGTTCATGATGATGATGATGACAATTGTGACGTATCAAACATGAACATACATAGACAACCAAATTCTACAACTGTTCTTCTTTGTACAGTTATTTTGAAATTCTCAAAGAAATTAGTATTTATCAAATTAATTAAAAAAATATAGAACATGGTGTAAATGTATAATTTCTGTAATAAATTGTGACGTACGATACTATGTAGGAACCTTGGAAACTTTGATACCGAGTTTATAAATAGATACCAGAATATTTTGTCAACATTTAACAGTTTACAAAGATGATTTAAAAAAGCCTGCTTTAATAAACGATTTCTAATTTAAGAGGCCTATTTAAATCTTAAACATATTGCAAAAAATCGTATATAACATTCGTTCAAACAAACGCTAATGTGCCAATAAACATTTCAGCTGACGAAAAAAATTTGAACGACGCAAATTATCGCCATAAATATGAGAGGATTTCAAAGCGAAACATTATCGTAAAGAAACACTAATTTATTGTTTTCATGATAATTTAAATATGTCCCTTTTACATATTGTTCACGACATATTGTTTCATTTCAACTCTACATATAAAATATAGAATTAAATGTCTGTCTATCTTCAGACTTTAATACGACACACATATTATTGGCGAGTATCCTATGTGTTCTTCTAGACCAGTGATTCTTAACCTTTTTTTTGTTGCGGCACATATTTAACGATTTCAAAATTTGGCGACACACAAGGAAAAAGATAAAAATTATTTATTATACTTACTACAATACACTGCATAAATAGTTTATGACAAAAATATGCAAAATGTGGCGGAACACTTTTGAAATTCGGCGGCAAACAAAGGTGCCGCGGCACAGTGGTTGAGAATCACTGTACTAGACTATCCTCTACATTTATACCAAATTTCATCCAGATCCGTTCAGCCGTTTGTTTACAAACTCTAACAAATATCCATCCATCTATCTAAACTTTCGCATTTATAATATTATTATAGTATAATTAATACGATTTATATTGGTGAAACTGAATTATTGAAGAAGTATGAAGTGGTAAGGAAAGGGAAGAAAAAACGATTATGTCACGTGTAAAGTCAGGGGACAACTCTAGTTTAATTTATTTTACACAAACTAGATTCTACTATAAACCGCTGGATACCATTAAAAATGATTTATAGAACGGATATTAATATTTCAGCAACAGATATGTCGTAGGTTTATTTTTTATCCCACCTACACGAATACATTAATATCACAAACATATATCTATATAAATTAAATGTCAACTCCACATGTGACGTCACTTCAACCTATTGACACAAAAATGGTCGATAGAGGTAAAGATGGAAAAATTCGCGAAACCTAACAGAACATTGTTTTCTCAAGTTTTTTGTCTGATGATGTAAACCTTGAAGAACATTATTAAACTTTATAACTGATTCTTGGGTTTTAAACCTTGCTAATATTATAATTTCAAAATTTTAGATGGATGGATGGATGTTTCTTAGAATTTGCCGCCGTGACAGCTGAAAGAATTTTGATGAAATTGGTCATATCTGTAGAATAGTCTGGAAGAACACATAGCCTACTCACTTTTTTTGATTCCACACGGACAGAGTCGCGGGAGAAAACTAGTCTATGATAATATACAATTAGGTGACTATACAGAAATTTTAAAAACAATTTTATATTATAATGTAATTGCATATACCTGATTTCATTCTTTGGAGACGTTTTTCATAATCATCCATAACACGCTTATAAAAGAACACCATTACAAACTATTAAAAATATATCACACAAATAAAATTTGGAATCGATATCTCCATAGATATCGATGTTATATTGAATATGAAAATACGCTTCTATAGACACTAATCACTCGTGAAATCAAGATGAAATAATTCACAACTTTGTTTATTCAATTATTAGCAAATTCGCGTAATCCGTGGTTGCACCACGAACACTAGACACGAACTAATCTATTTCTGATGTGCTGATATTATTGCTAAAAAATTGTTTGATTTTATTATACGTAGCAACTGGAATAATACCAGGATCGTATAAATCCAAGGATGAGTGATATATAGTTTAGATGGAAATAATCGACCACAATTTATGGTATTGTAAATTTTTATTTACGGTGCATAGCTTTGTATGACAGTTTATACTACTCTATAATAAAACATCTTTACAAGTAGCATCGCGTTACGCACAATACGTATAAAAGTAAGAAAGTGAGCCATAAACACAGACGAGATTTCTTTGAGTGCTCATTTTACCTGCGATCGTAAATCTTCTCGGAAATTCTTTATGTACATGCTTCCCTAGATTACATACCATAATAATCTATACTTCTATACTAATATAATAAAGCGTAAACACACACTTTTTTGTTGCCTAAGATGTCAGCAATTACAGCATATTTTTGAATAATTCCTTTTTTAATAAAAAGCCCTACACTTACGTCATGCTTTAGGCTATATATTTTCACGCCATTAAACTTAGGGGGTAAATATTTAGGATAAAAACCCTAATGTGGGAAAGAGACCATAAGTTGCTGCCAACATCAAGGAAGCAAGATTACTAAGTTTTGTCATGTCATGTCATTTTGACATTTGCAATTGATAATTTGGCAAATATAAACAACGAGCTGTTGCTCGCGACTTCGCCAGCGTGAAATTACAAATATAACATATTACGTTCGCCTTTTTTTTTAACCTATTACCAAAACTATTAACTTAGTAGCAATCTACGTAATAATAGAAATTTACCGATGCAAGATTCCAAATTTCTAAGCCCGGTAGCTTGTAAGCTGATTTTTCGGTTACCCTTATTGTTTGTGTTCGCGATATCTTCTAAACTATTAGTCCAATTGAATTACTGTAAAGAACAATTTTTTTCTACATTAAATTCTCCTGATAACAAACGCATTTATTTGGATAAGGATTAATATTGAAACCAATAAAAGAACGCTGCAAATAGCGTAAGGTTTTTAATTCATTTTGTAAACAAAAAAGTGGTTATTGTAAGAAAACCGTTAAAGATAGATATATACTATCGCGGACTTTTCTGTAGAACTTTTTGAGATCTACAATTCTTTCATACGTCATTTTTATATACCTCTAACGGTTTAGGCAGCGTAAGCCGAGAAAAGATAAAGTTTAGTGAATTTTTAACGCCGGCGTCCAGAAACACGCTGTTTATTAATAGTTCTTAATCATTAGTAATAATAAAATATAGCCTATGTTACTCACAGATAAATTACCTTTCTGATGGTGAAAGAATTTTTAAAATCTGCCCAGTAGTTTTTGAGTTATTTCAATACATACAAAAATACAAAAATACAAAAATCCAAAAATACAAAGTTTTCCTCTTTATAATATTAGTATAGATAAAATGAAATTTATATAATTTCATGCGTATGAATTCGCATGGGAATAGCTAGTAGGTTTATAAAATCCAAGCGACATGACTTTACCAAGATGGCAAAGTATATGCAAAAACTTTCTGCTTTCTCGATGGTTTCTACTGTTGTAATGCATGTCTAAAAACCAACAAACAGCACAAAAATTAGAGACCATAAAATGTTTTTGTAAATGTGTTCCGTCAATGGAAACCCACGGTCAAACATAACTGACACAGTTTTCAACAGACGTCAACCAGTTAATTTTATCTTAGGGTTTATTACTATGTTATTATTTTAATATATTTTCCTATACTAAAATATACAGTTTAAAACAGCTGTACTCAGACGTTGACAACGAAATACTTTGATGTTACAAAATGTTCACAACACTTCAAAGATTCTACGCGGATTTTATTAATACTTTACAAGCTTAATGTTGCTAACATCTGGCGGACAGTTCTCATCTAACAACTGTCTATTAGGTCTAACTACCGCACTGATTAATTAGCGTTATAGAAAGCCCTTAGTGTAGTGAAAGGTGAAACCCTAAGTTTAGTTTCTCGTTCTAAATCGTCACTTAATTCTGAGTAGACCGATCCCCTACATTGGTCGTCACACATGAAAGATAACTAAATTCATTAATTTGTCGGCGATCCCTAAAAAAAATACTAAAAGAACTTGGTAACAAAGCGTCATAGATAGATAGATGCTAGATAGTTGTAAGGCCTCAAATGAATAACAAAATAAACTTCCAGCTTCATTTCGGATATTGTATTTCTCTGAGGCAAAAAAGCAGTTGCAATTTCGTATATGAACATTTCACAAAGAGCTTATATTAACAAAGCGAGAAATTAAAACGCATTCCCTTTGCTCGTCGTATCAAATGGATTACGAAATGTCTGTGTATATTAAAATTTGCATCAACGTGCATTAAAACTACTCGTTTAATTTATTTAGAACTAATTACTTTAAAACTAATAAATTCATTTAAAACTTAAGTTAAAAGATTTTCCAGCCGTGGAATTCTTATGTCAAAAGATCTATACAAAACAATGTTATCTCTGTTTTACAAAAAAAAAAGAACACGTAACCCAACTATAATTTCACTACAGTCACTGAATAGCAACAACTCGTAGAAGTTCCAGTTAATATTATTTTATTAGATTCATAAACATGTTGTGCAAAATTAACGTAATATAATAGAAAGACTTTTTCGTCATTTCGTACATAAGCAGAGTGGCGCAGTGGAAGCGTGCTGGGCCCATAACCCAGAGGTCCGTGGATCGAAACCACGCTCTGCTAAATTCATATTTTTTTTTATTAAAAAAAAGGTTTTACGATTATTTTTTTAAATATTTGTTAAATACGTAAAGTTATACATGAATGTCGGTGTAAGAAATAGACAATCCATCTATCAGCAGCATCTGGAGTGTTTATTTTCGATGCAGCGGCAACAGAGACGTGAACTCATGGCGCGTGTTGCAATAAGTGCTTTGATAATACTAACGTATGTATATTTGTCAGAGAAATTAGATAAAAAGTAAAGCCTGCTATACACCTAGTTCTGACGGACAGTTTTAATTGAACAGTCGAACTGTACAGTTAAAGATTAGCAAATCATAGACGAGAGTGTTTTACCGACTTTTTGGTAGTTGTCTAAATTATTAACCTAGCGAAAATTATGCATAAGCAATACCATCTCTAGTAACTATGAAGTTGTGAAAGACATTTGCATGTTACAAATACTGGAAGAATACTTATAAAGCTAAAGTTAATTTTTGTCTTCAACAACAAAACTCTGTAAAAAAATCCTTTTTCTGCAAAAATATACAAATTAAAAATCCCTTATTCGGAAATCCCCAAGCCAAATTGAACGAAAACAGGGTTACAGGTCAAGCGGTTGAGTGATTATAGGGAGACCACTCATCTAGCTTGAGTTATAATATCGACAATTTTTTTTTTCATAAGTTGGCAAACCAGCAGCCACCTAAATCGACGGAGCTGGGGACGCATACTTAAAGTACATACAAAAAAATTGAAGAAAACCGTCTTGCCTTTTGCAGAAAACGGAACTTCATGGTCAAAACCCTAAGTGGCCATGATTTATTGTATTATGACAAAAGTATACATTTTTTTATCTTTTCATGTTCGACACCATCTGTCACTATACGTAAATGTACAAAAATATAGGCTCCGAAAATGTTCATTAAACTGCAAACCTGCTTTTCCTGGCCGATTTTCAGTGTCATCCATGACAAACACTTAAAATAATAGAGGAATTAATATGCTATCACAGCCGCCCAGACTAGTCACTTTTAATCATTTATAAATTGGCTACACAATTCAACCTTGATATATTAAAAAAATCATATCATCTAGCAACACTATGTTATCTTTTTAAATAAAAAACGCGCGAAAGTTTTTTTTTAAACGCAAAGGCGTCGCTGTAGTACGATCGCGGCGTACACACTGGTCTATTCTCGTGTTTGCCAAATGAAAAGTTTAACACACGTGTTTTTAACTGATTGTATATTTGTTTATTTGTACCTGTTTTGCTTTTGAAGATTGAAAATACTCAAGTAACATGTTGAGTATCGTTTGAACATTAAACTGAATTTTACGCAATATTTCTTTAGTGTAATTCATTTCATTCGTCTTCGAAAAGTACTTATGCCAATTTTGGCATTAACACAGGCTGGAGCGTTAATTAAAAAAAAGTTACAAAAATCTTATACGTTTCCTTATTTTGATATAAAAAACGTTACGTTTGGAAACATAAAAGTAATAGGTCTTACTAAATCTATGATCAGAGCAATTAACATACTAGACGTAATTGTCCGAAAAGTAGATAATTTACTGATGCTGGCATTTAGCCAGCATGCCAGTGAAGAGCGATTGCTTTTGACAGTAGTTTTATAGTCTATCGATGTTCATGGCACATTAAAACAGATTTAGACGTTAACATTGCCTATTAGAGACTATGCTCTCTTGGACATGAGATGAAAAACATGATTTCCAACTTATTATTAAAATGTTTAGGCGTAGGTAGATTCAACAATAAAGCATCTGTCATATTCACCACATGCCACGTGTAAGTGACACGACACGACATTGTTCGAAATAACTAATTGCGTTTACCGTCACTAACCAATGTCGGATGGAAATACCTTAATTCCTACTATTGCGGTGCACATAGTAAGATATGATGAAGATATGAAGACCTCTTTCCATTTACAGGCATTTCATTCTCAATAACTTTCATATTAATGCGAAAGTTTAAATAGCCATCCATTTAAACTTAATAAACTCTAACAAATAACCATATATTTGTTAGAGTTTGCAGCCTAAGTTGCTGAACAGATTTAGATGTCTGGGATAGTTGCAAAGGATATTGTGGAAGAACCCATAGGCGACGTACTTTCTTTTTCAAATTCCATGCGGAAGGCGTCGCGGGCGAAAGCTAGTAATAAATGTATTTTATTATCGTGCTTGTGAAGGTAAAGAAATATAATTCATTATAATGATTTATTAGAGCTTACAGCTATGATAGCTAGCTGAAACAACTTCAAAGTTACAGAGCTTAGAAAATAAGACAAGCGTTCCAACAATGAAACTGTATACTCGTACATGTTTAATTTGTATGGTGCTCGTTTTCTTTGTAGACAAAGGTGAGATCGGTCGAAATAGTGCACATTCATTATGCATAGTACTCGGTGTTTTCTTCGCTTGAATTTTGGCAGTCTTTCTTTTCTTGAAACGTCTTTCTTTCCGTTTTAAAAGTAAACGAAGGTGCAGGGTTGATTTTGTGTTCTATATCTATATGAAGAAATAAAAAAAAATTAAATGTTTATAGGTTAAATTGGTTAAACTGCGAGCCATTGCATAGACCTTTTAACATAAACAACGCCCGGCATATCTGGATGCTTGGGGTTACTATGATCCCTATAGATCCATATAAGAAACTCAAAAACTGCTTGTCAGCTTTTCTCATTAAATTCTTAATCACCAAATGATTAAAAACTGTCCCAAATATAAACAGTTAAACATTTGTGGCTCATCATCTCCCCTACCTACTCCCGTAGGGTCGGCGCTCCGGGTTTTCGTCCTCCAAATAACTCTATCATCCGTCATCTCAGTCACCAATCCCTTCTTGATCATGTCACCTTTCACGCAGTCCATCCATCTCTTTCTAGGTATATACCTCTATATTTGTGGCTGAACACTAATATAAAAATAATACCGTTCCAAACACATATCCGCTGAAAACTTAACTGCTGGTTTTTCTAATTTTGGTTTTGACGCAATAAAATCATTGAAATATAGACTTTTTTCTCTTTTATTTTTTATTAAACTGGCAATAATAGCACATCTTTTTTGTCACTGTTAACTTTATTAAAAGTCGCGTGACAGGTGACAGTTGACAGTTAATGTCAATTTTGTTTTGAGACAAAGTTTTTGTGTAGTTTTCTAAGTGAAAATAACATAGATTCCTAACAAGATTTTATATTTTAAGTTATTTAAAAGTGTTCTAAGAGTATAGTTTTACTAAAATTGTACTTAATAAGTTGTACAAATTATCTGCTAAAGCAACAAAACAATGGATGACGGTGATGAAAGTGTGCATCGTTTAGCGGGCTCGTCTGGTGATGCGCCAGGGGGTTTAATAATCAAAAAGAAAGATAAACCGCAAGAATTTCAGTTTGCCAAACCTTCTTTGTTAGGGTTAGATAAATTAGCAGCCGCAAAAAGGAAGCAAAACAGGTTAATATCCTTTCAAACTGAGGAAAACGAATCGGAAGAAAGTGAAGACTCTAAGGATTCTACTGTTAAGGGTCGTAAATATAGAAAGCACAATGAAGAAACCCCAACGTATACAGGTGGATTGTCCGAACAAGCACGAGAACGGATGCTGGAGCGATTACAAAAGTAAATATTTACATATGTCCCTTTTGCTTTTATTTGTGTGACTAATTATATTACATCTTTTTTTCTCTTCATTTTTATAGGGACTTTGGTTCCTTTGAAATGTCAGTTCAATTATACCTAAACCATATAAAAACAAACATACAAAAAAAGAAAAAGAAAAGTAATGAAAAACCATAAAGAGTACATAATTACAAATTACTATAAGGCCTTTAACACCATGCTACAAACTTAGTCAACTAGCTCCGTCAGTGGATTACATCTTGAAATGAATAAGAATAGAGCACTAAAACTATGTATATTAATTCAGAATCTTATTCTCTAATTTTACAATTCAAAAATTTTTAGGTTAGTTTCAAATTAGGTAAATGAACTAACATAGTAAAAATAATAGGTAATACAATAAATAACTCAAGTAAAATAAATTGCATTGAAACAGTATTTTTCACTTTCCAGAAAAGAAAAAGAAACCAAAGAGAAGGGTGTCCATTATTCAACAAAAGAGGAACAGAAATTAAGATCAAGGGATGATGATGATAGATCCTACTTAAGTCGCTATGATCATAGAGACCGTGACAGAGATAGAAGAAGGGATGATGACTATAGGAGAGATAGAGATAGAAATAGAGATTCTGACAGAAGAGATAAGGATAGAGATAGAAGAGACTCAGAAAGAGGTAGTTCAAGACGAAGTTATTATGAACCAAGGTTCAAAGATGAACCGAGAACTCCAAAGTAAGCTAAACTTTTGCAAAATATGTAACAATTTATATGCTATTAAACCAGTGTTTTAACACATTTAATGCCGCAATGATTTCCATACTAATATTATAAAGAGGAAAGTTATGTATTTTTATATGTAACCAATAAACTTAACAACTCCTGGACTGATTATAAAATTTCTTTTGTTGTTAGTTAACTATATTTTCTCTGAGTGACATAAGGTATATTACTAAATTATTAAGTCTGCACAGATGAAGTTTCAGGCAAAAGCTAATCATGTATAAAAGTAAACTCTGGGAGTGAATTGTATATTTATATTGTTTGTTAAATAAGTCCCCAAATAATATTAAAGACATAATGTTTTTTATTCAATACTTTTTCAGTTTAAAAGTCCTAAAACCGACGGATAAAACTGCATGGGATGATGATGATGATGACCCGAAAGGTGCAGTAAGGAAGTCCAGTTGGGACTTCCCTACGCCATTGCCGCGGGACTCGGGCTCTGGAGATAGATCACAACGAAGTGAACGGGGAAGACCATTAAGGGATAATAAAGGAAAACTTTATGAATACTCTTCGAGAGCAACTCCACATAAGTAAGTGGAATCTATATTTAGCCGAATACTGATACGTGAAAATATGTAACAGTGTCTTAAATGTTAAGGCTCTTAACTCCAAATTCCTTACAACTTTTGATGATAGCAGCGCTTATGAAGCGAAGTATTTAAGATTCGTTTCAGTAATTGGCCGATAGTTTATTTAACGAAGTAAGTCAACTTAAGTTATGCTCAGCTCGTGTCATGTTTAATTTTATATTACAATTTATTACTAAATGTTGTGAAATAGTAATTATTCTGAAATAATGTGGTAAATTGGTAATTATTAGTAAAATCAATGTATAAATTTAAAAAGATCCTTACAAAATACTCTAAATTAACCTAATGTAAAATATCTTCAAAACAACGGTAAAAAATAATTTCATTCAAATATTGAGGACAGCGCCATCTAGTTAACGTCTGAAAAAGAAAATTTTCCTTTCTAAAAATTATTCCAAGATTAAGCGTTTTCTTCTTAGTTAAGAGAATTTATATAAACAAATATTTTAAATCACATATTATTAAATAGATGGGCGTCCTCTCGGCGAATAGTTGATATAGACGATCCGGACTGGGAGGAGGTTGAGAAGAAACTGGACCGAGCCTGGTACAACATGGGTGAAGGTGAATATTCCTTTGTTTATCAAATCTATCCTAAGTTAGGGGTGACCAGCAACTAGTCAACTATACTGGCTTATTGCGGGTTGACTTCACATAATCTTCCCAGATATGCGCTAGTTGAAACTATGCCTAAAATCTTGTTGAACTTTAAATAAATTTGAGATTAAATACCTTGTAAATGAGTTTAAAATACCTCTCTAATGGAGATGGGGAATTAAAATTTAAACTATTTTAATGAATTATTAAATAGAACATTTGGATATAGCATACGGCGAAAAAAAAATATTTCAATAAACGAGTGAGGTCGATCATCATCCGCGAACCTTAACACCGTGATCTAGAACAACTATCCACGCCATCTATCGGACAAAAAACAAAACATTTGCAATACTTGCAGGTGAAACTGAGGAATCAGATCCGTTCGCGGGCACAAGTTCTGAGTACATAGCTCGTAAGGAAGAGCAGATAGAGAAGCGACGCAACCGCAAGGTGTCGGCCGCGCGCCAGCAGATAGACAGAGACAACGAGCTGTGGGAGAGAAACCGCATGCTCACCAGCGGAGTGGTGCATGCTGTGCATCTCAACAGTGATATGGACGAGGTTAGATAACTCAAGTTTAGTCAAGTTATTGAGAAATTAAATAATGCCTCGATTTTCAACAAAGTCAACTTCCAAATGTATCAATATATTTATTTACTAGCTGTTAGGTAGCTTAATTAAAAATAGCTTATGTTACTCAGTGATAATGTAGCTTTTTAATGGTGAAAGAATTATTGAAATCGGTCCAGTAGTTTATGAGTTACTATACATACAAAAATACAATTTTTTCCTGTTTATACGATTTAATATTATTAATATTTATACAAACAAAAGCTAATACAGCTTTTGCCCGCGAATTAATAAAAAAACTAGTAATATAGTCTATGTTTATCAGTGGTAATGTAGCTTTCTAACCATAAAAAAAATATTAAAATCGGCTCAGTAGTTTTTTATTTACGGTCTCTACTTTAAAATATTAGCATAGAGAAGCCATTAATTCAGAAATGCTGTCATAAATTATTAATGTTTTTATTGTTTGTCTATTTTTTTAATTAATATTTATTTTGTATGTAGGGTAGATCAGATAGTTACGGTCCACTTTGCAGATTGAGTCACAAAATTCTTTGTATTTATCTTTATTGAAGAGTAAAATAGATGAAAGCATGTTTTTATTAAACGTAAATATTTTGTTTACACGAATATAAACATTTTAGACTGAGTATTTTATCAAATATAAAAATATTAGTCAATTAAAATTAAACCCCTAAAAGCACAGTTTCGGTCCACCCGAGACAGTTATGGACCACCTCTGGGGTACAGTTACGGTCCACCTTTATATGACTATAATAGTTATAAAATAATTATTATTTGTCATTTGTCTTGCCTTTTTGAACAGTAAAATTTATTTATATAAAATCAGAAACTAATCAAAATCATTTCAATTACCATTTTAAGATAGAGAACACACAAAAAAGTCCTATTAGCATTATCAAGGATATTAATTTTACGGTCTCTAGAATAGAATGCAAATCGAAATATTCGTTTTCAATTGCTGAAATTTTATTGTTTCAATCATACACCTTTTTCAATGATAATTTGGATAGCTGTTTTGAATATAGTTATTTCTTAACTTTCAGGAAATAGCATTTTTTCTGCGTCCTTTTCTAATAATGTTCTTTGGAAAATTAATGTAGTAATCAAAAAGTGAGATCACGTAGAAAAAGTAAACTTTCTGTTAGATGCATTTCTTTTTTTTATATTTTGATTATGTTCATAGGATCACTGACTATAAGACTATCTTACTAAAAACGCGTTTTATTTTCCTTCCTTCTAGTCTACATAAGACTTACAATTTTTAAGTAACAAAACAATGAAAGTTCAATAAACAGTCTATTTAAGTTTTGTTTCGATATTTTTTTTGGAAATTTCATAAATAAATTACCCATCCCATTAAGAAACAGGAAACAATATGAAGTTTGGGTGGACCGAAACTGTACCTCGGCCCCGGACCATAACTGTAAAGTGCTATGGCCATAACTGTACTCCCATACAAGCTTTGAGACAGTAGTAGTACACCATATTTAAGCCTTACGAAAATAATAATCGTTGTAATATCCACATAAATAGATACTAGAACATCTCTTCTATTAGACAAAATGATAAGAAAGCACATTAAAATTGAATAAGTAAACAAACTTCAAGATTTAAAAAAAGCTGAACTTAACAAAAGTGATAAGAAATTAACAATTTTAATCAGCTTCGCGCCTGATATATTTAGATCACCCGTGGCTTTTCAAATTTATATTTTCTATTAGTAATTTAGATGTTAAATTATAGCATATTAGTTCTAGCATATGTTTCTTGTAGTTTACTTTCAGTTAATTTCCGTAAGAGCTCCAAAACATGCGTTTTTGTCTTAAGTGGACCGTAACTCCCCCCTGGTCGGAAACTGTCTAATCTACCCTTTGTTATTACAGGAAAGTGTGGATAGAGTACATCTGCTGGTACATAATATAGTGCCCCCATTCCTTGACGGTAGGATTGTGTTCACAAAACAACCGGAGCCAGTTATTCCAGTAAGTAACTTTTACATTTGACCTAAATTGTATAAACAGAAAAACATTACATTTATTTTTTTAAAATTGTTAATTGAATTTCATTACAATTTTTCGTAAGTGATTTTTTTAAACACAAAGGATGTTACAAAAAATCTAACGGAGAAAAGAAAATTATCATAACAACTAAATTTGAAGTCCATATCGATTCCTTTACTTTAATCGATGTTTTTAAATTCCTTACATCACTAATATACTACATTTGATAGATGTCAAATGTTACCTATTAAAATCGCTATACTCTAATATTAACGTCTAAGGAAATTGCTATAATAAAAATTTCTAAGAATTAGTATTTTTAGCGTAAATATGTAGTTCTTATCTCTAAAATTAATACTAACTTTAAGGTAAAAGACCCGACATCAGATATGGCGATCAACGCACGGAAAGGTTCTGCGTTAGTTAAAGCGTTCAGAGAACAGAAGGAGAGGAAGAGAGCGCAGAAGAAACACTGGAAATTAGAAGGCACTAAAATAGGTAAGTACTCATACTATCTATATCAAAGTACAATCGAGGAATCTGTCGGTGTGCCTTAATAGATATAGACATTGGAACATTTTGTATATGAGACGAGGAACAATCTATACTTCTATATATATACTTATATACTTATACTATTATAATAAAGCGTAAACACACACTTCTTTGTTGCCTAAGATCTCAGCAATTACAGCATATTTTTGAATAATTCTTTTTTTAATAAAAAGCCCTACACTTACGTCATGCTTTAGGCTATATATTTTCACGCAATTAAACTTAGGGGTTTAATATTTTGGATAAAAACCCTAATGTGGGAAAGAGACCATAAGTTGCTGCCAACATCAAGAAAGAAAGATTGCTAAGGTTCGTCATGTCATTTTGACATTTGCTATTGATAATTTGACAAATGTAAACAATAAAATAAAAAAAATATAGTTTCATGCGGATGAAGCTGCAAGGGAACAGCTAGTAACCCATATGCAGCTTTTAAATGTTTGCACCAAAAAAAGTTCAGTCAGTAATACTCAATTAATTGTTTTTTATTATTATCCAATTTGCGCAACTCTTTGTTACCTAATTGGTTATTTGTAAGGATTTTTTTCTGAAAGTGGAATACCGCGGATTTTCGCGACTGTACGCGTAGTTAAATAAAATTAAATACTTTATTGCCTTCTGATATGTTTTTTATATAGGTCAATGAAAGATTATAATCGGTTTTTTGACCGACTTCCCAAAAGAAGGAGGTACTCAATTCGTCTGTATGTTTTTTTTTATGTGTGTTATGTAGTTTTATGTTTATCGAGGACAAAAAAAAATATGATATTGTTATTTAAAGTGTGATTTTATTAATTTATATTTTTTACAGGTAACATAATGGGCATACAAAAGGAGCAAGAAGAGATAGAAGACGGACCAACCAGACAGGCGTACAAATATGCTGAACATATGGATAAAGGTAACATTTTCATACATAAAACACAGTAAAATCCATACTTGCTTGTTATATTAAATGTGATACTGTTTGCAGAAGGTCAGGAGCCGGAGTCGAAGTCAGATTTCGTGAAGAAGAAGACGATAGGCGAGCAGCGGCGCTACCTGCCCGTGTTCGCGGTGCGCGAGGACCTCATGCAGGTCATCAGGGAGAACAGTGTCATTATTATTGTCGGTGAGTCCCATACATGTCATACCAGGCCAATATTATCTATGCAATCATACTAATATTATAAATACAAAAGTTTAGATGGATGGATGGACGTTTAGGTTTGTAGCCTCAACTGATAAACGGATCTGGGTTGAATTTGGCATAATTGTAGAACATAGCCTGGAAGAACACATAGGTTACTTGCTTTTGTTTATTTTTAATTCCACGCGGACGGAGTTTCGGGCAAAAGCTAGTTAAGTAGTCTGATGAGCGTGCGGGCCGGAGGCATAATACGAGTTTTCTTCTTTTTTTCAACCCTTTTCGTAGAAAAACATGGGTTAGAAAAGTGAATTTAGCGGGGGATAGAAAGCATAGGTAAAATATCCTCATTTTGGTCTTCGTCTCCTCCGCTTTGTCTGCTTCTGTTCGTTGCCCCATACGTAGTGGTCGCATCACTATTTATGTGTATTCCGATAGCCGTTTTTTTCTTTTGTCATCTTCTATTTCAATACTAATATAAAGTGGAAACATTTGTATTTCTGTATTTGTACGTATTGGAATAACTTAAAAAACTAGTGGACAGATTTACATTTCTATCACCATTAAAAAGCTACGTTATCACCGAGTAACATAGGCTATGTTGTTTACTATATATTATTTCCATAAGAAGGAAGTTGCTCGCAACTGTTAGTATTGTTTGAATAAGAGAACAATGTATGTGTGTACGTGTGCAGGCGAGACGGGCAGCGGCAAGACGACGCAGCTGACGCAGTACCTGCACGAGGAGGGCTACGGCGCGCGCGGCGCGGTGGGCTGCACGCAGCCGCGCCGCGTCGCCGCCATGGCCGTGGCCAAGCGCGTCGCCGACGAGATGGGCTGCAAGCTCGGTACACGTCCGGCTCGGAGGACCATATAGCCTTCACTAGGACAATCGGGGAATCTAACGGTGTTCCAGTTAAAAAGATACTAATCGTTTGAACATTTTAAAAATAGTATCTCTTCGTTTGCATTCACTGCTATATAATTATGTTAGAGACGGAGTTTGTCTCGTTGCAATGAAGAAGGTATTTTTTCCTGTAGTGAAACACCGCGGATTTTCGCGACTGTATATCCGACTTGAAGGACCAAACATATATTTATCTAAATCAATAGCTATGTAAATTATATTTGAATTGCAAATTTTACAAGACAACTTCAAACATTGATACGATTAATTACATGTCAAATGAACATACGTTATTTTCAAGTTCATACAGAAATTGGTATCTATTAAATTAATTTAAAAAAAAAAAAAAAAAAAAAAAAAAAAAAAAAAAAAAAAAAAAAAAAAAAAAAAAAAAAAAAAAAAAAAAAAAAAAAAAAAAAAAAAAAAAAAAAAAAAAAAAAAAAAAAAAAAAAAAAAAAAAAAAAAAAAAAAAAAAAAAAAAAAAAAAAAAAAAAAAAAAAAAAAAAAAAAAAAAAAAAAAAAACGAAATGCAGTACAATATTTAAAAGGAACAATTCAAAAATATTAATCGATTATCCTAAGCGGGTCTACTAACGAACAAGTCTGTAGCCTATAGCAGGTCTTTTAAGCGATTAGGCGATAGCCGGTCTACTAATGAACTAGTTTGTAACCTATAGCCAGTCTATTAAGCGATTATCCTAAGCGGGTCTACTAACGAACAAGTCTGTAGCCTATAGCAGGTCTTTTAAGCGATTAGGCGATAGCCGGTCTACTAATGAACTAGTTTGTAACCTATAGCCAGTCTATTAAGCGATTATCCTAAGCGGGTCTACTAACGAACAAGTCTGTAGCCTATAGCAGGTCTTTTAAGCGATTAGGCGATAGCCGGTCTACTAAGCGACTGGCCTGTAGCCGGTCTACATAGAACTAGGCTGTAACCTATAGCCAGTCTATTAAGCGATTATCCTAAGCGGGTCTACTAACGAACAAGTCTGTAGCCTATAGTAGGCTTATTTAGTGATTAGATTATGGCCGGTCTACTAATGAACTAGTTTGTAACCTATAGCCAGTCTATTAAGCGATTATCCTAAGCGGGTCTACTAACGAACAAGTCTGTAGCCTATAGCAGGTCTTTTAAGCGATTAGGCGATAGCCGGTCTACTAATGAACTAGTTTGTAACCTATAGCAGGTCTTTTAAGCGATTAGGCGATAGCCGGTCTACTAATGAACTAGTTTGTAACCTATAGCAGGTCTTTTAAGCGATTAGGCGATAGCCGGTCTACTAAGCGACTGGCCTGTAGCCGGTCTACATAGAACTAGGCTGTAACCTATAGCAGGTCTTTTAAGCGATTAGGCGATAGCCGGTCTACTAATGAACTAGTTTGTAACCTATAGCCAGTCTATTAAGCGATTATCCTAAGCGGGTCTACTAACGAACAAGTCTGTAGCCTATAGCAGGTCTTTTAAGCGATTAGGCGATAGCCGGTCTACTAATGAACTAGTGTGTAACCTATAGCCAGTCTATTAAGCGATTATCCTAAGCGGGTCTACTAACGAACAAGTCTGTAGCCTATAGCAGGTCTTTTAAGCAATTTGGTTATGGTCGGTCTATTAAGCGATTATATGTGTGTGTAAAAAACTACTGAAGTTATATATTTCTTTGAATATTTGGTAAAATGTGAAAAGTAATACCAACAAAAACAAACAAGACGATATTTGATAAAATTTGCAGATAGTGTGATGTTCCACGAATTTTAATATTAATACAATATTATTTTATTGCATAATCGGTAATTACATTGTTATGCGCTGATAATGGTCGGGTATTAACCATATCTAGAAAGCAGTATAAATGTCTTATAAAACATGCACTTTTCACGTATATATTATGTTCTAGATATCTAGCATAAAGATCTAGATCCTGCCCTCGTTTTGTAAGCCCTAGACTTTGTTACAGGTTTTATGGATTAAAAAAACACTTTTATCGATTACGTAATCAATTTATTAATACAAAAATGCTTCCATATAAATAGAACATTGAAATCTTATACGTACACTCTCACAACAATCGGAAATATCTCGTTATCAACATTATAAATTAGCAATACTTAGCAATACTCGACACACGATCGACTATGAAAAACTGATGCAGTTTAATCCAAGGAAGGTTCTGGAATATGCGAGTTTCTTCATAGTCAAATCTAAAATCACTCCTACATCAAAACAGTCTTTTTAATCAGAAACAATGATAAATAGATTTTTATTTCGATAGACTTTACATATCAACTAAACTATAAGATAAACATTTATCCATATTTGTTAACAAGAATATCAAATTCACAGAATCATTAGTCGTCTTATTAAATGTCAGGAATGTAATTTTCTATTCGTAAATTTTTAATCTAATCAAAATTAAAGCTCTATATAAAGAATTTAAATACAATCCAAATGTTCCATATCTTCTATGTTAAAACCTTTTTATCTGTGATTGAGCGTAGAATCTAAAGTACACTGAATTATGAAAAAAAAAAACGAAATGCAGTACAATATTTAAAAGGAACAATTCAAAAATATTAATCAATTATGGCAGTTTGGAGCCCTTTTTTAACAGAAATCTATCGTAGAAACAGTTTTAAAATTATTAAAGATCAGTATAAGGTCTTATAATATCAAAAGTTGAAAGGACCAAGTTGCAATTTATATTTCGATTCGAAACAAACAATTATAACAATCGATTTTGATCAAAATTAGAGCTTCTAAAACATTTTAAGTTGTAGTAAAGTGACAAAACATTGAGAGCTGATACAGATTATATCACTCGATGTTAACTCGGTCCTATCGGTAAAAAAATCGATTTAAACCGATTCAATCACTCCCGGTGATGGAATAAAAAAAACAATTTATACATTGTCTATGTTCCGGGGTGACCAGAAGCAGGCGTAGCACGAGCCAGCGGCGGTGCCGCTGGATGGCAACACTCAGACAGACTTTGCCTTTGCCCTGGCGTTGCTTTGACTTACGAGCATTACGCCCATATTCATGCCAATGTTGCCCCATTTCAGCGACTCGCTTATCTGTAACAAAGAGGATTTGATGTTAAAGTTTTTGTTGTGTGCTGGCTGAAAACAAAAGTACAAATATATTTTTTTATGTTCGTGCGGTTTGAATTTTTTTTAAGAAATTATTATAATAACAATTAAATTCCAAACTCGAGGAATTTATTTTTTGTATTCAACACAAACCTTACAAAATTCGCACACAAAAACGTTAATAAAATGATTTTTGCTTTGGCCATGACTTTTTTGTTAAAATATATTGTATCTTGTTGATCACATAGCTTTTTACAATAGGATCAAGCAACAATAAAAAAATCTATTGTGCAATTTATTATAAAATATTTATATTAATCAAAAGTAACCTTTTTACTATATTGCTAAAGTATACTGGAAAAATCCCAGGAGGTTAATAACAGATAAAAATTATGAGAATTATTGCCATTATAGTTTTATTAATAAATCGTTTTATCGAAGACGTTCATTAACAAATGAATTTCAAACATTTTTAATACGATATGTATCTTTCGTACTGGACTCAATTAACCCAATTTATCTCTGACCTTGCGTCGGGGGTCAAAATGAAGTGTGAATTATTTATAGACGAACACGCTTCTTAGAAGTGATAAGATAATTATGTTTATTAATAACAATGAGTGCAAAGTTCCTGAGGAATTGTTGTAAATGTTATTCTAAGGACAATACGTATAATGTAATAATTATCTAAAAAATCAACCGCCAACAAAAACCATCCGCGAGAGTAAAGAATATGGAATTAAGAACGTTTACCAGATTTTTTAAAAAATAAATAAAAAAAAACACCAATAAAATAGGACAATAATGTCTGCACCGGTCTGTCTGTCTGAAGCTATTAATTTAAATAAATAATAACGGACCTTTAAAATACTTAAAAACTCCGTTTGTGTACAATAAGGTTAACAATATCGAATTAATTACATTTGCCGAATTTTTCTCACGATATTTGAGCAAGTTTCTTACAAAATATCTTTATTTAACGACATTTTAAACTCAAACTGTACAAACACATTTAATATCAAGGTAACGACGAACTGGTTTTGATAAAAGTACTTAAGTACTGGCAGTCAACACTTTAATGTAGTATTTTTTTTTGTAGAAGCCGTTTATGGATATAGTTCGTATTTTGCATTCCCTACCATAAAATTAAATGCCATATTATTTATTTTTGCTTGGCCGTAGCTAAGAGGGATAGAGGGGACAGCTCCCCTCCCCCTTACAGATTTGGACAAATAGATGTAAAAATTACTTTGAATAAGACCATATTAATGGTAGCCCCCCCCCCCCCCTGTGACCTATCCAATAGACTCGACTAAATACATTGCTGTCCGTAAGGTTATATAAATAACATTTTATTTACATAATCTTCGTCTATTTGCGGGCACATATTTCTAATTACAAATCATAAATGCAAAGAACGGCACAAGTTTTAAAACAGATTTCTCATATCAGTTAAGAATGAAATTCCGATGTGTAAGCCTAAGTCACGTTTTGTAGGTGCCGTCTCGACACGTGAGTATAGAGTAGTTAGCAATAGAGAGACACACAATAGAATACACAGTAGGACAACATTAAACCTCTGAACTTGGGGTACTCGTTTTAAAAGAAAAACCTCACCGGTATTGTAAAGGTAGCCGGCAGATTGGGTCCATAGCGCCGCTACGACCATCAAAAGATGATGATCATAGGTGTTTTCGACGTCGTTAAGCTGATCTGTAACAAAATTTCTACGTTGTGCGATCTCTGTTTTTTTCTACTCTTCAGTCCAACTGTCGTCCCATGCAATGACTCCCACGATGCCAGTTGTCGACGTCCCCCAAAGTTCTCAGTTTGTAATGAACAAGCCCCACTTTCATACATTTAACTTCATACAATAGCGGAAACGGTAACAAAAAGCTCGAAAAATAAGCAACTTTCGAAAATTATGAGTTTAAAAATCGAATGTTTACGTAACATTGTCATTACAAATTCATTGTTTTTTAAAATACAATTTCTATACTGCCAGTATTCGTGTTTACATTATTATTTAAAAAATACATGAAGCACGAATAGTTGAAGTACATTGAGTTAATGCTCTTGTAAGGACAGTTTAAATAATGATGTGAACGACATGCAATGGTTTAAACAATGCAAACGTAAATTTTAAAACAGAAAACATGAAAATAATCGTGCATTTTTGAATCAAATTATCCGAAGAACGTTCTAGAAATTAAGTTGTCTTTACCTGTCTCATGCGAGCTTCTTGCGGCGTCTCCCCATAGCGGCACCAATGGACAAAGTGTAGGGTGTTGTGCCAATTCCTCTCGAATCTGGATTTAGTGGCCATGTCAAGCTGCAATCAGGAGAAGCTCCTTAGTGGTGGTTCCACTGTCACTTTCCAAAAAACGAAAGCCCCATGAGGCTATCTGAAATGAGAGGTTTCCAATTCGATCGTTGACCTACTGAGGGAAGGCTAAGAGTTTCAAAAGACGAAAGACCTATTACGCGATTACGAAACGCAACACGATAAGAATGTCTATTCGAGGATTTGCAATTATGTTAATGTAAGCAAAGATATTAGAATATTGGAATTGCAAAGTTTCAAAGACAGTATCTAATAAATAAATCAGAAAAACGTCCAGACAATAGTTATATGAAGCAATGCATTTGCATAATAATCGAGGTCGTCCGCTAAACCAATCGTTTATACTAAACAATTCAAAGGACTAGAATGTGCGCGGAAGAAAGAAATGTTTATCAAACAATGTAGTTTGCACTATTGGGGTATTGCAATCTTAAATCCGTTACGTTAACTAGTTATCGACATGTCTCGCTTTCTATGTTGAAATTAAACAGCTATTATTTGTTTCTGGAAATTTCGAAAGAATACGTAATGTATTTTGATTTTGTAATACAGAATAATATTTTGTTATACCCGCAATTACGTGTATAGGGAATTTATGGTATAGATCGATAAGAATTGGAAACTTTTCGCTAATTTTCTTTAAATTTACCTTTGCCCTTATGTCTTTTTCGCTATTAGGGGTCTCCTGTTTGTCGTCCACGTTGTTGATACGTATGACGGAGTCTTTCTTCCAGAAGGCACCCAGAGTTGTCTTGATCACACGTTTGCGCACACCTTTCTGTTGCACCGTGTACACCTCTATCTGTTCCGGGTTCTTTGTTTTTTCTGTTAAATAAGAGAAAAACATAATTTTATTTAGAATGCAACAAAAAATAAATTATTTAATATTATGTTTACCAACTGAATAGGTTGCGATATATTTAGAGAAATTTTCTTAGGCCGGGTCACGGCTGTTAGTAATCGGTTAGCTATTTATTGCTCTTAACTCATTAAAAGGCGCGAACGAGCACGCCGTCGCGTACGCCACATGAATAACATAATGTTATTCACATTGCAAATGACCGCAACAGCGTGCGAGCAAGCTCGAGTCGAAGTTATTTAGTTGCTCAGTGTTGCAGTACGCCCCCGCGTCAACGTACGTTATCGCACAGATGCGATAAATTACGATGACTCAAGGCTACCTGCATAGGAATGTAGTTTTACCGCCACCAACACGTACCTTTACCCTTCTTCCACATTGCGATGGCGTACATGTGGTAGTCCGGAGTAATCGCGGAGTCCGGCGGCAGCGGGTCCTCCGCTCGCACCTCCAGCACGAAGCCAGTTTCGAGCACGGCGCAGAGGATATTTTGTTCATCGTGCTTGAACCACTTGGTCTCCCGGAGCTTGTGAATAGCCACCGATGAGCCGAAGCGCGGCTTCTTCGGCGCGAACAGTGCCTGGGCCTGGCTGCCGAAGCGAGACAAGAGCCCCTTCACCGTCGGCTGCGCCGCGAGGCTCTTCTCTGGCGGCTTTATCTGCTGGAAGCTCCGGCAAGTCACGAACCTCGCTTCCATTGAACCCTGCTCTCTTGAATTCTCAAAACGATCCCACCGCGTACACAAAGTAAAGGTTTTTAGGGGTGGTGGTAATACGTTTGTATACTCTCACTGTGTAGAAATCGCGTTAGAACACTTTCACAATTGATTGCGCGTGGCTTCTGAGTTACGGGAACGTCCAACTATACTGCGGCACCGGTACATTAAACGGCGCGCGCGTGGCGCTCGGCGGTTTTATACGAGCGCGGGGGGGACGGGGCGGGCGGGACGCGCCGCCGCTCACGTCGCACCCTACTAGTGAAGAGCGGAATTATGTCGATATTTACAGTTTTGATCAACACCTCTAATTGAGAGCCAACAAATGTCGTTGGTTCCCATGTCCAAGCGACCTTTAACAACAAATCATTTTTTACTCATAAAAGTTTTTAACGGTGGCAGTTGTATAGTAGATACTATGTGTGAATTACGGCCATTAAGAATTAAAATTAAGTATTGTAATTAAAATTTCACATCTTACTTTTATTTGACTAATGATATTAATGCTGGAGTGTTGGTTGAAGCACTTTGATATATCGATAAAATAACAAACGATGTTGCCCTACACTACGAAATGCACTGAATCTGACCTCTCTCGCCACACCTCCTCAAACTTCCCTCCCCCCGCCGCGTGCCGCACGCTTCCCCCGCGCATCGCTGGCGCCAACCGGTCGTACTTTGTATATTTTTTAATTTTGTAATAAAAACCCAACTTCACGAATGTTAATTACGAATTGAATAATACATTTTTTTTTGTTTTAAAAGTTCTTTCTAGAATTCTTGATGCATTTATCGATGTAATTTTGTGATAAACAAAATACCGGCCATGCTGCGTCCCTCCCCTGCGAGCCTCAAATTTGCATCTTGTTTTGTTTTTAAATATACTTTGTTTGACGCAAAGGGATGCGTAAAAACTTCGGATTTGCTCGGGATTTACATCCTGTTATACAGACTGTCTAGTTATCGTTTTAAATCAATAAACGTGAAGGGCAAGATAAAGGTCACGATGTAAGTCTGTTGCGTTTATATTGTTTATTTGTATATTTGAATTATTTTTGTTAGAATCTAGTCTCAAAAATGTAATTGAAATTATTCTTATAAGTCAGTCATTACTTTATGTTTTTTTTAACTTGCATGACGAAGCACTAAGTTCTAAAGCTTTGGAACATAATACTAGGATTCAAATCCCCTGTATTTTTAGGCTGAAAGTACTAAAATCACAAAAAATGTTTGGTCTAATATTATGAAGACGCAATTCCCTGTCAAAGTTTATTTATTTAAAAAATCTGAAACCATAAATATAAAATTGATTCATTATAAGCTACTAATTTATGTATTTTGTTTTTTTACTATTTATTTCCGAATAGCGTTGCGTCGGAAGTTATGTTGTTGACCTCAAAACATTTCTGCGATGGCCTTCGGTAGACATGCTTTTGTCTTTACTCACAACCGATGATGTGTGACTCGACGTACAGTCGCCGACACAAGTGTAACGAAACGGTAATTTCTATGTTAACAGTAGAATGCATTCCCGTTATCAAAACGTTATCATTATTCTAAATATAACAATAAAATAGCCGCACCAGAAATATAAAGCGTATTGCAGAAAAATATGGAAATGCTTTCCTTTGTGCGCATTAGAAATTGTAATGAAGAGGAAGATTGAAACGCTCCCAGACCACGATTTTTATATTGTTTTGCTCCTTGCGTTTTCCTTTCTTAAATTATTTTTCTTTTGTAATTCCTTATTTATTAAGAAATTCCTTTTCTATACTTCTATACTATTATAATAAAGCGTAAACACACACTTCTTTGTTGCCTAAGATGTCAGCAATTACAGCATATTTTTGAATAATCCTTTTTTTAATAAAAACCCCAAAACTTACATCAGGCTTTAGGCTATATATTTTCACGCCATTAAACTTAGGGGGTAAATATTTTGGATAAAAACCCTAATGTGGGAAAGAGACCATAAGTTGCTGCCAACGTCAAGAAAGATTGCTAAGGTTTGTCATCATATCATGTCATTTTGACATTTGCTATTGATAATTTGACAAATGTAAACAATAAAACGATTTTTTTATAATTTTATGCGGATGAAGTCGCAAGGGAACAGCTAGTATTAATTAAGAAAGTAGATTACCAATTTTTCTTTTTAACATTTTTTTAATCAGAGTAAAAAGGACACGTGGTTATTTTTTAATCTCTAATATTATCAATTCGATAAAAGTATAAGGTTTCCCAATTATTTTCTGTCCTTCATATATTTATTTTATCTTGGATTACAATTAGTAGGATTAATACTTAATCATGCACTTCCTAGTTTTAAATCATGAAATAAGTTGATTTAAGGATTAATTTAAAAAGTTAAAGCATTTTTATATTTTATTGTAATCAAATTTTCTTACGATTAAAGAAAGTTTCCTTTGGAATGCGATCATGTTGATAAAATTAAATTGATTTATTTTAAATCCGAGATTAATGTCTGAAATTTCGATAGCAGGTAGATACAAAACTTATATACTTTAAAGATAACAAGTGTGTCTTATGCTGAATTTCTTTACATATAAATGTCTTTCTCCATATCTAATACCAGTCTTACAGGCTTAAACGGTTTCCAACAACATTAATGTAAATTGTCACCAATGTCAGCTGCTACATTTCTTTTCAATTTCATACATTGGTACACACTAATGAAATAAGCTTTGAGGATTTTTTTCACAGAATAAATCTGAATCTAAATCTAAAAGTCCAAGTTTCATATCATCGACAAGTGTTGTGTTTTTTGGTTAATTCTAAGGCTAGCCGTATGCCGTATTTGTAACTAACTGTTCGCGTGCGGATTCATCCGCGAGAAATTATAAAAACTTTATTTTATTGTTTACATTTGTCAAATGATCAATAGCAAATGTCAAAATGACATGACATGACAAACCTTAGCAATCTTTCTTTCTTTATGTTGGCAGCAACTTATGGTCTCTTTCCCACATTAGGCTTTTTATGCAAAATATTTACCCCCTAAGTTTAATGACGTGAAAATATATAGCCCAAAGTATGACGTAAGTGTGGGGCTTTTTATTAAAAAAAAATGAAATGCTGACATCTTAGGTAACAAACAAGTGTATGTTTACGCTTTATTATAATAGTATAGATTGGCTATTCTATTGGATAAGGAATCGGGTACAGAAGTTGCCAAATATAACTCGTCATTTTGTCAACTAATTCGTTCGATATAATTTTTAGTGTCAACGATGTGCTTAGGCAAATTACAAAGAATGTTTTTAGGTAACATATCTATCGCTCTTGGTATAAAATTTCATTGCAGCAACAGATTATTCTAATCTCACGCCTTACTTTCCTTTCTATTACCCTTGTTCTTGATATGTCATGGTGTATTTAAAGTGCTCTTGCTGTATGTTTACCCACTTTCCTTTGCTGGCCGTTATATCTTACATTTAAATGTCTGGTAGTCCAGATACTCTAGTTTTTAAGTTTATTACGGTAACGGATGTTGCTTTTCGACTTATTGCGTTAAAACATGACAACTTGTAACTGCGCACAATTTTATATATATTTTTTTCTTATAATAAATAAATAAAATAAAAAAAACTTATGCATGCTGCAAAAATAAAAAAATAAATGTCTTTGTTATTGCTAACAAAATGGTCCATAATTATATGATAGTATTTCGTTATGAAAATCGATATGTAACATTTAAAAAATATAAAACTTGTCTTGCCAACTGTACATGAACATTTTGCTTCAAGTGTTTATCGGAAATTAAGAGTCATTGAAAATGATGCATTATTATATTGCAAAGAAAACTTCATATAAGTTTATTTTTTGTAGATTTTGCTAAATATGATTATAATGATATTTACACAATTTGTTAATGGTGTTTACAAAAATAAAATCATAAAGCCAGTAATCAATTTAAAAATATTTATCAATTTGTTGTTCTAGTGTATACTAAAATGTGTAATGTATCTGAATTAATGTGTCACATTTCGCGTATTGCTTATTTACTATACCCATATACGCTTTATTATATTAGTATAGAAAAAATATGACGAATATTCAGTCTCTCAATTTCTTGATAGTTGAAACTCAGCTTTGCTATATATTGTTATATTTTCATGTAAATATCTGCGTCATAAAAAGCCGATTGCAGTTTTATCTTGCGATATAAAGATTAGCTCAAAAGCATGTATTCACTGTTTCGATCAATAATAACTTGTTTGACTTTTAAGCTGTGACATTATAGAACAAAAACTAGTGCGTTTACCCCATTTATGTATAATTTTATTTATATTATTTTAATTGAGAAAATCCATCAAGATTCAACATTTTACTTATCCGTTAGTATGTTTTTCCCTCTACTACATTAATGAAGAATTTTCTGTTATGTAGTATACTCTTGTCAAAATAACATTTTTCTATAAATAATAATGTTGAAGAATCCTTGAATTTTAAAATTGGTACATTGACATACGTTTACGTAAAGATCAATAGAAAGGAAGGTTGAATTACTATTTTTAAATCATAGTGTTGTGGGGAAATAAAATGTAGCTACCGTTTTCAGTTTATTCCTTGCTTACGTCTATTATTAATTGTTTGAGAATTATTTTTTAAGACGCACAAGAGCCAGTTACCAGTGCATCGACCTGATCACATTTTAAAAGTTCTGAATTAAATATCTATACTCTTATCAACATATGCAATAAACTAATTGATTGATTTAAAAAAAGTATGTTAATCACATTTAAAAAAAGTCTAGAACTTTATCAATAGATTTTTTTGTGAGAAGTAGGGTATCTGTATTAAAAGAACATTAATCTTTGACGTATTATCCTGGTTAACGATGTCGTTTGGTGATCGTAGTTTAGATGACAAAGTTGCCACTACCAATGAGCATCCGGGTTCTTTTCCTAGTCAATTGAACTACTTTTTTTTATTTCTTATCAATAAAGTCTTGAATCAGAGATTTATCGCGATAGTCCATGACATATTTACCTACAAATAAATTCATCGAATTGATTTATAACTGTCTACTCATTTCCTACGGAAAATACATCGTAAACATTTCCCAATCTTGATCATACTTTGACTTCACAAAGACACGTGTACAAGATACATTCTTATCTCTGTCCTTCTTAAAGAAAAGAACAGAGATGTAACTATGTTTCTGTATATCTTTTGACAGTGGGATCCCACGGATCCTGATTAAACTCAACTAGTTTGGGAACATATCACTGGGTACAGTATGAGATTCTATTAACACACTAAACATGAGTGTCAACTAGTTTCATATACTTCCAATGTATGTTTTGTGCAACTTCAATTAGTCACGTAATGGCCTTGCAGGTTTTGTTTATTTTTCGACACGTATAAATGACTGAGGTCTTAGTAATTACGATATCTGCATTTTCTATTTACAATTAAGTTAATACAGCAGCAATCTTCTTGTAAATTTAAATCATATTCTATAACATCAATAGAATTCGAAAAACAAACCCATTATTTGCTCAGGATAGACATTACCTACCTCCACAAAGTCCGGACTCCATACAATGCAGATATCCCGCCCACGGACTACCCACGAAGTGACTGCAATTGTCTGGATTGCACATTTTGTTGTTGTTTTTATAAGCATTTGGAATTCACATTCCCAATACGGTGAGACAGCTGCAAGTTGTAAATCATATTTTTATTTTCTGGACTGAAATATGCTGTTTTTATGATTATTACAATCAATTAGTATTGTAGCCTTGAATCTAATTACTAATCGTCTAATCAAAATGTTAAGAATTATATCAGATCTCAATTATTCTAGATCTGTGCTTAATACTAATGAATAATCTTTATTGAATTTTTCATTCAATTCAATCTTCTCAAATTGAGTTGTTTCTTTTAGTTCTTATACTGATGCTGTTTTGTATTTTACTCATTGAATGAACTGAATAACTAAAGGAAAATCCTTGATAGCTATCAGTGAGATTACTCTGATCTCTAAGCGGGCTGTAAGGAAAGTTACCGGGCGACTTTGTGTCGGGCCGGAGACCGACCATCAATCATACCTGATAAATGTGACACAGTAATTGAAGATAAGGATTTGTGAATTGCTTCAGCGGCGCACTACACATCCTTAGATGAATTTGTTTTTTCCTCTGCAATCTAGCTCGGTATTCTATCTGTTTGTTCGATATTTTTCTTGGTATAGATGACTTGTTTATAAGTAACGTATCAACTCAACAATTACAGTACAATTAGAAATGAATCATTTAGTTAACCATATATTTGTACTTTTTACCATCTTCAGAATGCAGTAACATGTTAGTTAAGTTGAATATATCTTTGTTAAGTAGATTGGCTTCTATTTCTCTTTTAACGACATCATCACCAAGAAGAAGCCCATCGTTAACCACTCAGTAAAGGGTTAATTTATCTCTAGGGTTACCTAGATAGACACTGGAAATATTCCTATTTTGTTTTCCTCAACCCTACTACTGTTATCGTTAATGTAAGACAACATACATCGATGTATTATAAAGTTGTAATCTGTGTCTTATTATTATACATATTTTGCTTTCGATTTCAATCCGACGTATTGTTTGACTGCATTCTCTTATCTATCGTGTTCGCCTTTCACTTTGTACTCCTTCGTATCAAGCCCTTAATTTGTTTATTCATCGCTAAGTACTTGTTTACTTTATTCTAGGAAAATTACTTATGACACCACACTGTTTTCTTTACACGTTATCTTAAATGTAATAAGTGGAATGTTTGAAATGTTTTTAGAACCTCCATTATGAGACATATTATTCGAATACCAGTCTTTTTAAAGAAGTAAGAACAGCTTATGGAGCTTTTTTTATTTGCGTATTACAATTTACAACTTTAGTTTTAAAATTTTCCATAAACGTCAATTCGAATGCGGGAATACATACCTCAACAAACTGTTTTTTAATTATCTTATCGCGTAAAACAACTTGATATTTGATAAGATTCTAACAGCATCTGTTAAGGAACTGATCTCTATAGATCATCTAATATGATATATCAGGTTACTTCAGGCTATCAAAGATGACGCAAGTATGTTGTAATGTAGATAAGATGATTGTAAGATGCATTTGTTAGTCTGTCCCTTCTGCTCTTTGGGAAAATAGAGACAACAATATTTTTGAATTGGTCATAGGGGTACACTACAAGTTTTTTTTAATGGAAACGAAAGTCTACTGCAGGGTATAGGCATACCCAATTTCCATAGTACAACGTGGTGTATTCAGTTCTATCACAGCTAATAGATAGATTTCCAAAAATCCCTTGGTTGTCCGATTTTGATGATTCTTGCATAGAGATGGGGAATGGAAACTACTTTTGACCGACTTGCCAAAAGAAGGAGGTACTCAATTCGTCTGTATGTTTTTTTTTGTTTGTATTGATCATTCCTTGAGATATTACCATTATATTTTAATAGTGTTTAGTTTTTACGCCTTGATAAATTATTTAAACTAAATAACTGAATTAAATTATTTCATACTTAATTGTACGTCATGTTTGTTCCGAAATGCGTGTGAAACGTTAGCGATTAGCTTGTTTGAGGTGACCTAAAATAATTAATTCCGTCATCACAACGGTAGCACGTACACTAATGAAGGTTAAATAGTTCAGATAAGTATTTTTTAGTCTGTTAACTTATGTTTTAACGTTTTTTCTTCATTTGGTAATGTTTGGCATTTAATATTGATTTCACTGTGTTTTTATCTTGTCTCAAGGTAATTAAGTAAGGGTGGAAATATAGATGCCAGTCAAATGGAACAGTAGCTTGCATACAAGTGTAGTCAGCTACTAGCATGTGTATTGCCGCCTTAAAATGTACTTTTTCACTAGATTAATAAACAAGTGGTATGCTATAACATATAACATTTCGTAATAGAAATTACTTGTATTTTCCTCTTGTTATCTAAATGTAATGTTTGTGTAATTTAAGAATCAAAGACGCGTATATCTTATTGATTTCATAAGTTAATTATGAGTCACACTAAGATAACAGTACATTTGCAACAGATTTGTAAATATTGTGTCCACTAAGATACTTTTATGACTTATACTGCATACTGAACAAGATAGAAGTATAGACCTTAACACGCTTCTATTCATAAACATTTTATTTTTTTTTTATCTATTTTTAAAGACGAAATCCCAAATTGTTTTGTAAAAATCTTCAAAGATGACGTAGTATTTCGTACTGCGTACAAAATTCGTGAGCTCTGTCACGTAAGCCCTGCGAACTTGTAGCCCTTTAGTTTGCTATTCTAAAATGAATCTTAAAAGAATGTTGAATGGTGTAATTTGGAATACACTTTGATTTGTATTGATTAAGGCTAGGAAGTAACTGCGTTGTGTATTTGAACGAAACATGTGATGGATAGATCTGACAGTTTTAGCCTTCCAGTAACTCGATTGAATAGAATATTTATCGAGGTCGGAGTAACTAAAGGTTTTTTTACCATCTGTTTTCGGTTGTTAGTAAAATATTCTATAGTACAGGGTTAAGGTTTGTACCTTGTGGGGAAACTTTACTTATTTTATAACTACGGAGATTTAATTTATTACGACTTACAGAAGCGTTTCTATTCGTGTTTTTTATATTTTTGCATTTGTTTCATAATAGAATCCTGTAACATTTAGTTTTATTTTTATGTCTGTTAAAAAAATATATAATATCAATAGACGGGACATACCAACCGAAGCTATAGACTCTAAAAGAAGATATCAAGACCGGTCAATTGTCAAGTAAAGATTATGGTCGATTATACTTCAAATATTTAATCAAAATTTTTCGTAATGTCCGCTCTATATCTGGTCTTATATTTAAATCTATTTGTAAGCTATAAATAGATACAGAAATGTCGGTTTCTACTTTCGTAGAACAGAATTAATAAATGCTTATCGATATTTTATACAAAGTAAAACGTAGCCGGTACTGCCGTACAATCTAACTAGGTCGCCTCGCTTTTGTTACTGTTCTCAATAATATTGTATACTTGTATGACATATGAATAGATCCCTGTCTCCTTGTCACGTCTGTTATCCTGGTGTAAAGTTAAACATGATACCTACATTAATTTTAACTCAATCGCTGTTTTTCAGACAAATTCTATATTTAACAAATGGAAATCTTTTATGTCTCTTTATCCCTGTGTGTTACCAGACGTGAGTATAAGGCGTGGTATAAAAACAAAGTAGGCAGCCTATGTGTTCTTCCAGACTATACTGTATCTAAGCCAAATTTCATCGGGATCTGTTCACCAAGTTAGGCTACAATCTCTAACAAACATGTATCCATCTAAACTTTCGCAATTATGATATTAATAAGATTTATGGTCTCACTTGTTCTTCATACTCTTACCCAAAATAATTTATTAACTATTATTAGAAAGGGATCAACGAAAGCGACGGGCAATGATGATTTTGATTTGCAATCAATTTAGTGGAACAGACAGTTATTACATAATCAATATGTAACTAATGTAACACCGAATTTATAAGGCTAATCATTTTTTTTATTTAGCGAGTTGTTACTAAGTCTCGATACCGAGTTTGCAAGAACGAGTTGCGTGGTGTTTTATTTTAAATTGCTTTTTGTTTATTATGCACCTGTATAAATTTGGGACAGCTGAGTCAATCGTTTCTTTGGCTTCATATAGAAATTCGTTTTCATTGTAATTACTACTGCGTGTTGATTGTAGGTGTGTTGCTTGGTAGTAGGATACTTGTTATTTCAGGAAATATCTAGGACAAGCTATTTGTTCCGGTACGTAAATCTGCAACGATAATCATATTCTGCGTCCACTCTATCAAATCATTTCCCCCTTCCATTTCCTTCAAGAATGGGAAGGGAAAAATGACTAAAATTACGCCGAAATGGTATACTGTGTGGCCGTCGAATTGCATCGCGTCGGCATATTCGTGTAGATGTTGATGGCGTCTGCCATTGTTAGAGCGCACCACCTTTGACTTAACTGTCGCACTACTGTCAAATCGCGCTATGATTCCTATGAGCTTATATGCAGGTGCGCACACTACTCGATTTTTAGTTGTTCGGTTGAATTGGTTTAGAAACAATCGACAATCGCACAACAGTTTGGCGATAGTATTCAAAGGTTTGCTCGTAATATGATTGTTCCTTTAATAATTATTGCCTACTTGTTTACTTCATGATTTACAAACGTTTAGCGCCTCTGACGCATCTCATTATCATAAGTAAAGTAATTAACTCACGTAATTACTTTACTTACGGCTTGATTTACTCTGACGCTAATTGGGCTAACATTTTTCTTTTTTAAGTGTATTGAACTCTTTGTAAAAGTTCTCGTTTTTCGATAAGGCGTTTTCATTGTTTCACGCAAGACCTTGAAAATAAGGCTTCATGAAATACCGTTGCTAACCGCATTGTTTCGTGTGGTTAAAGAATGTAAAAGTATTTGTTTTACCTGGATTATTAACTTACAAGGCAAATGGTACTTAAATTCAACTATAACACGGCTAACCGCATTGTTTCGTGTGGTTAAAGAATGTAAACGTATTTGTTTTACCTGGATTATTAACTTACAAGGCAAATGGTACTTAAATTCCACTATAACAGGCGGTCTGCAGAATTGATTTTGACCTATTAACACGTTCACTGCGTAACAGGCCGATATCGGCCTGACGCGGAACTTAAGCTGGTGCGGACGAAGAAAACTATGTCCCTCTCGCTAGTGCGAAACGATTATCTCAGGTGTATAAATTACATTACATAAAATGTATAACTACATTATGTTACCATAAAGTTATAGCAATTTAATCTATCCTAGTGCTGGTGGGTCTAGAAAGACCTGCCACGCACTGGCGGAAATAGCCTTGGGGGCGCATTTTAACTTGCCGCCACACCAGATGAAGAATTATGATTTTACTTGCCGCAGTGAACGTGTTAATAACGTAGTCATTTAGGTATACAGTGACGAATGAAAAATAAAATTTGGACAAATATTTTATGCTTAGTTTAACTTGTATGTCACTAACGACCGAATTCTGAAACGATATTTAAATGTGTTACATGGTCTTAAATGATAAGGCCGCATAAACTCCAAATTTCTTTAAAATTTTGTCGACTGTCAGATTGTAAGCGACGCTTACGAAACGAATTGTTTAGGATTCGTTTTGGTATTCGGCCGTTACTATCTTTCAAAAAGGTTGCTTGTAAATGTATTAAACTCCTTTGATTTGGTCTTCATCATACTAATAATATAAATGCGAAAGTTTAGATGGATGGATGGCTGGATGTTTGTTACAGTTTGTAGCCTAAACGGTTGAACGGATTTCGATGAAATTTTGTATAGATGTAGAGGATAGTCTGGAAGAAGACATAGGCTACATGCATTTGTTTTTTTAATTCCGCGCGGACGGAGTCGCGGGCGAAAGCTAGTCTTCTAAATAAAACTTGAGCTACTGTTCGTAGAATGGTCGATAAGTTTTATGCTTATCGCCTATTGGCGTATATTATGTAACTGAACGTAAGACCGCCGCAGCCTTGATTGCGTATCGAATCTATTTTTATGCATCTATTCTCAGCGGAATTGCTTTCTTTAAATACTTACTATTGGACGATGTTACGTCCACTATTGTATTAATATGATAAACAAATTTTAACAATCGAAGATTTTCTGTTTTTTTTTGTACAAAGTTAAAGGCGAAATTGGCAATGCCACAATTTGGAATCTCCATTAGAATTAAAAACCTTAGTAATTTGATAATAGATCTTTCCAGGGCGGTGTCAGGGCAGACCTTTATTACCAACAAATAAGGTAATGAATTTGACCTTGAATTATAAAAAATGATTATTTTTATTAAAGTACCTCATAATTAAAACGTAATATATTAAGTTGCATTAAAATGTATGCATATTTGCGTCCTCGTATTAATTTGCATACAATTATTTCGTAATTATATGTAATTTAATGAATAAAAGGTTTTTAAGAAAAATATAATTACATGAACAATTTTACAATAATATTATTATAAAATTTGCTAACAGTTTGTTATGTAAAGATTTACTTACAGAAACTATGCCATCAGACCAAAGCCTTATTTCAACCCACTTATACTAAATATTAACGATAAAATCAAATAAGCCGCCTTCGGTCACGTCCTTGGGGGTTGGGGGTCTAGGATCGCAATCTAGATTGTGGCCTTGTTCCACTTGCGTTTGTTGAAGGACCAAGAAATCAGGTCGCTTATGTTGCGGGATAAATCCTGTTGCGTGGTTTCTGATATTTATCGTAGGGAATTTGTTAAATCAGACTTTTTATCAAATGACTAAGTGTAAAAATATTATAATATTTTCGTTATATTGGTGAGCTAAGTAAAATTTAACCTTCCTTTTGTTTGCAGTCATATACTTCAAACAATAATAACATCATTTTCAAATTTTGTTTGGGTGTTTGCCCTTCAAGTAAACACGTGTTTGATAAACTGTTAAATTAAATTTGAACTCTATTGTCTACAGATTAGAATCAAAATTGTATTTCATTTATTTAGAGTTAAGAACGCGGAACGCAGTGTTTGTACTTACAAAATTTATCTGAACATAAATAAAGATATGACGATGACCGGTTTAAGTACAGCCCAAAGAATAAGGAAGTTTGAAACGTACAGATGTAAATGACATCAAAGCATATGGTACAGTCAAAATTGTACCAAAAAATCTAAATCGTTATTTTTTCCTTGTTTAGTTTACATTTATATTTGCTATTGAGTAGTCCACAGGATGCACTAGTCATTTTACTTGTAAACACAAAATGGTACATTGTAAGATATGCTAGGAAGTGCCCGCAGTGTGCGGTATTCATTTTTCCGCTAACATTCCATATTGTACTCACATACTCAAGAATTTGCACTATAAGTCATCTCATATGTTAAAAAAAATGTTTTAAAGACATTAAAAGTTATCCATTGGCCATTTTCACAATTTTCTTGATGTCAATTATGCAATGTAACATCACGAATAAGAACTTTTGGGACGCTTCGAAGAGCAAGTTTGTAAAAAAATTACGATTTGTGCTTCTTTTAATAGATTTTTTTAGATGTATGAAACCGAATAAAAATTTTCCTTAGTACGTAATAAACGTGTCAATTTGTTAAATTATTGATATGGATTTGATTGAGTTCTAACAATTCAGGTCACGTTTTAACGTTCAGTCGTTAATTTAACGTATGCGATAATTTTCCGAACACTACTAGGGGATTCACACTTACGTTGAACGTTATTGCTCGTAAAATGTACAATAAAGACTTTATCGCATGCCAATAAAAGCTAAAATACAACAACGTTTACGCTATAAATTAAATGTTTTACTAAAATCAAATCCACTGCCGTGCTAACAAGTAGTGTCGATTTATGAGCAAAATGTTATAGTCAATATTTAAACGAATGAATGTAATTGATATAAATTTTACTTTTTTTTTAATACCGAAAGATCGATGTTGTGGACAGTTTTATTTCGTAACCACTAAAAAGCTCTAAAAACCTTTTTTATGTCAAATATTTTGAATTAAATGGTCTACTTTTCACCAAACTGTTTGATTTTTAAACTCTAAAAATTCAATTCGCAAAAAACACAGATTTCTGTCGCTGTTGGTTGCAGCTGAAATCTGAATTCATTTTATTAAACGAATTAATTGTTGAAAAACGAAAACAAATCTTGAATCCTTTTTGTAATGCAAGCATAAAACAATAGCTCCCTTTTTGTACAATCCGTTACGAAGCAAGCATTGTATGGTTATGAGTCGATGCATGAATCACGGTATTATCCGATATTATCCAGTATTAATTTACTAAGGTTTTAATCTAAGAAGACTGTCAAGTTGTCATGTTGGTAGGTTTCACGGAAACGCGTCTGTGACAGCTGTCTATTGCGATTAAGTAAACGTAAAGCTTTTATAGTACGAACATATCTCTAACAAAAAAAAAGTCGTGTGATGCCATATTTCAATCCGATTGTTTTGCATCAAAGATTCGTCTGGTCTCCGCATATTGCATTGGTAATGCCTTAAATATACGCAGTTCTTCCGAATAATATAAATCATTCCTGCAGTCTCAAGGACATCGAATAAGGCGCATAAACAACAAGACCTGCTGCAAGTATTGTTTTTATATGTGTTCTGCATAACGCATCATAAATAATGACTGACAAAACTCAAATTAACAAACAAACCATTAGCTTAAACATGTATCAACCCTTTTGTAAAGTAACTAACGTCCGAGATTTCTTTGAATAATCATCGCTATTGAAACATTATTCTGAGGCTTGAGAAATACGTTCTTGAACGATACCATTTAATTTTAATGGTGAAATATCAAATATTCATATAATATAACAACGTCGACCATATTAGAAATCAGATATTCGAGATATTAAGCTATATTCTTATGTAACGTAAACAAATGCATCTCAATGCCATTCACCTCTAGACTTCAACATTGCAGAACAAGATGCATCAGACATATCGTAACCTTCCGTAATGCAAATACATATAATATGTAGATATAACACGAACACTGATATTATCTGTCCAGTACGTTTATTCAGAATTAATTTATATATGGAATATATCAAGATGACTAATTAACGAAATGGTATACACAATTTTGAACTCAAAAGCTTTGCGATAAAAGTGCATTTAGGGGAAAAGGACTCTTTATTTTCATCTGGAGATCGTCGCATATTATTTCTGATACCGCAGATGTCAAGCAAATGACACTGTTGATGTTATATTTAGAACTAGCTTTCGCCCGCGACTCCGTCCGCGTGGTATTAAAAAAAACAAAAGTGAGTAGCCTATGTGTTCTTCCACACTATCCTCTACATCTATGCGAAATTTCATCAAGATCCGTTCAGCCGTTTAGGCTATAAACTCTAACAAACATCCATCCATCTAAACTTTCGCATTTAATATTAGTAAAATTTATAATATTAGTAAGTTTATTCATATTTAAGGAAGTTTATTTACTCATTTTATTTCGATTACTCCTTTATCTATTAAAACTGAATACTTCTGTCTGAAATTTTAATCTGTCCTTAAAATTATCATTGTCAAAATACATTGCATAACTAAATACAACGTTTTGTTAATACTCGTCTACGTGTTTAACCTCGTCTGCCGATATCATTCCCTTTGTACCTATCAGTGCCAAGAAACTACGTAAATCTTTATCAACGTCTGTATGTATTGTCACCGAACACCAACGGCCTAGTTTCATTAATCGTTTGTATTACGTCATACTAGAATATATGATGCATAGTGAACTGAATTCGAAATTATATGTTATTTAAAATTTGTCATCTTCATCAAAAGTATTAATGACGCTCTTCGTAAAGCTGACACCAATAGAAGACCACGTGTAAGATAGAATGAAGGTTCGTAGCTGCCACCCCCTAAATAACAAAAAGCTACGTATCCCTCGGGAACCGGACATTTCTCGGGGATGAACCTTATCCCATGTGTACTCCAGACTTTGTTTTATATCTGTGCCAAATCTAAATTTAGATGGATGGTTGGATGTTTGTTAGAGTTTGTAGCCTAAACGGCTGTATGGATTTCGATGTAATAGCTCCCTCCAGACTTAGCTTAGATCATCGACTGGTAACGCCAATCGTACTATATCGTAAGCAAACTGATAGTATAGCTTTTGTTTTTGTAATAATTCACCCTGTCAACTCTATTTGTTTCCTTGTTTATCAAGATGATCATTGGTCATTAGCCAACTGTTGATTCCAATCTAATTGTTATTGACATACATTTAAATGTCTAAGATTGTTTACAAATCAAACAATGTATTTACTTTTAAAATTATCGTAACTATAAGTCTGGTCATATTTGGTGTCAATAACCCGAATGTACAAAGGAACCTTTATCTAAGTTGGTAATTTTCCAAACTTTTAACATGCACTACAAAAATTCTTATATCTTGATTGAGACAAGGCTTTCATTCATGTTAAAAAAAGAATTAATTGTCGATTTTATTTGACCTTTTTGCTATTGTAATGCAAATAATAATAAGGTCATTAACAATAATTATCTACCTCGTCGATTATTCAGATTTTCTTTTCTTGGATAATTGACATTTTCTTATATACTCTCCGGGTTTCTCAACTTTATTACGCATTATTTTATTATTGAGTGAAGTGCAGCGAAGTTACTCCTAATATTGGCACGAAGGGTCAGTAAAGTACTACCATTAAACCGCAAACAATCTGCGATGCCAATTTATAGGACGAATTAAGAGTATCAAATGTTATTGGCAATGGGTAAACAATGCCAAGCGTTAATTAAGACATCGTCTGCGTGTTTTGTTGTGGTATTTGGGAGTACTGTGATTGTTACAATTGTCATGGATTTAGTGAGCTTCTAGATTTGAAATCGTTACCTGGCCAAGGGTTTCCATTTGGTTTGCCTATAACTTCATATTATTTCATAAAGCTACTTGATTATTCTTTAAATGATGTGTTTTTGAAAGACTAGACTAATTTATGCATTTAATTTTTGTTGATAAACAAGAATGAAAATTCATTAATTTTTTAGATTAAACCTTCATGCTGAATTTTTGCTTTGTGTCTTGTAATGCGTAATTATGTTGTATGTCCACAATGATGTTACTATTAAGGAATGCAAATTTAACGGTGGATTAATATAAGGCCAGATATATTAGACTTCCTGTCTGTTAACAAACAAACGTCGTTAGGTGGATTTTCATATCATTGCATTAAAAGATCCAAATTTTGCATCATCTGAGGTATTTCGACTTCAACAATCTTTTTATTTTAAAGGTGTTTTGTTTACTAACGTCTTACATTGTTTTGTTCATTTGTTTTTTTCTGGAATCTGATACTAAAATGGTCGGAAACGTTTTAGAATTTTTAACATGGAAGCAACGTTTAACATTTCTATTATATCTTATCTCTGCGTAGTTATACTTAGTCTTCCGTGTGTTGCATATCCGCGTTTCAGACGCGTACATAAATATTAGTTTGTAACGCGGAAGATAATCGATTTGAATATGTTTAATGTTCATTAAAATCTATAATATATCAAACGTTTTATCGTCAAAACGTTCTTCAAAATTGTAATTGGAGTCCTATAAATTGTATCCTTATATTATTTTTTAATGCTGTAGGTTATTGCTTTTAAGCAATGTACTAAAAATTAGCATCAAAAACATAGAAACGAATTGAGTACCTTCTTTTGGGAAGTCGGTCAAAAACTAAAACACCTATACAAATTTTCAGTATAAGGTGTTTGAATTTGGTAGAGTTAGAAGCTACTTCGATGATAGCAATGTTTGTTTTTAATTGTCATTCAATGTAAAGCAGTGTCATGTTAAATTATGTCATTGAGTTCATTGATAAGAAACCAAACAAGTCATAATGATGTTTATGATTTAAGTTTACGTCACTTTTATATTAAAGTAATAAACTTAAGTTACGGCCGAATACTGAAACGACATTTATGTAACAGTATCTTAAATGACAAGCCCGTGCTTAAACTCTTTACTTACTATAATTGGTATTTAATTAACAATTTACACTGTACCTTTAGAAAGTTTTAAAAGAAAAGAAGAACATAAAGCCGAATTGATAAACTCCATCTTTTAGGAAGTCGGTCAAAACGATGTCAAACGTCGTGATTTAACTGCATTTAAAGTAAGTTAGCTAACTTAATATTAAAGCAGCTCCAAGTAACTTTATAATCCAGCTTTACTTAATCTGGTTACTTCCTAACTTGTTATGAACGCATTGGCTTAAGTATTGGCATTTAAATTCCAAGTTGACGGTCGGCTGGCATTCCTAAGGTTTCGGAACGTATGTCCAATACTGAGCATAGTCATCGTAGATTTCAATACCGTGATAGTTGGAAGAATACATATTGCTGTCTCTGTTTTATCAAAGAGAATAAGAGAGATGACAATACAAGTGTACGGCAGTGAAATTCTACGTCCAACGAAAGTTGATAAGACTCGTTCACCTCCGTTTTGGTGCGATATTCGAAAATTTCGGTGGGAATTTTAAAGTTTCAATACTTAATTGGTAAGTTGACTAAAAAGGTATTACAGCTTTACAGTATTTTCACACGGATTTGGAGTAAACAGTTTTATGATTTGCTTTCGTATTTTCTTTTGTTTTCGAGTGTAGCGTAATTATCTTAAGTTACGTTCCTCATTATGTAAGACGAATTAATTGGTAAGATACTGGTATGTGTAGTAAAAATGTTTTTGTATGTTGAAGTGCATATATTTTCAAATTAAATTTACTTGTTTCTGCATATAAGTCTTGTCTCACTGATTTGACCATGGATTTATTAAAGCAATGAAGTAACTGAATATTCGTGTAGCAGATAAATTGTTGAATACAAATGTAGCACGTGGCCAATTGCAAACTAATTGAAATGACGCATTAATTGTGATAATGCTACCGCTGTAAATGCAATTGCTTTGATAACTGCAAATGGAAGAACTATTATATTTCACATCACTTCTAGTTCTTTTAGAACTAGCTGATGCTCGCAACTTCGTCTGCGTGAAATTAAAAGATAATAAAAACTGTAACCTATGTTACTCACAGATAAATTACCTTTCTAATGGTGAATGATTTTTTAAAATCGGATCAGTAGTTTTTACGTCAATCGTTACATACAAAAATACAAATTTTTCCTCTTTATAATATTACAGATCGTTCTTCATTTTACAGTCTTAAGGTCTAAATTGAAATAAGTCAAGTTAAATTAAAGCTTCCAAGCCAATAACAATTTAAAAATATAGGCTATGTTACTCACAGATAAATTACCTTTCTAACGGTGAAAGAGTTTTTTTTTAATCGACCTACTAGTTTTTGAGTTATTTCAATACATACAAAAATACAAATCTTTCCTCTTTATATTACAGATCGTTCTTCATTTTACAGTCTGAAGGTCTAAATTGAAATAAGTCAAGTTAAATTAAAGCTTCCAAGCCAATAACAATTTAAAAATATAGGCTATGTTACTCACAGATAAATTACCTTTCTAACGGTGAAAGAGTTTTTTTTTAATCGACCTACTAGTTTTTGAGTTATTTCAATACATACAAAAATACAAATCTTTCCTCTTTATATTACAGATCGTTCTTCATTTTACAGTCTGAAGGTCTAAATTGAAATAAGTCAAGTTAAATTAAAGCTTCCAAGCCAATAACAATTTAAAAATATAGGGCTATGTTCCTCACAGATAAATTACCTTTCTAACGGTGAAAGAGTTTTTTTTTAATCGACCTACTAGTTTTTGAGTTATTTCAATACATACAAAAATACAAATCTATATTAGTATAGACTAGCTTTTGCTCGCGACGGCGACGAGGACCACTTTCGTCTGCACGGAATTAAAAAATTTAAAACAAATATGACCTTTACTCAGTGGTAATGTAGCTTTCTAATCCAATCCGGTAATATTAACGAAGTAACGGCTCGTGCCGAGGCTCCTGAGGGAGTCCTCGAGCTTAGTTACTCATAAACGAGGTTTATGCTAAGCGCCATCTGCGCTCGGCCACCTCAAGCCCGGTGAATCTGTAAATGCCTCTTCAAGGCAAACAGTGGCCAATCAGTCACTAAAACAAAAAAAAAGCCTTCTAATGACGAAAGGATTTTTGAATTTGAACCAATAGTTTATTTATTACAAACAAAAATACAAATCTATATTAGTATAGACTAGCTTTTGCTCGCGACGGCGACGAGGACCACTTTCGTCTGCACGGAATTAAAAAATTTAAAACAAATATGACCTTTACTCAGTGGTAATGTAGCTTTCTAATCCAATCCGGTAATATTAACGAAGTAACGGCTCGTGCCGAGGCTCCTGAGGGAGTCCTCGAGCTTAGTTACTCATAAACGAGGTTTATGCTAAGCGCCATCTGCGCTCGGCCACCTCAAGCCCGGTGAATCTGTAAATGCCTCTTCAAGGCAAACAGTGGCCAATCAGTCACTAAAACAAAAAAAAAGCCTTCTAATGACGAAAGGATTTTTGAATTTGAACCAATAGTTTTTTTTTAATCGACCTACTAGTTTTTGAGTTATTTCAATACATACAAAAATACAAATCTATATTAGTATAGACTAGCTTTTGCTCGCGACGGCGACGAGGACCACTTTCGTCTGCACGGAATTAAAAAATTTAAAACAAATATGACCTTTACTCAGTGGTAATGTAGCTTTCTAATCCAATCCGGTAATATTAACGAAGTAACGGCTCGTGCCGAGGCTCCTGAGGGAGTCCTCGAGCTTAGTTACTCATAAACGAGGTTTATGCTAAGCGCCATCTGCGCTCGGCCACCTCAAGCCCGGTGAATCTGTAAATGCCTCTTCAAGGCAAACAGTGGCCAATCAGTCACTAAAACAAAAAAAAAGCCTTCTAATGACGAAAGGATTTTTGAATTTGAACCAATAGTTTTTTTTTAATCGACCTACTAGTTTTTGAGTTATTTCAATACATACAAAAATACAAATCTTTCCTCTTTATATTACAGATCGTTCTTCATTTTACAGTCTGAAGGTCTAAATTGAAATAAGTCAAGTTAAATTAAAGCTTCCAAGCCAATAACAATTTAAAAATATAGGCTATGTTACTCACAGATAAATTACCTTTCTAACGGTGAAAGAGTTTTTTTTTAATCGACCTACTAGTTTTTGAGTTATTTCAATACATACAAAAATACAAATCTTATAATAATAGTATAGACTAGCTTTTGCTCGTGACGGCGACGAGGACCACTTTCGTCTGCACGGAATTAAAAAATTTAAAACAAATATGACCTTTACTCAGTGGTAATGTAGCTTTCTAATCCAATCCGGTAATATTAACGAAGTAACGGCTCGTGCCGAGGCTCCTGAGGGAGTCCTCGAGCTTAGTTACTCATAAACGAGGTTTATGCTAAGCGCCATCTGCGCTCGGCCACCTCAAGCCCGGTGAATCTGTAAATGCCTCTTCAAGGCAAACAGTGGCCAATCAGTCACTAAAACAAAAAAAAAGCCTTCTAATGACGAAAGGATTTTTGAATTTGAACCAATAGTTTATTTATTACAAACAAAAATACAAATCTTTCATCTTCATGTGGATAATGATAACCGTGGGCTTCTACTCCTAGAACACTCGTTCTTAGATACAGATGCATTCATTTACAACCACAATATAAATAACCCATGCAATGAATGTGACTGGATTACAGCATTGATATGGTTATAACAAATATTGTAACAATACAAATGACGTCACAGAGAACAACTATTTGCACACGAAGGTAATAAGACAGAGCAGTACATTCCAAGACAGAGGAGTACTGTTGAAGGTAATTGTATGTTAAGACAATAGCAGTACTGTTCTCTTACTCTGCTGTCCTCGTGTGAAACTATTGCGTATGAATAGCACGTGACTTGCGTGTGATAACGTAAAACTAATGCTGGTACTGATAACAGCAAAGGTGTATTAACGCATTGCTTCGCTCTATTAATACTCGCATCTGGTTATTGCATTGTTTGAAAAGTGAATTGTGATTGTATTACGATGTACAATAACTAAGATATTTCCTCTGTTTGATTATTGGTTGTCCTACAAATGCTTGGAGAATTTTCGTAATGAGTTTTCAATTGAATTTATATTTGATAGCTTTAAGGATTATCTAATAGTGGGATAAAATGAAACGTTGGTACATTTAAAAAGGCTAGTGTTAGTGTGATCTTATACAATTAAACGAGGATATGATAAAAGAAATTCACTTCATTTTGACTTTTGAAGGTTGGAAAGTCCATACACGTCATATTAATCAATGAACACCTGAGAATATGTGAGATAAGTATCTTGATAAAGATATTCGATTGATAATTGCTTTTCATGTTGCATTAAGCATTATCAGATAAAAGCTAAGATGTCCAGATAAAATTGCACTTATGGACGATAGAGTTTTAGAAATAAACGGCTAAAGTGACTCTTATAGGTTCATATACAAGACGGTAATGTGACAAAAATATGTACAGATAGACATTGAATTCAGATATGAAGATGTATGGAAGATAAGTACATAGTTGATAAAATGTATTATAGTAATTGTACCTACATCAAACTAATATTATAAATGCGAAAGTTTAGATGGATGGATTGATGTTTGTTAGAGTTTGTAGCCTAAACTACTGAACGGATTTCGATGAAATTTGGCATAGATGTGGAGGATAGTCTGGAAGAACACATAGGCTACTTACATTTGTTTTCTTTAATTCCGCGCAGACGAAGTCGCGGGCGAAAGATAGTAGTATAAATTCTAGTATCTAATCTAATAACATCAAAGTACACAATAATACAATTTAATTCACATTATCTTGGCAGTTCATCAGAGATATTTTCGTGTTCAGCTCTCGGGCTAGGATTTGGCGTGCAGCCAGTGGGGGGCTTGGTGCATTATATTGTATGTTGTCTTGTCTGTGACGTGTGATGACGTCACTAATAGTGGTCAACTGAACCAATTTAGAATTAAATTGCGGTCAATATACGTTTGTGTTTTACCTTCTACGTCAGTAATCTAGTCTAAAGACAATTGAAAACTAGGATTCAATTTGTAAAAAGCAAAATAAAAATAATTTATTTAACAAATTTCAGAAGATTGATTTTACAACCGGAGACCAAAGAGTTTGTTGACCAAACACTTTTTTGTCTTAGGAGTATTTAATTTTAAAAAAAATCGGAGTAACATTAAAAATCGGTTAAACCATTGTGTATGAAATCATCAACATTTAAACCAGAGTAAATCTCAACACGTGTAAAACAGGATTCTCGATGTTTCGTTGCGTATCAGAAACAAGAATGTGCCATAGCCCATATACCCGAAACAATGGCCTCCTGTGAAACTCGAACACTCAATGCACGCATCTCTGGCGCACCGCCATCTATTGCACCGGTACATAAATGAGACGAATTCATTTTGTTGTCACTTTATTACCGACCTAAAATAACACAGATTGAATATTTCTGAACACTGACATACTCATGCAGTTTTAATCACACACTAGTCAGTTTTAAATTCAGTTTTTAATTTAATTTATTGATTTTAAACTGGGCTAGAATAAGAGATAAAAGCTGTGATATAGAAATAAGATACATGTAATTTTAGATTTAGACACACTGTAAACTTTTTTTTTGAAAATAAAAACACCCGCATCCCAGGTCCCTGAGAAATATATGTCAGGGGAGCGACGAGAGCGGCAGGGGCCGCCTATAAAAAAAAAAGACATATGCAATAAAAAGTTCGTACTTTCAGTTACTTGCCTCAACTTGTAAAACATTTTTTTCACCTCTAAGCACCTTAGTGTTAGTTTAGCACCCTTAGTGTAGAATCTAAATTAAGTAATTTGAGTGTATCTATGCATTTTTATACGACGTCCAAAAAAATTGAGCAATTAGATACCAAATCGTCTACAGACTACAGAATGATGGCAGATTTAAAATCTGACATGAATAAGAAGTTTGATATAATATCAAGACTAATAGAGAGTAGTATGAATATTATAAAATAAAAGCTAAATTAAAATCTATGCTTTGTCCGGAAGGATGTCGAAACACAATTAATGCAATAGATAACAGTGCACCCCCAATGCATGTCTATTCCTGATAGTCACATTATCTTTGTAAAGTTAGTGATGTTATGTAGCAGGATTACAATATCTTGATACTTGTTTCTGTTTAAAAAATATGTCTACTCGATCGCATTTGATACTTTTTCACAATCTGTGCAAACGGATAATCAAAAATAAAAACATATTTATTAGCTATACTCTTTATTTAGGCATGAAAGAAGATACGGGACTAATCGTAAAATTAGCATTAAAATCATTTTTAAATTCAATTCTTTCGATAATAAATGCTGTTACAAATACTACAGCAGCCGCAACGGCACATCACTAAAGCTAACTATCGCATACTAATTACACATTTCGATAAGCATGCATTCGCTACCGAAATTTTGTGTATTGCTAAATGTGTATAATTAACTCGTACGTGTAATTACCAGCAACCGACAATTACATTCCACAGTTAACTGCGTGTAATTTTATCAATACACGCTACGTGTTTCACGTATTCACTAAAGATTCACTTTCTGATGTCTCTTTGTTTTAGGATTTGCATCGTCAGTTGTTTATTTAAAGATAATGACGTCACAAGTGTCTTGTCTTACTGAAACAACGTATTAGATATCGTGAACACATTTCAATTATTTTTTATCTACAAATAACTTATTCAAAGTTACTTCGATGTAACAGCAGTTCTATTTCGTCAAATTTTAAGTTTCATAATTCCGTGTTTATCGATTTTCAATTCGTTTCACAGATTGGTGTGGAATATTTCTATACTTTGTACTTCGATACAAATACTACTAAGTAAAGTTAAAAGAAAGTAACATTATCAAAGTATTTGTTACAAACAACAGTGAATTATTAACGACCGACCTTACAATCTGGGCCGGTGTGTACGCGCCCTGAGATTTATAAATAGAACGCCACGTACGCAGCTTTAATGCGCATAACGAATGCATTATGCATGATAGGCATGTGCCGATGTAACTTATCGACACATCTGAGAAAAAATAATATTGTAATCTTGTTGCGTGTGTCATTTTTGAAATGAGAGAAACAAGCGCATCATTATAATGAAAAACCGATTGAATTTAATTACAAGGAATAAGTGTAATTATATGTTTTTTCATTTTGTCGATAAATCTGACGTATATATTCGTCAGAAATATCGATTATTTTTCACATCCACATCCCTATTTGTACCATTTCATTGTACGCTTTGTAACAATTTACGATACGTGCTGTTATTGAAGTTTAATTGCGAACAATGTTTTTAATTGCTTACAATGATTTCTAGATATCAAAACGGTACTACGACCGTCCGGTTTTAATTTACAGAACCACAAAAATAAGAAAAACGGTTTAAAATTCTTACAGAACTATTCTTGAAATTTTTCTAATGCTAGTCAACCTTATATTTATTTTTAAAATATTCTAATTCAGATACAATAATGTTCACATTTTATACCCTGCCAGCATTGTTTACACTTTTATTATAATAATTTATTGTTGATTGTCTCAGACATTATGGGCAGGGTTTCAAAGGAGTGCCAAGACGACGCGTGCGATTAAACGTGACTCCTCCATCAATCAGATATTGAAAATAATTGTATTATTTTTTTG